>VXAC01004460.1:413350-443350 GCA_013399225.1 Rhipidura dahli | reverse complement strand
TGTAGTGACTAATGATAAAATGAATGTAAAATGCCACTGGTTAATTTCCTGCCTGTTCTCTGATGAGAAGGCAAAGTATTGTGAGGGTAGGGGGGTTGGGAAAGGAAACCTAAAATAAAAAGCAGGGGAAATAGTGTTATTTACACGACTTAAAATTGCTCATGTGTAAAAGAGACAAGGATGAGGAAATTGGCTGGAAATAGGTATGAAAGGAAAATGTCTTCTAACGTCCTCTCAAGCACAAAGTGACAAGAACATGTGCTGATTACACAAAGGCCACAACTGAGATACTCTGTTATTCAGTTATGCTGAGAAGCAGCACTGGAAGAATTCCACTCTGCTGTTGAAAATCACATTTTACTTTCATTCTAAAAAACATGAACTCATGCAAAACATATTTTCAAAACGTGATCACATTAAGGGACAAGGGCATCATCTCTTTGTAGTAAGTTGGGATCACAAGTCTGTTACATCAATTACCTAAAAATACTAGTTTGCATTTGACTGAAGTACTGAATAATGTAGTCAATTGTGTCACTGAAAACTACAAAATTTGGTGTTAACTGTATTGAATCCTAAAAAATAAAACCCGAACAAAACCCAAACAAACCTCCAAAATCCAGCACTTCAACACCCTCCTCAAAACAAACAAACAAAACCCCCCCCAAAATCCCAAACAATAAAAACCCCAAAACACACACATACACTAACCCACTCCAAACCCCACACTAGTACACATCTTTATTATACATGGGGAAGGAGGAATACCTTTTTTTCTTCTTTGTGCTGTAAAAGGAGCTTGTGCATTTTCCATACTGTAGCAGTTGAACGTTGGTGGTGGCCAATATAGTGAGCACTTAGTTTTTCTAGGGAAATCTGACATGCAGAAAGAATACACAGAATCTGATGCAGATCATCTTAATTCCATCAAAGTTAAAGATGTATACTGATTATTACCACTTGAAGATTTGCCCCAGAATTTTTGGCTTGACGTTGCTTCTTTAGCTGTTAACATGAAGGTTAAGGTTTTGTGTGGCGATTATACACAGCATAGTAAGAATAATTATAACACAGCAGTGTTACGAATACTCTGGAATCTTTAAAAGTGACTCAATTAAAATTTTATGGCATGCAGGAATGCAGCAAGTCTTTAATATTGCAAAGCAAACATAATTCTAAAGATACTAACTGAATGAATGTGTATTTTTGAAAAAGATCAGAAGGGTTAGGGTGAATTTCTGAACCTGCTGAACTCCTGTCAAAATTATCATTAACTTCAGTTGTGTTGCATGTGCCTTGTAAGAATCTCTTATTATATTTATTTATTGTAGCTTTCAGAATGCATCAGGTCATTTTTACATAATTGCTTTTTAGTAGAGTATTAGTCTTAATTTAGAGGAAGTCCATTGTTTTCAGAAAAACATATAGGCATGTGCATATATACATGTATAAATATGAAGATATTAATATCTATATTAACCTGTCAGTGCTATGGTTCAGTTATTTTTGACAGATTTATTGATTGTGTCTGCTGCAAGTGCTTTTTTTTTTGACTGGAAATTGACACCCACAATCAAACGGGAAAGATGGATGCTGTAAAAACTGTAATTTTTCAATGGTTCTTGTAATTAATCCTTTTGTATTGACAGTTTCCAGGAGCTATGTTGCCAGGAGTGGTCTTTATCACTGGACAATTAAGCAACTGGCTTGAAAAAATAATGCTGGTTTTGGAAGCTGCCATGTGACATTCTAAAATAAATGGGTCTGAACTGTTTTCTTACTTTGGTTTTGGCTTTGATTAATACTCCCAGATGTGCTTTTTTAAGGTAATCTTTGCCTGTTTTGACTGTCAGCATCTGAAATAGGGTCTGTAGCCACGTACCAGATCAAATGTGACTCTTGCCCAGTGCTGCTCGAGGTATTACACAAGGACAGTGTTTAGCACTTGGGCCTTCCTTAGTTCGGTGTGACCATACATTTTTCGAGTCTTGCTTCCCCATGGGAATTACTGTGGAACTTCTATGACTTAAGGTCCCTCAAGATCTCCTGCTGTTTGACTTCAGCATAACTGTTGTTGGCACCTCTCTAATATTAAATGAACTTTTCACTGTTGTAATGAGTCCTGCTTTCTCTCTCCCCTGGACCGTGATCCCTCTTTTGTGCCACCTCACTTGAAATTGTTTTGGTTCTATTTTCATTCTATGGCATTGTACGAAAGGCTAGAGCTCATTCATTTTTAGCTGCTCTGTGATTACTGGTTATGTAAGTGCACTTAGAAAATAGGAGGACGGGGAATGTCAGGGAAGTCTTTCTATAAATATGCTACATAACCAAACTTTTCTAAATGAAGCACTGCTGTTCTGCAAGTGAAATAAAGCAGTTGCTGCTGAATGCATACTGAGAGATAAGTCTTATAATGTTCTTCATTTGTTGAGGTTTCTTTGCATTAATTAAAATTGGGGAAAAACAAAGTATTTTAATGTGACCTTCATTTGGCATTTGTTTTAACTTTTCTTCTATTTTATTTAATTCTTCCACTTCTGTTGTTCAATTAGTGTTTGACCCCTTTAGCAGAGATTTAAATTAAATGACATTTCAATGCCATCCCATATTTAAAATACTGTGTTAGTTGTGGATCATAAAGGATGATCTTCGTTCTTTAGCTAATTTATTCATTTAACAATTTCCCTCCAGAAGTTCCAGCAGAAGGCTCTGAAGCAAACTAAGCAGAAGAAATCCAAGTCGGCTGAATTTCTGATGGGTGAGCCTTGCTTGATGAGTTATTGCTCATAATTTGTGTAAGGATTAATTAACTAATTACAGACAAATGGCTGTGGGCGAAATTTTGCTCTTGCTTGTCAGGGTGCAATTTGTAATTATTTTAATCATTTATTCTTTTTTTTAGAGTTAATTTTAACCTAATTCTGTTTTGGCGACATTTGAGGACGATACACTAGAGTCTTTCAGCAAAGGAATTACTAGAAGGAATTTTCTGCTTGTCATTGAAATACACTTTGCTCTAATGTGCTCTTCTGACCTCCTTGTTTTCCATAGTAAAAGAAGAGAGAGCAGCAACAGAAGGCATTGAAAATCCAGCTTTTAACATCAGCAGCACAGATCTTTCAGCATATCAGCCTTCAGAAGAGAAAGTTATTAGACATGACAAGCCAGATAGCACCCTTGCAGCTCACCAACAAAAACTCGGGCTGCAAGCCCATGCTGAACCAAGAGGTGAGACATCAAACCTGATTAGCCTCAAATGCAGCAACAGTGGTTGTGTTCCCCATCTAACCTGCACCCTCCACGGTCTGTGCTGGGCGTTGCCATCCCAGCATGTCCAAGCAGGCTCCCCTGCAAACCTGGGTAGGAAATCCAACCTGCTGCCAAAAAAGCACGGGCTGTCTAAATATTTAGAGACCCGGGCTTTGTCTCCATGCTCAAGTGACTCCCTGTGACGGGGTGCAGGCTGTGTCGGGCTCTCTGCCAGTGGGAGGGAGTGCAGTGAGCTGCTGCTCATGGCAGTGCTTCCCCCTAATTTGGGTTGAGCTGGGTTTTGGAGGAACTGCAGCCGGTCTGAGCACACAGATGCTGCTCCCTCACTGGCTCCCTTGCATTGGATAGTTTTAAACAGCTTACAGATCCGTGATTGATTGTTGTCCTTAGGTCTCCCATATGCCCTCAGTCAATCGGCATCTTGCCTCTGTTTCATCTTTCATTTTTTTTTTCAGCCAGTGTTGCTCAGATGATTGGAGCAGAGTCCTGTTCACTTGGCTTGTCCAAGGGAGCAATCCTGGCTTTTCAGCTCAGTTTTGATGCAGCACCCAAAAGAATTGCTGCCTTGGGAAGTAATTTCTGTTTATTACTATGGTTTATCCAAACTATAAGGAACTTCGCTTGATGACAGTTTTCCTTTTGCAGGGTTTTTATATATTTTAATCTATTATTTAATTACTCCATTTTGAATTATTATTAATCCTGGATGTTAAGGAAAGTGGTTGTCTTTAGTTAGTAATCCAGTGAGGAAGAAGGTGACAAAAGGAATTTAAAGGTATCTTGCAAGTCATATGAGGAAAATCTTGGGCTAAGATTTACTATAAAAGCAAAAATTCCTAAAGTCAGACTCAAAATCTTCCCTTAATACCCATTAAATAAATTTACCTGATTGGACTATGTGGTCTCATTAGCTCCAGGTGGACTGTGTGTATCTATGAATATACAAATGTGCATCCAAGGGCCGAGACCTCCCAAGGTACCGAAGTAACTGGTGTGGCTTTGAACAGTCCTGATCCCCCAGCATTACCCATCCAACTCACAAATTGAGGTGCTGCTTGCTAGGCACCCCTGCACGCTGCCAGGCCAGGTATTTAAATGGGTAGGTGCAGGCTGGTGAGCAGACTTTCAGGCAGTCAGGCTTTTGAAACACTGGACCTTGTTGTGTTAAGATTTTATCCTTGCGGGGCTGGAGAGCCCACGGCTCCTAATGGCTTCTTGCAAAATTAGGTTTGGCTTTCCATTTAGCCTTCATGTGACTCTGTGCAGTGCCACATGGAGCAGGAATTCTTCGTCTTTCCTTTGCAGACTGTCAGAACAGTGATTAAGCAGACAAAGGGATTGATTGTTTTTTAATGAAATAGTCTATCTGGCAAAAAATGAACTCAGGCTCGCTGGAGACTATCCATGCTTTCAGTCGCCTCTTCAGAAATTCATGAATAGTTCCCTCAAGAAAACAACACATTTTTTTAAAAGCTTGAAATGCGTTTTTAAACATTTTGATTTTTCATCCTAAGTAGCATTTTGCTCAAAAAAACTCTAGCTGAATATAATCTTTGTGAAAGGAGTAGAAATTGTTCCATTTTGCCTGGAATGCAATGCCTTGAGACAATGCTAAGTGTTTCTGTGATGGGAGAGGAAAGCTTGCCGAGAGTTGGAAAATTTTGTTTCCCAACACTGCGTCTCCCTTCTCGACCTTCTGTTCATCCAGTTAACCAAAAGATCAGTTATTTGCATAGCTCTAAGTCAAGCAGCTATTAAAAAGTAATCATCCATTTATACCATCATAAAAAAGTCTAGATTGGAAAATATCTCTAGAGATCATCTGGTCCAACCTTGCATTAAATTATTCCTATTCTAACTTGTGTCAGCAATCACAGGGACCAGTTAAAATTTATCAAGAGCCTCTAATAAGCCAACATCTGCAAACCTGAAACCTGGGAAAAAATCTTCAGGTACCTCATGAAGTAATTTTCCCCATTTCCAAGTGTAACAATTCTTCATTAAAGAGGGAGAGAGAAAAGCCACCAGCAGAGGTAAATACAGTATCACATTAATGTAGTAATGTGATAAATAGTCATATATCACAGTCCTCAGCAAAGACTCTGTCCACAGGTAGTAATCCTTCATGCATCAGTCTGCCTGACCCAGTTGAGGTCTGGGTCCTCAGAACCCAAGGGATCAGTTCTTTGAGCCTACCTTCCTTTGCTCCGAGTTCATGGATGCTTTGCATAGCTGGTGCCATTTCAGCTCATAGCAAAACCAGACATGGTGTTGAACACTATGGCTATCTTCTGCCACAGGAGAAACATTTCCACAGTGTCCTCCCCTGCTCCTCAGCTCTCAGGAAGCACTGTGCAGTTCGCAAGACATATCAGCACAGAATTCTCCCTTTTTTTTTTTTCACCTGGGATGCAAGAGTTGCTCTTTCTTTAGGAGGGTGTGCCCACACACCAAGCACAACAGCACAGCCCATGTGAAATAAATGGCTCTACACTGCTCCTTTTCCTTTTTCTCCTCTTCTTCCCCAGATGCTAATAAAATTCTCTTTCTGTTGGGGTTACCTCCCTTCACAGCTGTTGGCTGTTCTTCCAGCTCTCAGCCCCCAGGCTTAGGTTCAGTTGCTTACTCAATGGGGAACGGCATTTGTCAATTCTAATGCTTGGTGTTAAATGTGCAGCTTAAAACCAGTAATAACCTTGAACAAAATTATTTAATCGCAGGATTTAGCAGATTACAGGTTGAGAACACTATGTAAACATCAGGCTGGGTTTTCAGGCTAGGCACTTGGAGGCAAGGCAGAGAGAAGGCAATGCCTTTCCACTATCTTTCCACCCATCACCCATGTTGTTAATGGCAGCAAATAATAGCCACAGGGGTAACTATCATTTCCTCCACCTGGCAACAGTGTCACAGGCTGCTCCTCCGTCAGTAATTGCCAGAAGCAAGTGTTCTCTAGAAAAACCTCCACCTACTTTTGAGATGTCTTCTTGCACATCTCCATGCTAAATATACTGGGAAGTGGTGTGAATAGTCAGCTGCATGTTCAAGACAGGCTTAAAAGCTGTTCCTGGAATTTGGCTATTTGTCTGCACAGGCGGTTCTTCTACAGAACACCCATTACCTGGAGATTAAATAGCAAGTGGAAAGGTCCATGACATTGTAAATTGGCTGCATCTGCCCCCAAAGAACTTAATTCCCACATATGTTTGTGCTTTTTCATTTTTTTTTTCTCCCATTATGGAATGTCTTCTAGAAAGAAGAGTTTGTGAACTGGCTCTTGTTTGCAAGAAGTTTATTAAAACTTTTTCAGAGACCTTTTCATTTTTCAAATTAGATTGGTGGGGGCTATTCTTGTGACTCAAAGTGGAAGGCTCTTGCATCCTTTGCTTGTGGGGAAACTGGGCCAGAGAATGAGATCTTCTCTGCTATCACCTTGCAGACTTTTGACAGAAATGAAAGCTCTGATCCTTAGTCCATTCCTCTTTTCACTAGGCCATTCCATATCTTTCACTGTCCTATTTTCTAAGATGGACAAAATTCCAGATTTTAGCGCCATCAGTAGTCTTTTCAGGACTAGGCCACTGAGTAACTTTCTGCTCCTTGCTCTCCATCATCAGTGAAGTCCTGATACTGTTGCTAAATATTACAGTGACCCAGGGGAAGTGCCTGACTATTTACTCAGATTAATCTGATATTTCAGCCAGCTAATTGGTTTCCATCCTAATTTCTCTTCTGGATTCTATGCTGTTTTTTTGCTGCTTGCTTCCATCACCTTAATTTCTTTCACATACTGCTTGTGAAAATAAGTTCATCTAGCAGCAGCCTTGTACTTGCCAAACTGTACAATTTTTTTATTTCTTGAAATACTCAGTTTCCTTGTGGTTAAATCCAACCAACTCTCCTTCCTTTCTTCTCCTCATCAAACCCTGAATTTACAGAGGTTTTCGTGATGGCCATCCCAATGGAAGGCCTGATAGACAAATTTCCCTGGGAAAAATATTTGGGGTTACATCACACAAATCTGCAAGAACCTGTGTCCACCAGTTCCTCAGTTGTCAGACACCCAATCTCAAGCCAATATCAGTTTTTCTCTTTTTTCCAGAGGGGTTTAAACCAAAATACTTTGTAGAATGTCCTAAAGTTCAGGCTGGCTTGGTAAAGTCTCTGCCCAGCAAAGATCTTCCAGCAAACTGTCACAAGAGAGGCACCAAACCTCCAGGAATTATTCCATCTTTGTCTGACAGCAGAAGACAAGGGCAACTGCTCAACTTCAGGTGGATGATGTATGTCACAAGCAATCCCTGAACACAGGACTACTGTACTTAGCATCTTTTTGTAAAGCAAATGTTATTCTATTTATTCTGTTATTCTATTTTAGCATTCAGCACATTTTGTGCTCAGTTGCTGTTATCAGAAAAAGTCCAAGTGCCTTATACCAGTCTGTGCTTTTTAGTGTTCATTGCAGGGATACACAGATTTGGCCTAGCTAGTGCTGAGAAGAGCCCTGTGGGATGGCACTGTTCACATTGCCACAAGATAGGTAAAATTTCCAGCCCAACCATCAGAGAGAATATATGTCAGAACAAATTAGGATGTGGTCTTTCTGCAGTGTCAGCTGCACATGCAAGCTGCAGAACCCAGGGATGGGGTGGTTTGAGCATCCTTCCACTGCATGGCCCACCTTGTAGCTGGTGGCTGCACAGACACCTTTGGAGACTCTGATAATCTGCAGCTTTTGCAAGGAAGGGAAAAGAAAGGCTGATTGTGTTCTCCTGTATGCTGTGCACTTGTAAAAGGCTTAAGGCTTTCTGACCCTAAGTATTGATGATTCAAGTTAAAATTGTCTCTAGGTGACAAGAAGCATTCATTTTTTTCCCTATTTTCCCCAATACACAAATCTTTTTCCAAAACTATATTATCTCCTAAAATCAAAAGCTCTAATTAATTTTACCATTTTATCTGCAACGGGCACTGTTAACATCTCATATCATGCTCCAATAAATTTGCCCACAGAGATTAACAACATCTGAGGGGGGAAAGAAAAGGAAAGAAAAAAAGGGGGGAAAGAAAGATTTTTCAATTGAAAACCAGGAACTATTCTTCTAATTATCCCAGATACAGAATAGCATTAGCATGGCTGTACTGCTTCTGGGAGCAAGTTAGTGTCTACCTGGATCTCTGCTGCATCACCTCCAAGCTGCAGAGCCAGGCTGGATGTACCTAACACAGTACTGCATGTGTCCTACAGGGAAAATCCCACTGTAAAATAGAGCATCTCTGCACCTTAGCAAAATCTAAAGTAGAGAGAAGCCTTTGCTCAGGAACAGTTACTGCCAAAGGTTGTTCAAGTGTGTCGGGACAATATAAGCCCTTCCTTGCTCAAGAATGTAACCAGACAAGGACCTTGAAGTAGGAATACACAGACAAAAAAGAGCTTTGTGAAGGAGCCATGTGGGATATCAAATTAAAAGTATCAGCAACTCCACTGCATTCAGTATATTTATAGAGAACTGGAGGCTAACCCTTTTTGAACAGGGTCTAATTTTGTTCCAAAGAAGTGATAGGAACCCATTGAAGAGACAGCAAACACAGGTGAAGGAATAGGCATCTGCTGTAAATTCATATTTGTGCTCCATGAAGGAAATAGGAGCTTGCAACACTGCTGTTTTGTGTTGGACAAAGTGATTTGCATAAAGGATGGGACCAGAAATATGAATCAAAACCATACTCTTTTTTTTTTTCCTTAAACAATGGCAAAGTTTATATCTAATAATTCAAGTTCTATGTATGTGGTTCCATGCTTTCTGATTCCAACAGGGACTTTGAAATGGAAATGCCAGACTCGGTATGCAGGGCATGATGGATCACCATGTATGCATAGGAATAAAAGGGTTGTCATTGGAAGTAATTTTGCGTTGAATTACACAATGTGTAATCCAATTGAAATCAGCAGAACGGCACAAGGTGTAATGTAGTGTGCAAAACGTGATCCATTGCATGCAATTTTAACAACAGGGATACCGCACCACTCGTCTAAGTAATGTGCTAAAATTGAATTTGTGAAAGGTAGGGGGAGAAGAATTGTGAGGAATGAATGCATTTTATAATTGGGAAAATACTTTTTCAGAAAGTGACCGAATATATATTTTTAAGGCTAATTTATTACACTTGGAAATTGTTTGCTTCGTAATAGTGCTGTCAGATCCTCAAAATTTGGCAAGTTCCCTCTCTGGCATAGAGTGGGGCCAGCCAAGTCTGTCAGCCTGGGAGAGCTCAGTACTCATTTTCCCCACTGACATGTGTCACACTATCTAATAGTGTTCCTAAATGATCTCCATCATCATCAGTAAATCTTCTTCTCATGCCCTCGACCAACAGCATTTCCCCAGGAAAAGTAGCAGGTCTCACACTGGCATCCCTTGGCACAGTGCCCTCTGTTGCCTGCAGGAAAGAAAAAAAATAAAAAGGGAAAAAGAACTAATTCCCATGCTGTAGCTTTCCTTAAACAACAGAGAAGGTGGTAAATCTTTCAGGAATGGAGCAGGGGGTAAGAAGTTGTGAATTCCATGAGTGCAATGCAGTGTTTTTCAGGGGTTGGGGCAGGCACAGCACAGTCTGCACCGCTCAGGCTCAGGAACGGCCTCTCTGCCAGTGTCCTGTCAAAGCTGACAAGTGAATTTATTCAAGGCTTGCAAAATAAACATAAGACACAGTTATCTGATTTCCTCATTGCCTATGGTGTCTGCTGAGGATAAGGAGATTGACATATGATACCTTTAAAACACTTTTTTAAAAATTGGGAAGTCGCCCGGGGTTGGTAGTGTTTAACAAGCTGTGTTTTCAAAATAAAGTCTACTGTCCTGTCACCAGCTTAGTGCTCTTCAGGATGAGGATGCCATTAACATGTAATTTTTCATTGAATACTGCTTAGTATTCCTGAAAATTTCATGAATATTCATGACAAGCTATGTGTAAACATCTCTACCACTTTTTCATATATTTGATACACTGAAATAAATTTGCACTCCCTGGGAAACTTATTTTATATCTACAAAGAAAATACTTATCTATACATATAGTATAGAAAATAATGTTAGGTATATATGTCTCAAATGGACATAAGCTGAGGTAAATGTGACCAGTAACCTGGGTCAGTAATGACAATTAAGAGCACAAACTAAAAGCATAGCTTCTGGTTAACTCACTACAAGCCTTTATTTTTGCCTTGAAAAAATGAGAATGGAACGTTAACATTGTTTTCTGGATTACATATTAATTCACCACGTTCTACAGGACTGTAGTTTTATTTTTAACATCTTTGTAACATTTGCGTATGAGTAATTCTAACAACACAAAATGTGGAATAAAAACGCAAATTTTTTCTTGTGAAAGTTTCAAATTTTCCTACATAATTTTCTACTTTAAAATCACTGCCTGTATGAAGTAAGGACTTATAAATTCACTGGAAACCCATTCAGTTTTTCACTGTGCAGGAACCCCTACTATTTATGCAGATTTCATTGATGATTTTTCTTTACTTCTGCATTCAGTGAGATTCCTTTTAAGGTAAAAGGCTTCTTTCTCCTCTCATTCTTTAATTCTTTTGAATGATTTTTTTAGAGTTCTTCATAGATTTTTTTTTTCAAAAATAGAATCAAAGGCTCAAATAAGCAACTTGTGGATATCAAACTTTATCAGTGTAGGTGCTGAATCTTGAAAACAGGTGGGTGGAAGTGCTAGTCCCATAAGCCCTCATGACTTGAGGAAAGTTGAGTGAAGTAGTTGGAAATGCAGGAAGTGGGACCCTTGCCTTCCCTTCCTGCTAATCCCAAGTCTTGGTTCTTCCAGGCCAGGTTGAGGTGGTCACTTTTCTTTGAGGATATTCAAGCCTGACCTCAGGATGCTGCTTTGGCTCTCATAAAGAAATGGGGAAATATGTTATCACAGAGCCTTCAGCGTGGGCTGCCCAAAGGGCCGTATCTGCTAAATAAAATGAAAAGTATGCCCAGGGAAATAAATCCAGTTCTGTTGAATGGAGACAGAGAGTGTTTGCTATGATGTTCCCTAATAAGAATTGCTGCTGAAATCAATGCTTTAAGTCAGGTGTGGGAAAGGAGGACTACTCTTTTCCATTCCCAGCTGCATCACTATGCTTCAAAAGCACTTTGGGTCAAAATGCTGTCTCATGCTGGGATTTCATCTTTCCAAAATGCCTCTGTCTTATTCTATCTAATGCAAAAGGCTTCTGTGGGTTGCCTTAGTAATGTCCAGTAATATTCTCCCAAATCCCATGTTTTGACCATGGTGCTGTCTGAAAAGGTACTTGTTACTTATCAGGGCAAGTTTGTGCACACCACAATCTGCATATTGTCTTCTAAAGAAAGATGGCTCATGCCAATTTTTTTTCTTTTATCCTGAAGACCCAGCATCGCTCAGAAAATAAGCACCAGCAATTGTTTTTCCAAGCTTTTAGTGGTCGGTCATCTGGCTGTTGATAATTCCTTAATTTTTACATCAGTTGGGAGTTACTTGACAAATTCAACAGAGCTTTTTCTATTCTTTCATTAAACTAAAAACTTAGATCAGTAACTCAACATAAAAGGAATAATTGTCTGTTGTCCAAATTCCATGCTATACCTTTCATGTGTAATTGACAAGGACTACCTGATCTCTTTGTGTGGTAGAGGACAACTTAGAAATTTAGCTTAGTCATGCCTTTCCTGTGTGGTATTCTCAGGACATAGACTGCATAATTGACTACAGACATCTTATGTCTTTAAAAGCCATCTTTTAAGTTTCATCCAGTCCTAGTAATTCATGTACAGTCCCATGGGCTGCATCCAAGGATTATGCTAATTTTATTAGCAACTCTTCTTGCTTTAATTAAACTCTATAAATTCCCATCTGGTCACTATTGTGCCAACACCCTTCTTTCCATTTTTATTTTAATGTATAGATAATCTGCAATTTTGCGCTTCAATTCTGATTTCCTGAATTATACATTGTGTTTTCCACATGAAAAAACACAATTTTGAGGGGTGAACGGGACTTCAAATTGAGTTAATGGGTTTGAGGCAACCTCTGGATCAAAGCAAAGACCCAAGTTTCTAAAGTTGGCCAGATCTTTTTGGGAGTGGGTAGTCAAAGTAACTCGCTCTATTGAAAGTATCAAGCTATATGGTGCTGTTCAAAATTCCTACTAGCAAGCTCTGTATTAACATTTACTGTGTTTCTACCACAGAGCAGACCAATGTGAACTCCTTAGTGGACTGTTAATTTACATGTTATATGCTTCCAAATACTTCTGAAAGCAAACGTGAAATGATTGGTAATCTGTTCACATGCTCACAAAATGTTATTAGCAAAATGCCTTGGGCAGCGTGTTATGTTGACTAGAAATTGATAATTTTGTATTTTAAAACTAAAGCAACTCCCACTGCCCCTGAGAAATTTTAGGACCTGTTCAGAGCCCAGACCCCCTGGTCACATCGCTTGTCAAGGTGTGTCTTGAGCTGAGAGGCAAAGAAGACCAAGCACCCCACAAACAGAAACATCCCCTGCCCAGAGCACTGACCTAAGTTCTGTGTGATTCAGTTCGTCTGAACGCCTCAATAAAAGTCTTCTGTGGAGTCCTGCAGTTTGAAATAGCTCGTTACCTATAAAATCACCATGAGGAGGTGATTCTGGTTTTTACCACTTGTTCTGCTTATGTAAGTTTTAAAGAGTGTATGTTACTCTGAAGAAATCAAGCCTGGTGGTTCTTTTTCCTTCTGCATAGCTGCCTGTCACCAGCTGTGTGTGGTTCTGACAGAGCCAAAGCCCTGGACAAAATATCTCATACTCCTCAAAGTGTTGAGCTTGTTCTTTTTTTTCTAAAGAGGACCAGAGAGCAAGCTCTGGTCTAATTGTATTTGTCAATGTATCTCTTTTTTTGAATAATGGTTTCCATGCCTTGCAGACTCAAATATAACATGACACTTCCTCTTAAATGCCAATTATTCTGTCCAGAAGAGTTGCCCAAAAGTCTACTCCACAAAGTTTCACACCAGACTCACATGGGATATTCAGTAAAAGCTGTTGTGATAATAAGATTGTGCAAAAAGCCTGTGCAAGAGCTGCATATTGTTTGTATGGGTGCAACATACGTTCCAGCAATTTACATTTACAGCTGTGAAGTAATTGAATAAAGAAATGCATCATCATTTTCTTTTTTTAGCATGTAGGTGAATTATTTTACCAACATGTGAAGGGCTGTTCATATAACATCACGGTGCTTTGTGCTAGAGAAAAACAATTACAGTGAATAAGGTAGAATGGCTCTGTTATTGCAGTACATAAGACTTTGATTACATACTGCCAAGATTCATACCAGCCTAGTAGTTGTTGACAGATAAAGTAACAAAAATGAAACTCATTTATTTTTTCTTTATTGAGACCTCAAGGTAAAGCAAATTTTCAGTTCTTGTACTTACTACGTTGAAGGAACAGAGACTGACAGTCAAAATGTGCCAGTCCAGAAATATAAATTAAACCTAGTTTCATATCAAAGTTTCATTTAGTCTCTGAAAAGGAGCTGCTGCTTGGATTATTTTTGATCCTAAAACAAATACACTGTAGACAACAGTAGTGTATCTTGGAGGAATTAACCCCCTTATACATTTAGCTTTTATGTATTTCCCAGGATATATATCCATGTCTATTCAAGCAATTAAAAAATTTGTTATGGAATTAATTATTTTACCTTTTTTTTCTGTTTAATAATAATTTACCCCAATGAACATGTGGATGGTTTTAATAGAGTGTAGCACTTTTGCTGAAGAAAAGACATATTTTGAGGAAAAAGTCTGCCCTCCCTCCTTGTGTATAGAAAATTCTTCTGGCTTTTACCATGAGTTCTTCTAGGCATCTAGATACTGTATTATGTCATGATAATTCTAACAAATGATTTTTTTTTTTTGTAACTTTGTTTATTTTCTAAAGATCAGATAAAAGTAGCTGCTAAAATAGCCAAAGCTAAAATGAGTGGGTTTATCCCATGGAAATCTTGGATTAGTTACCTAGTCCAACTGAACGTAATTGCTGCTCAGATTAATGAGGCAGTATCCTAGTATCTCCTCTGTAATTAAACACTTCTCTGGTTCAATACAGTATTAAAGATGCACCAGACGTTGAAACCTCAGTAGTGAAATTTAAAACTGTTGAAATTGGAGAGGTCAGCTGTGAAACACAAATTCCTTTGCAGTATGGAAAATTCACTTGTACAGTGTGTTTCAAGAATAATTTAGTTTATATTGGGGATGATGTATTTTAAAAAAAATTTCTTATCTTTACTCCATCTAAATTTGAGAATTTTTTCTCATTAGTTCCTGAGAAAAAGTAACATTAAGTGCACTTGTTTCCAGAATTACCTTTTCTGACCTTTCACAAGATGATAATTGCGGTACCAGTAGGCTTAGAGGACTTGTTAAAAAAATTAAGCTTGTAAAGTAGCAAAAAATGCCCCTTTGCTTGCTGGTGTCGATTTCAAAATTAACATTTTAGTTCATGTGCTTCTAATAATCGCTGACCCTTACTTCATGTGCTTTCCACAGGAAATGAATACAGCAGAAATTACTTTGACCCGTTGATGGATGAGGAAATAAACCCAAGGCAGTGTGGGATGGAGGTCAGTGAAGAAGGTGAGCCAGAATTAAGTATGTAATTTTGGTGTCAGAATATTCTTTTCCATTCATGAAAATGAGGTGTCAGAGATCACATATGCAGTTCTATTTAAATATTGAGGTTTACAATTTAAATTCTAAGCCTTAACTGCTCTGAACACGATAGGCAGTATACACAGACTTTGATCAAGGACGGTGAGTTAATGGGCAGGTAAAAATGAGGCTGTGCTGTAGTCACTCTGCTACTGCAGCAAAATGAAGTGCTCCAAGAGCACTGTCTACACCATGTTCTTTTTAATTAATGAAGTTGGTCCAGAACTGAGTGCCAAGCTGTAGCTTTTTCACAGTCCTGCTCCCAAAGTCCTCCTTGGAGATCTGTTTTATTACGGAGTTGAGTGTGTGTTTGCCTAACAGAAGGAAACCCCAAACTGCATAAAAGTGCACAAGGAGGCTTTTTTTGGTTTTCTTTTTGCCAGTTTAGCTGAGATATTTAACTTTGCTCTCTGTGGGTGATAGCAGCTAGTGGGAGGGTGTGACTCTGCAGAGCTGGAAGAACAGAAGTTATGCATAGGTATGAGAGAGATTAACCAGGAGGTATTGTCTAGCAAGGAAATTCTCCTCTGCCGTCATGGCTTTTAGATAAAAAAGGGTGGGAACGGGCCTGCCTGAATTTGCATGGACTTAAGTAAGAACATCATCATGGTAATGAAGTGCTTAGCTATGCACCAAGTGCTTTGGCCCGGCTCCTGTTGTTAAGCACTAATAAGCTGATGGCACGAAAGAGCCAGGTCTCCTGTGTTACCTTGCTAGCCCTTTGCTTTTCTAAAGCCTGTGCTTATCTGTACTGTAGAGACTCTCTAGATGTGCAGCTGTAGTCAGATCTAAAAAAAGTTATCTACTGTAAAAGGTCTCAAAGTTGTCCACTTTTGAAAGTCATGTTGAGACAAAAACTTGTGTGCCTAAAAAAAGGCTCTATTGCATATCACTAACTTGAATTTCTATGTTCTGGTGAAAAAAAGGTCTAGGTTGAATTACATCTAATCACAATAATTTCCCCATTCATTGTGTAGGAGACCAGTGTAATACCTTGGAAGTCGACTTCTGGCTCAGAGTTTTTATAGGAAAGATTTTTTCCTGTTGGTCCAGGCTTGGTTCATCTTATGAAAAGGCTTTATGAGTCATGATCTGCTTCATAACCAGAGAATGAAAAGCAGATTAGATTAATGTATCTGTGCATGTATGCCTAAAATCATGTATGGACAGAGTGGTGACATAAGGGATATAGGGAAATACAGTTCTCACTGGGAGGAAATGTTCTCTTGACTGCGTTGAAGAGGCTGAGTGATAAACTTAACTGTAAATGCTGATTTTGTATTGTGTGGTGGGGGTTTTATGTATTTATTTATGCTGGAATTTGGAACAGGCTCTTGGTCCATAGAATTCCAGGGTTTGGAGTGGAGAGGTGGCTTCAGTCAATTGCATATCATGTTAAACCTGAGATCCACGTGTGAAGAGCTGTTTTTTGTTGATCCTCCTTTTTCTCCCTGGCAAAAATGTTACTCAAAGGTTGGGATAACACTTGTTTATTAAAAATCAATTAGCAACAGTACTAGCCTCAGGCTGGCTGTGTGGACCTCTGTAGAGCAGTTATAACTCTATATTTGCCAACACCTCTGCCAAGAGCAAATCTTCTACCTTGGAGATATTCCAAAGGTGTCTGGACATGGTCCTGGGATACATGGCTCTGTTTGAGCAGGGAGAACTGGGCTAGATGGACTCCAGAGGTACCTTCCTACCTTAACAAGTCTGACTTGTCAGTAATGAGAAACCAGGCTTTCTGTCTGGCTTCTTTTTCCTTGCAGAAGTGTTACATTTTTGGAAGTATGTTTGTATGTAGTGGATGAAAAAAAGACAGTCAGAACTAAAGCTTGGTCCTGCATGGTCATCCCCTAATTGGAAACTATATTGGTTTACCTCCTCTTTCCAGCTAGTGGCTTGTCATAAGCAAGAGTCAAAACCAGAAAAACATGAAGAAATCAGGGCACACTTTGAGGTTACACTCTTCTTAGAACTTCACAAAGCCAGGCTCAATGACCCAAGAGAATAGCTGGTGAAAAGCAAATTTTCAGTCACTAAATATTCTTTAATGGGTTATTCTGTGAAAATGGAGATATTGGCAATTATCTTTTCTATATTTGATAAATTAGATTTGTTCTGGAAATTTGTATGTGTTCATAATGCCCTGAGAGCAAACAACATCCCACTATGTATTAGCTTGCCCCCCTTGCTGAGGGAACATTTCAGTGTTGTGGGCTAAAAGAAACATAAGATTCTGTACTTTCAGAAGAGGTTTGCAGAGGTTTGCCTTCTTTGAATGCCCAGTGTAACTGAAAAACTAGGGTCTGAAATTTCCTGGTAAAGAAAGTTTATTCTTTGAGATTCTATTGGGCACTTAGAAAGAGACACCCAAGCCAATGTGTAGCTGTTTTTCAGTCCACCTGCCTTGTGGGCATTTCTTTGGTCTTCTGCTTGTCTCCACTGACAACTTGGAGAAGTCAGGCTCTGGGAGATCTAGAGAGAAAATGGTCCCAGTTGCTCATTTCTCCCTTGAATATAGAACATTTAAGTAAATTTTTTTTTTTAGGTCTCATGGAAAAAGGTAAGAGTGCATATCCTTTGCTACTTTTTAAAATCTGCAGATATTATTGAAAATTTGAATGACTAAACAGCCACAAATTCAAAATTCATAGCGTGTTGTAATGACTACTCATACTAGATAATGTGTTATTATTATAGACAGCAAGGTAAAGTTTCTAATGAAGATCCAAAATCACATTCAAATAAATTGTGTATTTTGTTTCTCATTAAAAGTCAAATAGAATTCATCTGGTAATCTGAATATAAACAGCCATTTCAGCTACTCTGTTAGCAGAATGAATAAATCAGTTTCTGTCCAGATCAACATATAATACTGCCCACCATTTAAAAGTATAATTTTTTTAAATTTTAAATTGTCTTGTATCAAACTGTAATTTTATTCTGAGCTATGAAACTAGCACTGTAAAACCTATCTTCAAGTGTCAAAGGACTCAGTAAATTTGTATTTTTATATCTTTACTTTTCATTTAAAATAGTATTTCCTGAATTACTACTGGAAGACACTATAGTTGTTTCACTGTTGTTTTTTTAAGATCCTGTGAAATTTGATGAGCAAATCCTGTACTCTAAACTGATGAAGCTTCTAGATGAAGAAAGTGAGATGCTGGACTTCCAAGGTAAATAACAAAGTCAATTACATAAAGAAAAATAAAACTCTTTTTGAGTCTGCATGTGGGGAAGAGAGTGGGTAATCCATCCCCTTGAATTCAGAAGTCAAAGGGATTACAATTTCAATGCAAGCCTATAAGGTCTTTTTCTCCAAATGTTTTTGTTTTGTGTCATGTTTATGTGGTTTTAAGTGTAACTTAAGTGGCATGCTTTCTCTAGATTGCTTCACTGCCTGTTGAATTCCACATTTATGAAAGAGGATCAGAAATATCCTTGCTTATGTGCTCAAATCTAGAAATAGAAATCCTTATTTAAGATGATAAATGGGTGAGCAATTTGTCAGATGCACAGATCACGTGACATTGTTTCAGGTTGTCCATGCAAGGATTGACACTAACAGATGAGAAAGAAAATGCTTTCTGTGGGCTTGTTAGAAAATACAAATTGATGTTCCATCCACTGTAAAAGCAGTGAAGTATACAAGAAGAGATTTCTTCACCTCGAGCCAACAGCCTTACTTTGGTTTCACTTATTTTTACAGGCATTACTGAAAATCTGGTTGATTCATGACACCTTTGCTGTAAAGCCTTTACACGAGGCCCACATGAGTTGCTCTCCTCTGGTCCATCCTAGAAATGACGTTTGTACAAGGCCCAGCTCAGAGCTGCCCTTGTATTTTTTGCCTATCCACTCTCTCCTTTTTCAGCAGCTGTGTTTTGTGCAAAAGTATTTTCTGTCCTTTGTGATTCTTCCTGTTGTATTTCAGCAATACACGGACCTACTGTGTCAGAGAGACAGAGCAGGTAGCTGCCTTGGGTGCTGGAGCTCCAGGAGCTTCAACTTGTTTTATGACTATTTCATTTATAAGTAACTGCTCTAGAAGAGGCAAATGTTTTAATTTGCCTGGGGTTGCAAAATCTCTTGAACTGGCACTGGTCATATCAGTAACATCTCTGAAACCCATTTTATCTCATTTTAAGTACAAAGGGGAAAAAAGTGCAACCATCACAACTAAATTCACGCAGATGGTTTAAGCAAAAACCTTTAACAAGTTATTAGCAAGATCTAAATTGTTCTGTGTTAATGTAGAGCTCCACATTGCTGAGAAAGATCATAGCAATATTGCAGGTTGATTTTATCACTCAGCAACATAGATGAAAATAAAAACATGTTTGGCTGCAAAGTCAACATTGTTTGTGAAAGATTGGCATGGGGTGTCTATCTGTGGTACTTATATAGTCCCTGTCTACCAATATTTATAGCTTTTATAGACAGTTTGCACCTTGGAAGCTGTTGTTCTTCATCCTTTGGCAATAGATGAGTCTTGGGTGACTGATTTAGACTTGACCATTGCTTTTTGCATGGCTAAAGTTGGCACTGTGTGTACTTGGCCACTGCTAAGCAAGGCAACCAGGGAGTGAGGGGGAAGCCTTCTCCATTTATCAGTGGTTATTCTGTTATTCAGCAAGGTGCCCTAAAACATGTCACTATTAGAAATATAATAGCATCCTGAGTGTGCTCTGCAGAAAGTGAACTCACGCTGAGGCTGCTAAGGTTCCTGAGCTCACTGCTCACTGATTCAATTCTGGGGCAAGCAAATGCATCAGCATGTGTGTCACACACTCCATGTGCACATCAGAGCCCCCTGGGTAGGCATGAGGGCAGCAAATGGGTGACACACTGCAGGCTACTGCTGTTGTGTGTCTCAAGCTGTGCCTTGGTGCTTCTTTTTCTTAAAAGTGTCGTGATGGGTATGAGGTCTAGTCCTGTGAGTGAAACTGCACACCATTCTAGCTGAATTTATTACTTTTCTTTGCTTGGGTGAAGAAAATCCAGAAAATCCCTTCCTGGGGAGGTGAAGCTTGTGCAGTTTCAACCTCTCTGTGCATATATCAGGGTGTATTTATTTCTGCCTGTGTTTTTCCCTCCCAGTGTTTGAGCTTCATTTTCACTTCCAAACCTTTTTTTTTCTAACAGGGAGCAAGCCTCACAGGTATGACTTCCCTACCAGTTTTATGGAAGTGGGCAGAGCAGACAAGCATTATTAATGTCTTCACCAAGAGAAAAACTAATATGGAAGTTTGACCCTTATTAGGCATCAGAAAAACCATAGAAAACTAGGATTCATTTGGTTTCACTCTTACAGAACTGCTTCATTTCTTCATTTGACCACTGAGCTGAAAAATCATGTAGTCATACAGTCCTAATTAATAGATGATCCCCAAAGGAAAGGAAAGAACAGGGCTCAGAATTTATGTAATTGTATATTTAAAGCATTTTGTTGCTGAGTAACCTGTTGGTCACTCTTATGGTATGTGTTATTTCATATTATACGGCAACTTAAAAGGCAACATTGGATGTTTGTTTTTAAAGATATACACTATATATATTTTTTACTTTGCATTTTTGTCAATGTAAGATTGTGATCCATGCACATTTTAAATCATGATGCATGAGCACCATAGAAAATAATTTCTATTATATTGTTCTTTGGCAAGAATCAAAAAATTGGAGTGCCAAGTTTTGCAGAATTTTAGTTGTCTGAAATTGGCGCATTAACCTTTGGCACTGAACTTTTTAGATACAATTTGTACACAGTTTTCGAGAACCAGGTAGCCAAAATTATTTTTCCATATGGACTTTGTTGCAGTTTTATGCATTCAAACCCAGCATAGTCTGCTGCTGAACGTACCCTTTAAATTATCATCTCAGTATATAACCTGCTGCTATCTGATGGACAAATGTAGGAGTAAATGAAGTCACAAGCAGCCAAGATAATACCAGAGAAATTGTTTTAATTATAGCCCAGCATCTGCAAATAGAGCCTGTGCTGAAGTGATTTAAGCTACAAGGAAAGCATGACTCGCAGGGTGAAGTACATCCAAGGCAATGAAAACTTGATGCCCATGCTAACAACTTAAAGCAGCAAGTTTTTAATTGATTTATCAGTCCACTAATGAATTTCATCCATTTCATCCTCTGTGTACAAAGTAGTAGAATTTTTAACAATGGCTACTTTTGTACAGTGGGGATTTGGTTGCTTTGTTTTGGTCAAGCATTGCTCTGGGACATCAGCTTGATCCTCCAACCTGTGTATCAGTTCAAGCAAGGACCACTCTGATGCTGAATAAGTTTGAGAAGTTTCTTTGCAAAGCTACTGTGGAAGGAATAGATCAGCTGAACTAACCCTGTTCTCTCCTTGTTTCCAACTCAGACAAATGGACAATTGCACTTAAATGAGCATATGTGTCTTTTAAACAGGTATTTTTCAA
Organism: Rhipidura dahli; assembly: GCA_013399225.1. Taxonomy (NCBI): domain Eukaryota; kingdom Metazoa; phylum Chordata; class Aves; order Passeriformes; family Rhipiduridae; genus Rhipidura; species Rhipidura dahli. The sequence goes on along the minus strand of VXAC01004460.1, from coordinate 421,878 downwards.
ATCTAAATTGTAATTTATCTCAGTGTTTTTTACAACTGCTTTCCTCAAAAAGACTTTTGAAAATGCTCTCTCTCTTTTGCTCTGTTTTGACAAAACTTGTGCTAATGAGTCCAGTGTCTTCCACAAAAACTGAGTTCACTTGATATGATTCCTCACAAAAACAGGAAATACAAAAAAGTGTATTTTGATGAACTGCTTCATGTTTATCTTTCTGAACCAAATGGTTTTATTCCTTTTTTGACTATTGCTCTATCCTGAGACAGGAATCTACTGACTTGCCAGGATGTAAACTTGCAGGGCTCCTGCGAAAGCAGTAAAGCAGCTGATTTATACCAGCTGAGCTTATGGCCCGTTGTGTACAACAAAGCATCAAGGGGAACAAGCCATGCTCCATCTTCTGCTTTTGGCAATGTTTCTCTTTCCTGTGCTTCCTGGGTTTTCTCTCTCTTCACCAAACCCTTAATGTTACAGTAAATTTAAATGTAAATATTGTTTTGTTTTTGCAGTTAATAGTTGTAGGTCAAATCACTTTTCATTAGGCTTGTAAAGTGCTACATGAAGAGATGTGTACCCTAAGGTAATGGTTTGAGTTGTTTATATCTACTGTACATTTCCCCCTACATGATTTTGAATTGTATCCTGTTGTAATTAAATAGAAAACCCACCCTACTTCCTGTGTGTTGGTGGCACCGAGGTGATTTAAGTACTCAGGAGGCTCAACAATTAAAGTCATTAAACAACGAGTAGTGAGCAAAACTGGAAATGTTAATAGCCTTAGTTTTATCTTTCCTTTTCTGGTCTTCATTAGAGAATAAAAGACTTCAAAGGAGATTGAGGAAAAAACCCCTCTTTTAACTGCTTTCATGTTGTAGGATGGACAAAAAGAAGCAAATAACTAGATATGGCAATTTCTTTAAGAGATAGCACAGAGAACTATAAAAGCTTATGCACAGAAATAAGAAGCAAGAAAGATAGTCAGAAGTGGGCAATCTGACATCTGTTATTTTTTAGTGATCCTAATGTGGGGACATGGGCAAAAATAGTTGTCATTATTTATGACCCAGACTAGTATTAGTACTATAGTAGATATCAATGAGAAGATCAAATTTTTTTAACACAGCATGATCAATTAAACTGAAAAAAGACAAAGTTTCTCTTTAAGGCTGACTTTATGAATGAGATTTATTTTTATGTATGTGCTCTTTGATTCTGCATACGTCACTGCTGTGAAATCAGGGGAATGTTGTGGGACCCAATTAATTAGGCAGGAGTGCACACATACTTCTAGGGGGAGGAATCCAATCATTTGGGGTGAATTGAAGATGAAACACTTGGTGTGGCTCCACCTAAAACTACCATTCAACTGCAGTTATTATTCTTCTTCTTCATGACGAAAGCCAAAGTTGTTCCAAATCCCAGTCCCTTTAATACTTACAGGTCAGCAAAGTGACCATGGAAATGTAGAGCATGCCTTTTAAAAAGTACCTCAGGAACAAGCTGCACATGCTAAATTTGTACCTGAATTTAGACGTTGCACTTGAGAGCGGTTCTCCTGGTACTGGCACTTGGCACCTGTTGGTTGTGTTACTGATGCTGTTTCATACTTGAAGTGTTGGTGGGCCAAACATATTAGCTGAGAAGGTAGTAACCAGTGAATGAACTCCCCTTTGCTGAGAGATAATCTGCCACTTTTGTTTCAAGCAGCCCGTGTCGTCAGTGAAGATTTTCCGGACGCTGTAATGCCTGTCAGCTCCAGTAAGGCATGTGACCTTCACAGGGAGCTGGAAGATGAAGAGATTCCTTCATATATCGAACAGTTTGAGAGAGATGTTCAGGATGACATAATTCTGCTTGGCAGCTTTTCACTGGAACAGGTCAGAGTTAAGAACTATAAGACAATTTTATCGCTTGCTTCATAACATGATGCTGGCTTGTTAACCTTGTACACCCCAATTCCATTTCTCTGCCTGGCGATACATATATTGAAAGAGGAAAGGATAACCATTGTCGTTGGCATGCTTTATGTGACTGGCACTTTGCTAAGATAACAGCAGGACCTTTATCTTTGTCTCCATTTCAATGTGAATAAAAATAGATTGCCTTCATTGCTTCTTTCCTAAATAGTGGAGGATCTCTGACTGCTATGTAGTAATATTGCAATTGAGTTTCAATCAAGAGACTAAGTCTAGGACATCTCTCTCTGCCACATTTATCAGAGGCATATTCATCAGTGAGCAAGTTCAGATTGGAGCCCAGGGAGGATTTATGTAGCAATGTTCATTGTATAGAGGATAAGATAATTCCCTCATTATAAATCTGTTATGTTTTTCAGGGTGGCAAAGATTTTCTTTTGGTCGTTTGTAGCATAAAGAGACAGGTTCTGGTTCATGTTGACAAAGGCACAAGTTTGCAGGGCTGAAATTATACTTGTGGGCACCTAATGACCATTTGTCCCTTTGAAAAATCTCATACTAGGACTAGAGGACAGGAAGAGAGATTAATTGATGAATCTATCATTTTTAATTAGTAACATGAGAACAGCGCACTGCCTCTGATGGGCTTAAAATAGGTTAGCCAGTGACTGATGGTGATCTAAGCTTTCTTTTATTTTCAGGGGAAGTTTTTAGATTTTTTTTTTTTTCCACTGCAGGACTAAACCTTATCATTGCCTTCTGCATGATGGTGAGGGGCACAATTCTCTTCCTTACTGCTTTGCTCTAAATCCTGTAGCTATATTTCATTCCTTCTGACTTTTTTATAGCTGTATGCATCATGCATGGAAGGTGGTATGGGTAATACTGTTCACAGAATGTGAAATAGAAGGGAAATGTGAGGGAAAAGGACTCAGGTGGTACTAAGAACTTCGTCTGCCTCAAGGGACTGATGGAGTATGGACCTGGCAATAGGTGAACAGAAAGTGCTGCACCTTTCCAGAAGGTTACAATGCATTGAGAGTTCTCACTTTAACTGTGTTTGGACTATTCAGATACCCCCAAATCTTCATGAGGCTCTGTTACACCTGAAGGAACACAATTGGTGTGTCAAAACTTTGTTTACCCTCCCTCTAAACATGGTCACATGGCTGATCATCTTACTTGCAATACTTTTGGAGGTACTCAGCAGAGTTTGTGTCCTAGACAGAAGCAATCTATCTGGTCACCCCAAAATAACATTCTGCTTTTTAACTGACAGCTACATATGTGAATTTACATGTAATACAGTATAATACTGCCTTTCTTCCTTGTATTAGTCCAAAAGAAAGAAAATCCTCATTTAAATGTGGTTGATTGAGCTGATCTACCATGACTTTTCAGAGAGGGATTCATTCTTTACTTTGCAACAAAGAGGTCTTCAATGCCCATGTTTTCTGTCCATTCCTCTCACACATCTCTAACTTCAGGTTGTCATGCCCATTGACATGGTATTAGCTGCCACATGTGCATCTTGCAATATGGAGTGTAAGAAGAGGATCACTAAAATCTGCATCATCTTCTAGATCAGTGATATATACATCCATCCCTTCCTTGAAAGACTACAGAAATGGTGTATTCAGTGCCTTTGAACAGAAAATGGAAGGGGCAACACTGGGAGTAGATGGTGCAAATATGTCATTGTGTTGGGTTTGTGTGGACAGGTTTTGGTATTGGGTGGGGTGGCCACAGGGCTGGCTTCTGTGAGAAGCTGCCAGAAGCTTCTCCCATGTCTAGCAGAGCCTGGCCCTGGTGGCTTCAAGATGAACCCAACACTGGCCAAGGCTGGGCCAATTAGAAATGGTGGTAACACCTCTGTTAAAAATATATTTTAAAAAGAAAGAAAAAAAGGCAATCTATTGCACAGTTGTAATTGTGGCGAGAGAAGAGCAGAGTGAGAATGTGTGAGAGGAACAGCCCTGCAGACACCAAGGGCAGTAGAGAAGGAGGGGAAGGAGGTGCTCGAGGAACCAGAGCAGAGATTCCCCTGCAGCCTGGGGTGAAGCAGCTGTGCCCCTGCAGCCCACGGAGGTCCATGAGGGATGCAGAGATGCCCCTGCAGCCCAGGGAGGTCCATGAGGGATGCAGAGATGCACCTGCAGCCCAGGGAGGTCCATGAGGGATGCAGAGATGCACCTGCAGCCCAGGGAGGTCCATGAGGGATGCAGAGATGCACCTGCAGCCCAGGGAGGTCCATGAGGGATGCAGAGATGCACCTGCAGCCCAGGGAGGTCCATGAGGGATGCAGAGATGCACCTGCAGCCCAGGGAGGTCCATGAGGGATGCAGAGATGCACCTGCAGCCCAGGGAGGTCCATGAGGGATGCAGAGATGCACCTGCAGCCCAGGGAGGTCCATGAGGGATGCAGAGATGCACCTGCAGCCCAGGGAGGTCCATGAGGGATGCAGAGATGCACCTGCAGCCCAGGGAGGTCCATGAGGGATGCAGAGATGCACCTGCAGCCCAGGGAGGTCCATGAGGGATGCAGAGATGCACCTGCAGCCCAGGGAGGTCCATGAGGGATGCAGAGATGCACCTGCAGCCCAGGGAGGTCCATGAGGGATGCAGAGATGCACCTGCAGCCCAGGGAGGTTCATGAGGGATGCAGAGATGCACCTGCAGCCCAGGGAGGTCCATGAGGGATGCAGAGATGCACCTGCAGCCCATGGAGGAGCCCCACAGCAGAGCAGGTGGATGCCTGAGAGGAGGGTGTGATCCTCTGTGGCCCATGCTGAGACAGAGTCCTGGCAGGGACCTGCTGACCCGCGGAGAGGAACCTGTGCTGCAGCAGTTCCTTGGTAGGGCTTGTGATCCTCTGGGGGACTGACAAAGGGGTAGCTTGTCCTTAAAGGACCACATTGTGTGAAAGAAGGACCCATCCTGGAACACTTTATGGAGAACTGTTGCTGTGGGACGGACTCACACTGAAGAAGTTCATGGAGAACTGTCTCCCATGGGAGGGACCCCATGCTGGAGCAGGGGAAGGACTCTGGTCCCTTAGCAGGGACAGAGTGGCAGGAACAACCTGTGATATTCTGACAGTAACCCCCACTCCCCATGTCCCTGGGCTGCTGTGGGGAGGAGGTAGAGCTGGGAAGGAGGAAGGGCTGGAAGGAAGGTGTTTTTAAGGCCTTATTTTGTTTCTCATTATCCTGCCCTGAATTGTTAGTAATAAATTCAGTTAAGATTTCTAATTCTAGCCTGTTTTGCCAGTGATGGTCTTTAGTGAGTGATATCTTCCAATCCTTATTGCAACCCATGAACCCATTTTCCCCTCCCCTGACCTTCTGCAGAGGGCAGTGAGAGAGGGCTTTGGTGGGTACCTGGCATCCAGCCACGATCAGCCTGCCATATTGGTATTCAAAGACCTCTAGCAATAATGTGAGCATGCTAATTCTTGTTTAATTGATCTTCTTTATTCTTTAATGGTCATCTTTACTCTTTGATCTGTGGGTATACCCCTGCAGCACTGCAGTGTTGTTGCCTTTCCACAACAGCTACAGGTTCATTGTCAGATTGCTGCCATGGTGCTCAGAATCTGTTGCTGCTGACTTTGGGATGCTTCCAGCTTTTGTTGCTTGAACGTAGGTTTATTGGTTTGTAAAACTCTTTAATTTTGTGCATGGCATTTACTTCTTATTCAGTAGGAAAAAACCCTTCCCTTCTCTCTGCAGGTTTAGTGAGTAGCAGATGTATTTTAGCCAGCATAATTTATGATTAGTTAATTTAATCTGCCATAATGACATAAAGTGAGCCTGAAACAAGCTTCTATCAATTTTGCCATTAGAGGTAGCATAATATTTTCAAATGTCTACAAAACTGAGTAATTAACCCTTGGGCTGAGTAAAGGAGTCTAACAGACACCTCCCTCACATTCCTTTGGTTTGATAAAATAAAAAAAACCCATGGGAGTCCAAGGGTTAAAAATACCAGGTGAGAGTTTACAGTACATGAGACTGGTTTTATGGGTGAGGTTCAGAAACACACTTGAATTGCCGCTGTTTCTTTTTAGGCTGCCAAATATTCCCTCCAATGAGGCTCCTGATTTACACTGGAGCGTTGCTGGAAGCGTTGGCATGAAAAGAATAGCCATGTATCAACTATCTGTCCCTTAGTTTATTGTTTTTCTTTGCTTGTAACATTACAAAAAATGGGTTTAAACAGCAGCTCAGTGTGTGAGATGACCGTGATTGAAAGCTAGTGAAAGGGCAGATGCATTTTTCAAAATAATAGTTTTCGTAAAAAGGGTTCTGGTTAGATTTTAGGTCTGGAACTTTAAGCTGAATTGTTTCTTACTTCATGTCCTGTTTTGTAAATGCAAAAACTGAGAGTTGAGTTTGGCAAGAGATGCATAAGGGGAGATCTGCTAGATTCTTGTAAAGAAAGCATTAAGCAGATGTCAATGTTCTGTTAACAAACACATTAAAGAATATCAAATTTAGAAAGCAGTGCTGTTTTGTGTGGGCTTCCATGTAAACCCAAGGATTTCAAAGGTCCCAATGACATTTGCTTTCAATAAAGAAAAATAAACTCTGTTGCAAAAAAAACTTGGGACTGTGTTGTGGTAGAAACTGAGCAGGTACAACCAAGGCTGGATATTCAGTGCCACAGAAAACCATTTGTCATGAGACAATGCAGGGACACATGCTTATGGGTGGAACCTGATCCTACACAGCAGAGAAATACTTGAGGAAATACCTGAAATAATTCTGATTTACCACGTTTCCTTAAAGGTTAGGTGCTCTCAAACCATGACAGACTGCTGAAGAAGGAGCAAACAGATTGGGGTGAGATTGCATTTGATGGGCTTTTGGCAACACAATATTGCTATGTGTTAATTTAAATGCCATGGAAATGGACCAGCTTTAGGATTTTCCACTGCTTCTGAACTGAGGCAATAAAAGTGTAGGTTTTATGTAGGTTGTCTCAGAAAAGAATTAATAATGGGGTGACAGAAAGGATCAGTACTGCCTCATAAGCCAAGAACACATTTCTTGTTTGTCCACCCTCCTCCTGTAACTTGGTCAGTATTCTTTAGCAGGGTAGTTTGTTCACAGCCTCTGTCTCTCTCTACCAGTTTCAGCTGCTACACTTAGCCCTCTGTGGAGGGCATAGCACCTTGCAGGACTTGCTCATCATCACTATATAATCAGTTTTGATCCATGACCTCAAAGTGAATTACTCAAGAGCCTCTGAAAGTAAAGTGCAAGTTTTGCTCTTCGGTACCAGCAGTTGAGTTATAGTAGTAAGAAATGAGCTATTTGTTGCAGGTGGATAGTAATAAAATGTTGTCTTTCATCAAAAGATTTACTTTTTGGTTAAACAAAGGTTAATGCCTCAGGGTATTAGATCTAATACTCTTACAGGGTCATTATCATCACTGCTCTGACTCCTTGCCAAGTCACAGAGATCAATTTATATGATGATGGAGAGATCAGTTTTCCTTTCATTAATAGTGGCTAGAACATGGATAAAATTTGGTACTATGTAAGATGGTAAATTTACTCTCCAATCATGAATTTAAGCAGTGGGATCAGACCTCAGTGGTATAAAACTCCAATGCACTTTTATGTGCATGTTCTCTACCCCACTGGACAATGCTGTAATAGAATCATATCATGGAAGGATTTGGGCTGGAAGTGACCTGAAAGGTTGTTTATATCTTGATGATTCCTGCAGACCTCCCCTCATCATAGCTTTAGCCTACTAAGCACTGTACAGTCTGTTCTGAATATAATCCTTGTGGGAATATGTTCACCTAAGAGCAGTGCAGGGGGGAAGGTGACTTTTCCTCAGCAGAAACCTACTTTCTGACATTTACCAAGATTTTAAATGGATGTTATGTGCAAATGAGTTGGGGTGGGGTTTTATTCCTTGTTTGTTTTTTTTCATTTAATTTTCTTTTGTTTTTTTTTTTTTTTTCTGAGAATTACAGGTCTAGAATACAAAAGTTGGCAATGTTTAATTTACACCATGTCTTAAAAGTGGGTGGTTTCATTTTAGGCAAGCTACCTATATGCTACACTCATTACTTGACTGTCAAAGCATTTCTACAGTCAGTCTCTATAATGGTTTCCATTTCATTTGCGTGATGTAGTAGGAATTATGGGTATATTCTTTAGCACGTAATTTTCTTTTAAAACTATCATTCCGCTGAGCTCATTGAATTCATTAAAATTCTACCAGGTAGCCTGCTCTTAGACTTGTGAAAAAAAACTTAAAAATCACTGAAACCTATGTTTGGGGGCAAAAACCAAAAGGTGAACTTCTCAGGGGTTGGGATATTTGGTTTCTGTCCCTTGGACCTCTGATTTCCTGCTTAGTGAGAGTCCATGGCTCTCAGATGTGTGTCAGCACCCACTCAGCAGACCCATAGTCTGATGTAGAAGCCATATATGTATCTAGGGGACTTCTCTACCCTGTAGGCTGGTAACCTGAGATTTCTAAATATCTTTACACTATCAGGCTTGCTCCTGCTTCCTCAGATGGAAGCCTGGGAACTTTCCAAATTTCTAAGGTTCCTATCTCATTGCTTCTGGACACTAAGATATAACTTTT
>VXAC01004460.1:387865-408170 GCA_013399225.1 Rhipidura dahli | reverse complement strand
TTTTTTGTACTGAATCTACTTTCCTTTAGCTTGCACACCCCTGAGGTAATTAGTGTAGGTTAAAATTTACATAACTGACTTTGGGGTTTTGCAAATAGGAAAGATGGAAATTTATTCAAGGTGGTGAATAATTCATTTTAAAGCAAGTTTCCTGTTTTTTTAATCATGTAGAAGATGTATTACAGACTCATAGAGGTTTTTGGAATAGGACCTTAAGCACTGAATATTTGATATATTTTTTTTTCTTAGTATAGGTAAAGAAATATTAACCATGACTCATTGCACTTTTCCTGTTCAATAAGATTTGAATAAACTTAACAAATTTATTAGGTAGATGATAGAGCTTTTTAAAAATTATCATGACACAGTGTGACAAATATTTTACTAGGATCCAGAAGAAATAGTTTTAAATCATATTCCCATTGCCAATTCAGAGGCAGAGATGGAAAACAGTGCAGTTCATACAGAGAAGCCTGATTCATATTTTCTTTTGAATATTCATTATTTAATTAAGATTAGGAAGATAAACAAGGGGATTGGACAGCTGTGGGAGTCTGGCAATAAAATCAATTTTTTAAAAAAACAACTTCTTTACTACTGACTAAGTGTAGGCCTGGAGTGGTAATGTCTGAATGTTGTTACAATGTTATGGCTACTTGATATTTTACATGAAGTGAGTTTATTATTTCATATTATTTCTTAATCTAAGTGCCCACCTCAAAAATAGCTTTCACAGACCTCACCAAGAACTGCGCCCAGGAGGAAAAATGTGAACCAAGCTCTAATCCAACTTTCTTAACTTTAGCTTTAACTGCCTCTGTCCAAAACTTGAACCCTCTTGCCATGTTCCCTGGTGGCTGCAGCCCACTGGGCTGTGGGAAGTGTCCCAGGGTGGGTCTGACAGCCCCAGCCAGCAGAACTCCAGAGCACAGTCAGCTCCCAGCCCTTCCTGGGGAAGTGGTGTAGGTGGTGATTTACCAGCCTGGGGAAAGAAAATCTGTGCCAGAGGGCATTGAAGAGAAACGGGTCCTGCTCCAGAAAGTCCGAGTAAATTTTAGCCAAGAGCTGCCCAGGAGCAGGAGGGCTTAGTTCTGACCAAAGGAGCAGCATTGCCCGTGACACAATTGCCAGATGGAGAACCAGAAGGTCTCATTCTGAGCTAGTTCGGTCATGATACCTTTTTTATGTGTGATGCTTGACCTGCAGGATTTATAGCATCCATCTGAGGATCTCTGCTGGGACTGCCAACAAATCACACTTCTTTAAGGCAACCATGTTGTCTCTGCTTTAATTTTACGGTGTTAAAAAAGTTACATTAAAAGCTGCATGCGCAGCTTTTTGTTATTTTTGTCTTTTTTTACGCTCTGACAATTTTCATTTTGGAAATAAGTAGGATGCTTTGCCTTAGTCTTCAACAGACATTTCCAAGCTTCCTTGAAAACAGCCAGAAATTTGTCAAAAAACTGAGATATTTGGAAGAAAGGAGGGACTTTAACAGCCAGATATAGAGTCCCCAGTTGGGAATTTTTCTCCATTGACTATTGTATTATCTCCCTACCAAAATGATTTTTTGCCTTTGAAGCTTGATGAGAGTAGAAGTGGAACATAATTTCCCACTGTTTAGCTGACAGATAGGGTACACAGTAGGATGCCTTCTTCTGTATTGGTCGTGTTGTATTCGCAATTTATGTCACTCTCAGGGACACCAGTAGAAGATCCAGACCTGAGAAATGCTCTTGAATATTCAGCAAGATCTCTGAACAGTGCAGGTCAGGGGGAAGAATTTTGTTTTTGTGATTGTACAGCCCTCAGCAGTTATGGTTATGAGTTTTTGCACAGAGAACACAGCCTAATAGATGCTGATGCCAGCTTCTAGATGGAAAGACTTTTTCAGCTTGCTGTGCAAGAGAAAAATAACTTCAAGCCCTCCAGCTTCACGCTGGAGTGCTGCAGAACTGTTGGGGGAGAGGGCTGCTCATGTGAGTTAGCCTCCCACACACTGTAACCTCCAAAAATGCCAGTCCTTCTCACCAAACATTTAAAAGCACCTGGGGTGAGACAAGAAAGGCATCAAGAGTTGGAGCAGATTTAAAGCAAGGCTTTAAGATGTGGCCTCTCTGGTCTATGTCTGCCTGCTCTGTGTGCTGTTTTGCTGTGTGTGAGCAAACACACTTGCACAGACATAAATGCATGCGTGCTTATGTATGACTGTGTGATTAGGTCTTGTAATAATACAGACTGCAGGACACTGCCATGTACAAATATACATTGAACCAAAAAAAGTTTTTAAAACAAGATGAGAGCTCAGTTTCTCTTGGAAATAATGCACTAAACATGGAAAAACACACAGAAAAAACAAAAGCTATGGGAAAAAAAAAAGTAATGGTGGCTAAAATTCCTCAGTGTTTCTGAAAAGCTTCAAACCAGAAGACCTAAGGCAAACCTTTGGAAAATTGTATGCTTGTGGCATTTATTTTCATGTTATTTCTGTACACTTGGAAATAAATTTTAATTTTTCTTTTTCTTCTTGGCATGTGGACTCAAAGCACAAGGGAGCTTCTCACCACAAGAAACAAAAGTGGAGAACCAGGATTCATGACCTCTTTCAAAGGTATGTCAGATAAGGGCTACTTTGTACTTCCATCCAATGTACTTCCCTTCTAAAGATCTTTCAGTGCTTTACAGATATTAATGAATGGAACTCCTCCTAAGGACCTCAGGCCTAGAAAAATTAAGCCTGTGCATTTGAAAGAGGTCTCTGTTTTGGATTACCTCTGTTTTCAGCTACCCAGCTTGGGTTGTAATTTTTAAATGCTACACACAGTACACTTCATAAGGTGATCAAATGGCTTCTCCCAGCATCCTTCATCCTTGCCTCTGAATTGCTCTCAGAGAGTGAAGGAAATAGAAATTGGGGCAAAGTTTTTGTGATCAAGCTATCCATGACCTTCAGATAAATACATGCATCAAATTACTTGTAAAGAAATGAACAGAGGAAATAAATAACCCTCATGAATAGAGCAAAGGAAGCCATGTTCTGCTGTTACAGCTGATGAGCATGCTGCTGAGCACAAAGGAGGCCTAACTTCTCTGAATAAATTATTCTCTTCAATCTAATACCCAGACAAAGGAGGGAAAGGAGAAAAATGGTGCAACTAAGAAAGAGATCAAATGTGGTTATTTAAATGTTTGATGTTCAGTAATGAAAACTGTTTACCTTCATAATTGTGTATTAGCAGCTAATAAAGGCAATAGATACAGTAGTTTAAAAGTAATAAAATCAACAACAAAGTGTATTTAATTTTAAATTGAATTGCAAGCAAATGGGTGTCCTAATGAACCCCTGTGTCAATGCAACTCTAACCAAATTAAGTGAAATAATTTCCATCATGAGAAGCTAAGTACAAAGTTCCAAACAACTCCTGTCCTTGAGAAGAATGCTTTAACTTCTCATATGTTTCAGATCTTTGAATTAGCTAGTGCCATTTGAGAATCATCTTTCATTACTTCTGTTTAGGACAGTTGGACCCAAGTTGATGTGATTGAAGCTCAGGGATAGAACTTCAAAGATGGTTGACCCTGTGCTTCATGTATTCACTTCCTAGCACTTGAATCTTGTCTTATTTCTCATCAGTCCTGGCTTGGGCAAAATTTCCATGTACTACACTGCCACTAGCATCCACACAGACCTTCCAACTGATTCAGTTAATGCTTAGGAATTTCTGATACTTACTTTGATTTTCTACTGTAGAGTTATCTGGAAAGCAGTTTAACTATGAACCAGTAGTAATTTTACTGATGTAAATGTGTACATATTCAAAAGAAAAGAAAAAAAAATAGGAAAGGTCTCAATAGAAACTGGTTTGTAGTAATGTGCCAGGGTCTTGGAGGCAGGAGCATCTGTTTCAGAAGGGGGAATTTGAACTATGTGTTACCTAAGCAGCATGTATGCATGAGTCTGGAATGTTTAGCATGATTGCAAAGTCTGTAATTTTCTTAAAAAAAAACTATGTTGATTTTTACAAATGTGGAGACTTCTTATGTAATCACCTGGGAGGCAAAGGAGGAAAATGGGAGTGAAGATGCTGGTGTTGAATTTTTCAAAACCAAGTAAAAAAATGCTGAAGGAATGGTTCGGAAGTTCAGTCCAGAGAAATATTGTTGGTTTTGAGTCTTGATTCATCTCTTTCTTTCTCTTTCTTTCTTTGAACACCAAGTGATAGCATTTTCTTTAATGGCTAAAGACTTAAATGAGTGCATTGCTTGGCAACCTTGCCTGTTCTCTGATGCCTGTGCTGTAGACACCCAAGTCAATCCTGCATTACAACTGCACCTGATACAGCAATTTTTCCTCGGCTCCATGTGACTCCTCTCAGTAAGCTGCAGGCAGTTCCCTTGGCCTCCAGGGTTGCTCTGGGCTAACTCTGAGCCATGAACAGCCTGCTCAGACTCCAGCTTCTGAAAGCCATCATGTCTGTCTGTGCCTGCCCCAGCTCCACCTGCAAGCATGGCTGGAGCATCGCCAGTGACTGACTGACCCTCCCTGAGCCTCCTAAAGCACGTTGTGGAAGCAAGAACTGACGTGTTTCAAAGCCAGCAGAGCATCTACAGATGTTTTTACTTAGGGTTGGTAATATTTAGATGCTGATGGCACTTAGGAACAGAGGGATTTCTCGTGGTTCCCTGTTGAAAGATAGGATGGGATTGCCAAAGCATGCAGCTTTATAGTGCTCATTGTAAATGACTTAGTTTTGCATTTGCTCCTGCTGTGTTCTAGGAATGAGGTTTTGTCCATAGGGTACTGTGCCTTTTGTGTATCCTGTGCACTAAGCAGGGCAGCATTGGGTTATCCAGTGTTGGGCTGCTCTTGCACTATTTGCTGGTATTCTGTGTATTATTTGTATTACAAATTTTGGTATTTGACTTTTCATCAAAACTAAAAACCCAATAACTTTGACTTGATATAATCACCCCCCACCCTAATCACTTTAAACACAAAAGAAGTTAATGTGAATAACAAGGAAGGTTTACTGGTTCACAAACATCTGAAAATTTGTGTTTGTGTGTGTATATCTTGTCCTATTGTCCCAGTTTGAGACAAATTGGAGGAAAATATCCTCTGCTAAAAGGCAGGTTTCAGCTGCTCCTCCCACACCAAGTTCGGGAAAAAAAATTCCTTGGAGGAAAAAGTTGAAAAAAGCCAAACTATTTATTCAACAAACACAGTGCACGCAGGCATGGGAAAATAATAATGGTAAATAATAAAACCTCTTGCTATGGAGAGAACCTGGGTAGATTTCAGAGTCCTTTGTGGGTATGGCTTTCTCCTCTCTGGAGCTGGGGTTTCAGCATGGGCCCCTCTGGGCCAAGGTGGAAGGTCTCCTGGCCAATGTTCTGGTGTTGTTGAACTGTCCAGAGGAGGAGGAGAAGGAGGAGGAGAAGGAAGAGAAGGAGAAGAGGAAGGAGAAGGGGAAGGAGAAGAAGAAGTAGTAGTAGTAGTAGTAGTCATCCCAGGGCTCCATACATGAGCTAAGGAACTAGAAATTAGCTAAAAAGCAAAAGGAATGTAGCTCTCTTCCCTGCTGCAGAAGCAGAGTGGCCAGGCAGGAGAAGCTAGCAAGCTTATCTCTGTTTTTGACCACAGTGCCAAAGGAATTCCACCAGCTTCCCCTCCCCTCTCTTAAAGGTCTGCCTTAAACCTGCAGAAAAGGCACAGGATTCATGTCCAGGCATAGAGCAGGCGATAGGGGATGCATGTCATAAAGTCATCCCAAGACACCTATGTATATTTCTGAAGATTTATAAATTATGTAACATTTGCACGTAAAATTGCAAGATTTTTTTGAGAACAAAAAAAACAACAAAAAGGTAAGGTTTTTAAAATAAAATTAATTTTTTTAGTGGTTTAGAGCAACCTAGGCCCCAAAGAATCAGCGGTTTCCAAAAACCTGTCCAAGTTTATTGAAGCTCTCAGTCAGACCTCAAAGTGGTGACAGAGGCAACAGTTTCCTACTGGAATATTCTTAACCTAGATCCAAAGCCCCAATGCCAGACAGAGCTGATTACAGACAGGCAGTGAAACTTCAGGTTCCTTGAGTCGACCTGTGGCACAGACTGACAAATATTGGTCTTGTTATTTTTTTTTTAGTGCTGCTTTTGAAGCCCATCCATTTCTCTGCTTCAGCACATTTGTTTCTCCTGGGTGCCCTGAAAGTCTTATGATATGTTTAAGGAAAATATCAAACTGCTGCATTTCCAACAGCGAGTGTTTTCTGTGTGCACATTTTAATTCATTTCTTTTCCATTCTTCTTCCCATTCCAACTCCTGCAGAGTGGGAAGTCAGCTACTGAAAACAGAGGAGAGTGGAATTGAAGAAGAGATGGTAGCCAGCTTTGGTAACCTTGCTGATGTGAATACTGGATTAAATGGAGCTGCAGGACCTTGCGGGAAGGTGAGATTCTCCACGAGTGCTTTTTTTCCCCGATAGGAACTGCTAAATCACAGGATCAGTTGCATTCCATTATTGTTTTGTTTTGTTTTGTTTGTTTTCTCTTTTCATAGTATAAGAGGATAGAATTTAGCAGGTTTCAAAATATGCTTTCCAGCAAAAGTAACCAGATGCTTAAAGAGAATGTCTAAAGCTATTAATGATGAATCACTTGGGCATGGCAAGAGTTCTTCAAAACAGTTTGTCAGCGCTGGCCAAGCAAAGTCTTTCAGCAGGAGATGAGACAGCTATGCCACCATGCAAATGAGACAGGCTTGAAATATGATGAATCTTCTATCTCCTTTTCCTACTCGACTGACACTCGCTTTGAGGAAGGTTGTAAATGCAAGAGAGATTGTGGTATAATTCCTCAGACTGGCGTTTCTGCCCCCCAGTCACTATT
Source organism: Rhipidura dahli (assembly GCA_013399225.1). Taxonomy (NCBI): domain Eukaryota; kingdom Metazoa; phylum Chordata; class Aves; order Passeriformes; family Rhipiduridae; genus Rhipidura; species Rhipidura dahli. The sequence continues at coordinate 401,279 of VXAC01004460.1, read as the reverse complement.
CGATTATCTTCCAAATTGCTGTGTTTCAGAGAGATAAAGATTTTTTATGGCTTGCTGACTTGAAACAACCAGAAGAGCCAGAAAAGAGATGGCTAACCGGCCATGCATAGTAATTCCATTGGTAAATGACAAAATCTTTGTTTGTATGACATTTCCAAAATTACTACAGAAGATGAATCTAAAATACAAAATGTCACATTTGGCATGCAAAACTATCACAATATATTTCAGTATAAAATTCATAGAGGCGTTTAATTTAGAATGTGTTTAATAACGAAGGCTGCCTGCATCAGTAATCCTGCCTTGAGGTTTAAAAAGATTGTCTTATTTATTCATATAATGTTAATTTTTTTATATATGATTCAGAAACCAAAAATATTAAGGTTAAATCTTCATTGTTAATTAAGATTTTCTAATTAAGCTGGAAATAATTGTCATTCAGATTAGTTGTTAAGTACGGTTTGTGTTGAGAAACAAAAGAAGTTTAGCAAATTCAACTGTTTATTTAACTGCTTAATTTAATTCCAGGAGCTTTCTATCTATATGGAAATATGCTATCTCTTCCAAAATAAATCCAAGACGGGATTAAAGAAGAGATTATTAGCTACTGTAGGCTTAAACTGTGAGACCACTAAACCTAGTAGTCAAGGTAGCCAAGTGATTCCAAAGTGTGGCATGGGTTCTGGGATTCAGTTGCACTGAAACAAGACCTAGCACTTGTCTTTGTCTCAAAATAATAGAAGAAATTGATTTCTTGGGGAAAAGAGAAACAACTCTGTTGATTTTAAGCACTACATGGTTAGTTATGCCAGAAACAGTTTTATCCATTTAAGTCAGCACTGGAGCCTAACTGGGACTCCCTGTTGTGTGCCTGACCCTGCAGATTGCATTTGGGCAGCACCAAATTATCTGCTGCTGCAGTGGGACAGACCCCACGCCATTTTTCAGGCAAAGTTGGGTAAAGGTCATGCCATTGTGCCTGTTCCCCTCCACAAACCTCCACCCTGAGAATATGAGCATACAAGGAAAGCACCAGAAAAGCATTTCTGGTACGCAGCCTTTATTCCATACTAAACATTCTGTAATTCAGACAACATCTTGTCAACAGCAAGCAGCAGATGTTTCTTTTTGTCTGGACTCGGAATAAAGGTGCCTGTAGGGAGTTGTTATTAAACTCCACACGTGTTGCACTTTGATTACTATTTTTAAGAGAATCTGATTATATGATAATCAGAAGGTGAAAGGATAGTCTGCACGTTACACAGCACTAATAGCTTTGGCAAGGCTAATAATTAGTATAAAAACATGGCCTGCCCTGTCTTTCACTCTGTGCCTGCAGCTTGCTCATCACATCATGTATTGTGCCTGTCTTGCAAAGCATGCTGTATTTCTGAAGGTATTGTTTTCCAGATAATTCTGCCTCATTACTGTAGGGTAGTGTCTTCTGGTGTCATACCTCACCAGCTCCACCTTCCCCCTAAGGATGCCGAACACTTTATTAGTTGTATTTGTATTGTTTTTTTTCTTTTGTCTGTCATTTCTATGACTTTTGACCTCCCTAATTGCAGATCCTTGCGAAGCAGGAGGTAATTGCAGGTTGAACAAGAAGCGTGTTGTCTGCTTTTCAGTAGTTATTTTCTGGAAGAAATTTGTCCTTGCTAATTGTATGGTTAAAGTCAGCCCAGCCCAGGTCAGTAACTCCGAGACTTCTCCCTAGGTTGACTGCTCCAAGACGCCACAGCCAATAGAGATTCACCTCAAATGCCTGAGGGGAGTCAAAGATAAGGTCCCTAAAGGCCTCTACACTCTCAAAGTTTCTGTTCTCAGCCACTTAGGTGGTGTTTTGGTGGAGTGGTTTGAACTGGAGGAGCAGCCTCAGGCCAGGACAACGCAGCCTGTTGGTCATGGTGGAAACTTCTACGACACTGAAATCTACTTTGGACAAAGCATCCAGACAGTAAGCAACACTTCATAAATATGCTGTCGTTGCTTTGAAAGTTAAAACACATCCGCCCTTTCTCCTTTAGGCTTATATATTTAATGCATTCCATCATGTTAATAATTTATTTAATAATTTAAGGTGCAATTTAGGAAGGTGCAATTTTTTTTCCCCCTAGGTTAACCCTCATCACTCAATTTAAAGGTGCCAAACATATGCAACATCATATAGTGTTGTCAGCTAATTTCAAATTTTACTTTTATTCTCTCTTATCTATGCAACTTGTCAGCTATGTAATTTGATTTCTGTAAAGTAGCTTTAGAATAATAAATGAACGAGTGGGTGTATATAAACACATGAATGCCCAAATCCTTCTGTGAGTTTTTAGCTCCATTGACCCCCATTTGCCAAAAAAGCAGCATTTGGATTATTTTGGAAGGAGCCCAAACACTTGAGGCTCTATTCTGTCTTTTGCGACTGAGGCACACATATTTTCCTGCCTAAGCATGCTGTGCATGGCAGGATTGTTGTGTGTCAGTTGCTCACTGTTGTAGCTAATGCCTAGTGCTGGTTGGAACGTTGGTCTCAGATAAACTCACTGGCACATGAAAGATTCTTTACAGCTTGAAAAACAATCTTAATCTCTCTTAGTGTGGATTTATTTATTTATTTATTTATTTATTTATTTTGGTGCATGTTGTGAGGCATTGGTAGAATGAAGAATCTTTTCCATTTTTGGCCATTTATTTGGTGGTATGACCTGAATGGTAGATTTCCTCCTCCCTATGTTCTGTTGTGTAGATACAGAACAGACACACAGCCCCTATCCCAAAGTGCTTTCAGATAAAGCAGTGTCCATGTGTGGCACTGATGCTTTCAGTTACTTGCAGAGAGATCATTGAAGATTTTGGTTTTGTTACATGTAAAGTGCTGCTAAGTCATGTTTTCTGCTTTTTAATTGTTTATCACCTGCAATGGATAATGAACACTGTCTGTAGATACAGCTATCAGTGTGAAAGGAACTGCATATGTAGAGAGGGAAACTGTGAATGGGACTTTCACATGATGCTACCATCCTGGATGCACCCATCCTGGTTACTTGCCTTGGAGATGAAGCACTGTCTTGAAATGAGAAGACTGGGCACTAGGACTGAATGACTCTAGCATGCCCTTCTTCTTATTTTCAGCATCACGTTCCTCCTAGGTCTTTGCAGCTTTTTGTATTTTCAAGTTTGCTTTAGAGTTCTCTTGGAGCATCACAGGGGACATTTAATTAGCATCTTCACCAAACATCATTTTTAGTCTACAACCTGGGGTGCAGGTCTTGGGCAAGTTCCCTTATACAGGAACAGGAGAAATTGGATTAAATGACCTTCTGGTAATTCCCCATCTTCATTACTGAGTGACGTCCAACAAAAACTTAATGCCATAATTTTAGAGGACCCTCTCCACCACTTCTTTTTGGGGACACAGGGAGTACTGTATCCTGGATGATTCTAACTTTCTGTTCTTCCACCTTGGTATTGGTGCACAACCTTAAGGGCTTTTGGAAAGAAACCCTTAAGGGTGTATGCTGAGATATGAGGCAAATTTTAGGCTTCATATGGTTAGCATCTACCACAAAATTTTAGGTAAGTAGTGAGGTCTTAGTGGTGAGCTCCACATGAGCATCTGGGTTTGAACAGAATCTTACACACAACGCTGCTGCTCTGGGATGTATTATGGTGTGAGAAATAGAAGTGCTCACAAATGAAGAATATGCTTTTGTTTCCACTGACCAGAATAATAATAGGAGTTCAGTGTAAACATGGTGAAAATGAAGACATGCATGCTTGATATTGAAGGAAAGCCTAATTTTAACTAATATATTAGAGAAATTGTTCCAGAACACTACATCCTTCCAAAAATAATAACCCTGTCATGTCGGCAAAGTTGGTGTCAGCGTGGGTTACCTGCTGCGTACAGAAAGTGCTGGTCATGTAAGTTAGATCTGCCTCAGGGCTAGTCTGACTTGCACACCCGACCTTTCAAAAATGTTTTTTGTTCATTAATCAATGTTCTTTGCTCCAGCTTGCCAGCTTCCCCTCTTTCTGCTCCTTCATTGTCCTCCTTTTTAGTTTGTCAACCTACCTCCCCCAATAGCCTCTGACTCCATACTAGACAGAGGCTCCTAATAGCTCCAGTTGAATTTTATTTATCCTTCAGGAAGGCCAGACAGTCACACACGTCATTTATTTTCCTTAAAATATGCTGCGAGAAACATGTATGAATACTTGGGATTGAGCTAAAATATGACTGCTGTTTCAAATGACTTTTTGCAATTTTAGTAGTAGGAACGAACAGCATGATCTGAAGGGTACCTGTTTTAGACTCAGAATTTCTAGGATATTTCCATATATTTAGTTTATGAAAGAGCACTTTAGGCTTTGATAGATTAAGGCCATATGGTTTAGGCAAAGCGAGAGCTGTTTTGAAGTTTAACCTACATTACTAAATAAACTCTATGTGAATTTGAGATTAGAAATATTGTGGTATAGGTAAACCGGTGGTGGCGAAGCTCTGTTCTTAATCTTTCGATATATTTTTTCACTGCCTGGTTTTTGTCAGGTCTGGAATGAAAGTTGATTAAGGAGAGGATAGGAAAGGAGATGCTTTCTGTAAGGCAGTTATGCAACTAGGTCGCCCTTAGCATCACCTGTACAGATGTCTGCAGCATCTTTACACTAGAACGAGGATTTTACAAGTTTAACTTCCCTATTGCTGTCTCATGGTGGCTAAGATCCCACTATAGATAAGGCCTAAGCATCCAGTAAATGTTTTTTGGTCATGGTGTATTTAGAGCAGAGTTTTACTCTAAAGGAGTATGTCCCAGTGTTAGCAAGTCCAGATTACATTTTTCATCTTAATGAGGACTTGAAGAGCACAAATTAGTTGCAGTATGCAAAAGTTTAATTTCACTCGGAGAAAGAAAGTGCTTGGGTTGTTTTTTTGTTGGGTTTCATTTATTTTTTTTTTGCCCAGCTTTTCTTAAGTTCAGTACACACTAAAATAATTGAATGAAACAATTACAACAATAAGAACAAATCCTCACTTTTCAGAATCAAAATATTCATTGGCTTCAATGGAATAAAAGTTGGAATGTGGTAAAAACGCTTCTCTTCTTTTAAAAAACTATTTTCAGCTATAATTTCAATTATCAGGACCAAAATATTTTGTTAAAAATTGCCAACATTGCCTACAGGGAAGGAACATTTAAGGGAATATCTTCCTGTTTCAAGTATTTGTAATTTCTGAAACACTTTTCTAGAAATAAAGAGTTTTTACTCAGAATGGGAAGTTCTGATAGGAAATTTTCATCTATTGTAAAGGGCACTATAAGCCAATGTGGCTGCCTGCAAGTGGCATTTAAAAAACATTCATTATGCTGTCCAGTCACCTGGGAAGTCAGTCCAGCACTGCTGAACAGAAACAGGGACAGTTGTTTCAGGGCTGAGCTCCCCAAACTGGTTTTTAACCCCAGTCCTGCTGCATCCATTTGCCATCAATCATTATTCTGTGAGAGCCTTCCAAAACTGGCACTTCAGCAAAAGAGGTGTGAGCTCCACAAGAGTGTAAGCACTGGTGCTGCACGTCCTCCCCAGCATACCTGGGACCTGGGATAGTGCTAAATCTGTTGGTATGCATGGAAAAATACCATTGCTGACAGAACAGCTCACAGAACTGAGGATTTTAAAAGAGTATATCAACTGGTTAATATTTATGTATCAGCGTGGCGAGGTACTGGCAATATTATAACAGTGGCTGGGCACCATTTTGTTTTACTTGAGGGAAATTCAATATGAATAAAACAGCAACTTTTCAAACATGACATTTAATCCACTCATGTAAATCATACCGGGAGATCTATTATTCATTATTAAAAGGGCACCATATTTTTATTATACTGAAAATGAAACACAAATGCTGTGAAAAATTTAGTGCCTTTTCCTGAAGTTTCAGGACACTTATCATGCAGTCATCTAGCAGGGCCTGACACTCATTTTAAAATATAGCTACAAAATTAATAAATTTGAACTCTTTTGCTTGGAACAAGAGGATGTTCTATTTCACTGAATGAGGGATTTATTATTTATTTAAGGCTTCCTAAATACTTCAAATGGCAAAGTACTTTGATAATGTTCACATTTGGAGCTAGATATGTAACGAATAAAGTTCATATCTTTGTTGTTATTAGTCATTTCCAGCATTTTCTTCCCTGAAGTGCCTTTTGAAAACCACATATATCAGAAACTGATTAACATGACCTAAGGTATTAATTCTTAAAATATGATGAAACAAACAGTTTCAGGGACATTATTTTCTGTGTGTCAGCAACTGTCTAAGGACTGTGATGCTTTTAATAATTACAAACCAAGGTATCATTAGGAAAAGTAGACCACAAATTTCCCCTCTCTCCCCTCCTCTTCTCCTCCTGGTTTATTTTATTCTTGAGTGAAATGCTGGCATAAATGAAGAACATCTAGCTCTAGGACACTTTATAAGACATAATATAAGAGTTTGATACAATATGAAAAAAAGATAGTGCTTGGCAATGCCAGAGGACTTTCAAAATGAGAGCCACTTAAATTTTCTCTGGATGCAATTATTTGTAGTTGGGATAAAAATGTGCTACGTGAACCTTTTTGTAAATTCAACAGCTAAGCTTATACAGATGCTTGTATTGAAGACTCCAGTTCTGACTTTTTATTTTTTTTTCACAGAGAAGAAACACATACTTTTTATTGCTTCTATTTTGTTTATCTGAGTTTGTTTGGGGGTCTGGTCTTTGATTGCCATTTGCTAGATGCCTCTGCAACAGCTCCTCAAAATGCACGCTCTCAGTGCAATTCTTACAAATCATATTAGAATCTGTTGCATCTAACTTATTTAGCACTGTGCAATTTATTTATGTATCTAATAGGCTACTGCTTATCCCAGATTTTGGTTTTTGGTCATTAATGGGAGTTATTTTCACAAGTTGTCTGGTCATTGTGCTCCAGTGGAGGAGTTCTTGGAAACACCTGCTGGAATGCAGTGTGTATGCTGGATCACCTTAAAGAAATGCATGCTGCCCAAAAACCTCAGAAATGTGACCTATGTTGTAATGCATCATGTCTGACTTGAGGAAAATATGTAGTTTGCTTTGGTGTATCTAGCAGACATATGTTAAACATCAAAAGTGTCTGGGGACAGCATTTTATTTTGGACCACTCCATGGTTTATTCCCCACTTAATTGGAAGTTATATCTGTAAGAGAGCTTGACGTGAGCCATAGGATACAATAGTTGTAAAAAAGACATGTATTATCTAGGGCAAACCAGCAGGAAGGCAGAATGCAACCTCTGCCTGTGTCCTTAGCTCCAAATGAACCCCAAACAACAGAGAACACCAAGTACAAAATAAATGCCAGCCGAAACAAAAAAATTCTGTGATCAGGAAAAAAGAGCATCTCTGTGGCTCACAAGAGCTGACAGTCTGGATCTGTGAAAAAGGACTTAAACTATGCTTTGGTCCAGATCTGCAAGTCATGGGAGCCAGCAAAACACTCTCAGAAAATGCTTTTATGTTTTGCCTTAACATATCTGTTTTTAAAGCATTTCACATTTTAAATAATTATCTGTGAGCTCAGGATGGGCAGGGTAGGTGCAAAGCTGTACTACAGAAATGGGGAGAGTATTTTATGCAACCAAAGAACAAAAAGTGATCCTGCTTAATCATGCAATTTTTATGCAGAGCACACAAGGAAAAATTATTTTGTTCTCAGAGGTTGGTCCTCCTCTCCTCTTGTGGAAAGAGAGCAGAGCCTGAATGAGTCTGGACTATCACTGCTTCCCTTGTGAAGCAAGGGTTGCTGCCTCCCTGGCTGGGCTGAAGCCTGTGGTTGACAAGGCTGCTACCTGAGGTGTGATGAGGAATCCAGAACAGCATCAGGGAAGAGACATGAGGTGGAGCAGCTGCTGGAACAAGGAAGAGAGAGGAAAGCTGCATGCTCCTCCTCTGGAGCCCGGGGCAGGCAGAGCAGCGCTGCTGCGTGACTCAGCCCTGAATGCTGACTGAGCCACGTCTTCATGAGGCTCTTTGGCTCCAAGTGGTTTCTGGGCACAGTGCATGTCCTCCTGACACAAAAGATATAAACTCTGCTGTATTGTGTCTGTAGTCCACGTTATCCTGAGAAACTCATGCTCTGGCTGTGCTGAAATCATTCTCAGGGATAAATAAGTGAAATGGGAATGTCAGGAGAAGAAACTGGGGCTCCTGCTCTCCTCTCACAAAGACATTTTCTCCCTTACAAGATGAGGTCAGAATCCACCCAGGCCAGTATATCACCAGAAGTGCTCAGGGAGGCAGGAGCTGGATGTACCATACATTACTACTCCCTGCTGGTCCAAGAGCAGAAAAGAATTAGCAGCAGATGTGCCAGGACAATTAGCAACAGATGCAGAGGCTAAAGCTCACAGAATGCAAACGTTATTCCCCTATATTAGGAAAGATAAAAGTCCAGATTCTGGTCCTCTGGTGTAAGGTACTTGTGATGCATGTGATGCTGCTGGAGTTAACTATGTCCTGAGTTATCTCTCCTAGAGGAGAGGCAGGCAATGGGGAATTGGTGCTGCTCTGGTAGCATGGCACAGGGCAGGTGTTTGCATCGGGGCACGAGGGTGTGGCACTGGGAAGACACTGGAGTGATTTGGCACAGCGTGCTGGGGGGAATCCTGCTCTCTGCCACCACTGAAAGCAGTGAATAAATTGCCTGCTTACAAATATTGCTGTCCTGTGCTCCTGGCAGATGATAATCCTGAGCTTGTGTGCTGTGGCCCAACAGCTTCTGGTCCATACTCTCCTGCTATCAGCAGGGCTAGGGGCTGGAAAAAAATGTGGTACTTGGCAAAGGCTTAAGGAGATCTGCAAGCTGCAGGGAGAGGAGGTAGGGAGTCATTTGACCTGTGCCAGGCTTGAAAGGCCTATTCTCTCAGAGAGTAGGGAAAGGAAAAAAATGCTGGGGAGATGAATGATATTTCACTGTATGGTCCCTCTCTGATTTGTGTGTTATTTTGTATTCAGATACCTGTTCAAAGACAGGCAGTGATGGAAAGCTGGGGAAATAAGTTTTCGGCTATTCCAGAACATTCTGGTGATAGATAGGGACTTTTGGAAAAACCCTAATAACACGATATTTTATTTTTACTTCAGTCTATGTTTCTATTTCCTCCCCTCTGGCCTTTTATAAATTTCAGAGTTACACAAACACTTCCTAAGAATGCTCTTCTCTCTGCCTCTATGCTGGCCTTGCACATAAACAGGAAGAGCTTGAAACCTGGTTGTGAAAGCTCCCCTTCAACTGGGCAATAACAGCCTTATCTCCAGCACTATTTATTTTACATAGTAAAGTAATTTTTATTTGCTAGTGATGGGAACTGTTTTCTATTTTCTAGGTTTTCTACCTGTGTTTTACACCAATGACATTCATGTGCTGCAGTTTTCATAATCAGAAATTATTTAGTTTATATGGCTGTTAATTTATATGGCATTTTATTTTTTATAGATAATAAATAATTATTGAATTTCCTTTGCATATTTTAATTCATTTTAATATGTTTGAGTTGTGTTGGTTGAATTTTTGTGAGACATTAGTTAAGTAATGTGACTGTTGTCTATTTTATTTTCTAAATTGAAAGCACTTCAAGGTGCAGAGAAAAGAAGCAAAACTTTATTTCTTCTCTGTCAAGGTTAAAGCCCAAGAGTAAATCAGACAAAAACCCCCAAAAGCTCACAGTGGATCTGTTTATTGAAATATTCAAATAGAATTCATTCTCTCTATAGAGTGAAACTATGGTGGCATATGGGGAAGTAAGATATATTACAATAAAACTGATATAAAACAGTTGAGTTCAGAAATAGTGGCAGGAGATAATTTTAGTTCATTATGATTTAATTCAATTAAATGCAACACTGTTAACTGCAGACTAAGAAGTATGACTCGTGCCTGTGCAGGCACACACAAGCATTATTTATTCCCTGCTGCATCTCTCTTTGCAGAAGAAATTGCATCAGTAAAAAGGGGGTGCTCGCTGCATTGTAGCCCTGGAAAGGTCTCTATACCTCACAGACCTCAATGGAAATTTGACCTGAGCAAGGAGAAACATTGAGGTGAGGTGCTGGAGAGCAGACCCCTCAAAACCCAGGAAGCTGTCCTTAGGTAGATAGTGCCTCAAATGAAGTTGCCACCAGCAGGGAAAATATAACTGCTGGGTTTATTTTTTTTCTTCAGAAACGATCCATCAGAAAAAACTGCTCAGTCTGAGCTACCTTTGGCTTGTCTATCCCAGGCACTGCTCTGAGTCTCTTCAAGGAGAGCAGTTACTGATCCCCATCCTCCTCCGTTCACCTGAGCTGTCCCCTGCTCTGCACCTGGGCACAGCAGCTCGAGCCCACAGAAGCCTGCAGACCCTCGAGGACCATGAATTTCAGTGTGAGCTCTCTGCCTAAAAACCTTTGTACATCTGTGCCCAAGGGCCCTGCTGGCTGTGCCCCAAATCCCAGCTCAGGCTCACAGCCTAGGGACAGGCTAATGAAGGGCAGGTGGCACAAGACAGAGCTCTCTCCCCTCTCCCAGAGCTGTCTGACTCTGTGGGTGTGGGACAGGGAGCTGTGACAGACACGTGTGGTCATCGTGGCAATGAGAAAAGGTTTAGTGTGGATGTGGAGACCACCTGCTTCTTTTTCAGAACTCTCCTGCTTCAGCCTGGCTATCTCCTCCTAAACAGCAGTTCCTCCCATGTAAATCATACTCCCAATGTCCATCAGGATGGAAATGAAAGCCCACATGCACCTGCATGTGTGTCTGGCATGATGGCATAGAGTAACAGGCAGATTGGCTGGGATTTCTGTATGGATTCAGCAGAAAGAAATTTTTTATTTGTCAAGTATACTTTATTTGATTGTGTAAACTGATGTGTGACACTGTCCTATCTGGGTCAGGTACCCAGTGTTCATGATTAATAGTCTTTACAACCTCAGACCTTGTAGTGGACAGGTGTATTATAAAGTGCTTGTTTATGTTTTGTGATTATGTGTTTCAATCATGGCGTGGTTTAAACACCCAGCTCCTGTAACTGTAAGCAAATAGATGCTTCCAGTCCCAAGGAATGAGTCTGAGGTCTAGGTCCAGGATAAAAGCTTTCAGCAAATGAAGAATGACACTGAACCAGAAACAAAGAAATAAAATTTTGATAGTGACAATGATTACCCTTACACCAGCTGCTTGACCACTCTCTGTTTATATTTAAGCTAGCAGAAGAGTGTAGGCTGCTGAATTATTCTTAAGAAAAGAGTAAGCCTGGGAAGCAAGAGAGAAACTGGAAAGGGTGCTGTGATAGAGCAGTGATTTCATCTGTGAATGCTTTAGGATTGTTCAATATTGCAGGTAACTGTCTTTGATCACAGCCTCATAACCATCACCTTTAATTTGTAGCACAGAGGTTACTATCTAGCACCCAGCTAGCCAAATGAAATGTATGGCTTGATTAAGGATCTCTTTTGTCAGTAATTTGTGCCTAATGTTTTTAGCTTTCCCACGGGCTGTTACAGAAAATGGTAAATCTGGTTTAAATGAAACCTGATACTGTTAATGGTTTAATAGCAGCTGCCACAGGGTTATGGCATTTTTCAACAGATGCTTCTGTTTCATTTTAAGCCTACACTAAGACTTAGAATATATTTACATAATTAATATCAAGTACACCTACATAATAATGACAATATTTATAATTTTAAAATATTTCCTTAAATGACTTCCTCTCCCTTGCTGTTATCACAATATAGAACTTGAAAAAGGAAGGCATATTATTAGAAATAAGAATTTATATTCACCTCTTCAAAAAAAGTTATAGAATGCAGCACTAATGTGAACACTTATCTTCTCCTAACATGGCAGTTATTGGTGTAGGCAAATCCCTTGCTGCTTCAGAAAAAGAGAGACAAAAAGCTTGGCTGCACCTGAGTAATGCTTGTTATCTTACCTACTGTTCAGTCAGGGGTATAAAAGAAGTGATGCTTGTATTCAAATATACACATCAAGAAAGAACTCTGCCAACCTGTGTGCTTACATACAGAAATATTTGAAGCTGTAAAGATTTGTGGCTGATTATTGCCTGCAGAATGTTGTCTGATTGAGGAAATCCCTGCTAATTTAAGAGGACTTTGGCATTTTAGGCTGTTTATAGTGGGCAATTGGTCTGCATGGATTTCTTCTATTTGGAAATCTTATTCTTGACTTGCAAGAAGTACTGAGGGTGTATCCTACAGGATACTCAGAGTGAGAGGATGCTCTCGAATATTGTGACCTTCTGCATGTGTCTGTTCACAGTGAGGAGAGAAGGAGAAAAGGCTCCTCTTTCTCTGCCTTGGCTGGAAGGCAAGGTAGCGTTGACCAGGCAAGTTTACCGAGGCATTTGCTGCTATGAACTGTGAGAACTGAAACGGGAAAAAGTAAAAAGTGAAAAACATTCAAATAACAGAAAATTGTCTCTATTAAAGAAGCATCCAAGATAGTCTATTTAAGAGATTAGGCAGCCCCAGTTCTCTCAGGAGAATGTGTAGGAGCAGTGGTGAAGCAGATGTTTCACTCTGTGAGGGGTGTAGCCGGTGTATTTGCTCCTCTTGTCCCCAAGGTGAATGCCCTTCGTAGCTGTGTGCCTGGGTATCATGGTGTTCTAGTTTTTGTGTGGGTTTTGTTTTATTTGTCCTTTTGAATGCATGAGAATTGCAACAGGACCTGGGTCAATGCCCACCTTAATTAAAGAAAACAGTTAAAACTGTGGCATTGGACCAGATTTATTTTTCTTTGTGTTTACCCTTCTTTCTTCTGTACCCGCCAAAACCTTGCAGAGGGATTTACATAAGTTCATTACTTCAGGGTGTTTCTTCACCACTAGATTTCTAGTCTTTGCCATGGGAACACAATTGCTCCAGGCCCTAAGGCAGTGGTAACCCTCTTGCACAGCTCCAAACTGCTCAGAACATCTATACCTATCTTATGAAAGTGCAAACTGTGTTTGCCAGTCTCTGGTATGCTGAGAACTTTTTAACCTCAAAATCCTTTTAAACCCTACTCTGAGGTTCACATACTTTTCAATAAGAGCTTTAATTTAAAGGAAGAAGGTTATTATGTACCAACATTATTCCCACAACTGGGTGGAGAAGAGTTTGTGACTCACTGAGGAACGAGTTTGCAAGAGTTCTCATTGGGTGTTTGGATGAACTTTCCAAAGCTGCTGCAAGACAAATCCAGTGGTGAATCTCAGCAAACCTTCACGGGGACACCTCAGATTTCCAAATTGGTTTGTTACTCTGTCTTGAAGATTTCTAGTGGCAATATTTTTCCACCACTGGTAAATGAAGACAGAAGAAGAATGTTTTTAGAAAGCCAGGGGAAAA
>VXAC01004460.1:349432-378159 GCA_013399225.1 Rhipidura dahli | reverse complement strand
TTGTAAACCCTTTTTTGCATTCTGGGTAAAAAAAAAAAAAAAAAAAGAAAAAGAAAAATTAAACAAAGAAAACCACAGGAACCATGTTTACAAAGGTATATTTATATTTTAATGCACATTTATGGGTCTGTACATGTGTCTGTACATGAAATAAGTAGGGACAGTTTGAACAGGTTATACTGCCCGTGTGCACACATGTGACATACCCAGCAGCTGAGTTTTATGCTGTTTCACTGATTTCAGCAGAGCTCTTCTTTTACCTCACATGACGTAAATATCTGTAAATCCCTCCTTCACTATGAATGCTCCACATATATACACCTGCACGTGTGTGTATGTGTGTGTAGAAAGTAAGGAAGGTATTCATGGGTCTGCTCATAAATACACAGGCCTACAACTGTGACACTGTCTATGATTATATTGTGAATCAACCTCTGGAACACCTAAGAGCAGATCCTTCCTCTACTGTGATTTTGGATACACTTGACTGTCTTCCACTGCATGGAACTGAAAAACGCTTAAAAGGAAAAACCTTGAAATAATTATTAAGTGTGGTTTTGGCTTATCCTCCATGTGTCATATGTTAAAAAGTGTAATATAGACCTTTATTTCTGCCACGCCATTGCTTACTATGATGTGGGAGCACATTTTTGTTCATTCACTGCTTTTCAGGAGCTTGAGGGACATGTGACTGGTGTTTTCTAAGCAAAGTTTGTTCTAGTACTTTGTGTCTCTGTGCCTCATTCTTGATCCACAACTGTTCCCATATAAGAAAATTAACCTTCTGTCTTCTGAAGAACACTTCTTGGTGCATTTAAAATACCCTCCCATGTCATTCTTCTTGTGTCTTCTATTATTTCTTTATTTTTACTTTTCCACCCATTTTGAGTCTATGCAATTGTTATTTCCAACACCACAGATCTGAAGTCTTCTCTGCATTTATCATACTAACACTTTCAGAATGCAGGAGAGAAATAACCACCTACTTATAACCCAGATGGAGGAGGAAAAATGATCAGCCTGAGGTCATTCAGGATCTCACTGGGAGAGGGACCAAAACCCAACTGCTTCCTTTCCAGAGCTTTATCTTATGTGCCAAATTGTTTATGTTTGGGTGGTTTTTTTTTTAATTACAGAGGAGTACCAAGATTGCCACGGCAGTGCAGACAACAACTGTGGCTCATTTTGGATGAAGGAAGTCCAAGGAGAGCATCACAAGGTACTGGTCTTGATATGAACATCACCATCCTCCTTAAAGCTCACAGAGAAGCCATTGGAGCTTCTACCCATGCCATTTGAGAATGATTTGTGGGCTTGCTTGCTGTGGTTGTTGTGCTTTTTCAACCTGTCCCTGAGAATTTTTTTATAGCCACGATAAGGCTTCACATGTCCAGGTGTATTGCTGTCTCCTGTATAGGCCTGTAGGGAGCTAATCTCTCCAGCAATGAAACTTCAAAGGAGTGGTAGGAAAGACCACTGAGTAATCAAACAACAGAAGCTTGACAGGGTAATATTATTTCAGTAATGTGTAAGCATGAGATACATGGGTTCCCATGCCTCCATAAGCTTCAAGCTCTCGTGTACTTCCTTTTTTTTTTTTTACCATCAGAAACTTTTAGTATATGTGTTTGTAGTATCCTGGCCAAGGACATCATTAATTTGTGAATAAATATTGTGTCATCAGTGCAAGTTACCATGGAATTTTACCTGCAACATGGCAACGTTTTCTGGGTGAGATGCTACTGAAATTTTCAGATTTAATGTAAATCTTCATAACTAAGACACAAAGAAGACTCTGTATTCCTAAAAATGTCTTCTCCCTGCACTATATTATTAAATTAGGTATTTCACAATGACAGTTGCAATTTTTTCTCTGTAAGTGTTGCTCCACTTCTACCCTTAAATCAGCATGGCTGCAGTGAATGAAATGCAAACATGAATATTCAAATTAATAATTCTGGTAATTTGTCTCACCCTGTTCTAGATACACTCTGAAGCATTTTTAATGCTTTTAATTGCCCATAGGAGAAAATGACCACAGTACTCATAGTACCCACAGACCTGTGTAGTGTAGCACAAATACTCAATGGCTGGGGATTATAATTGCAATTTTAACTTTTGTAGGGTGATGATCTATATTTTGTGAGCAAAACCAGATTGGCCAACTGGACGTTCCCCGTCTTTTCAATGTCTAAGTTTCCAAGTGATTTATTTTTTCAGGAAGGTAATGATAACTCGAAGAAAACAGAGTTACATATGAATGTAGCTGCAGACTGAGGTGAGCATGAGTGTGTGTGTTTAGCCATATATCCACAGGAAGGATGATTTCAGGACTGATGGAGTGGGTGTAATGGGCAAAGCAACCCAACCCAACCCATGGGAGTGGCAGAGTGAAATTCATTTCCTACAATCCCATAATAACACAATGCCTTTGAACAAAATGCCACGGTCTTATAGGAACCTCAGTTGTGGGTGGCTCTCAAAGCCACATTAAAGTGACCTGGTTTCAGTGAGGTGTGTAAACCCACGGGTAACTCAGTCCCTTTGGACTCAGTGAAATGACTCACAAGCATGCAGTTATTGACATGTTTGAATAGATTTCTGAACTGAACCTCTTACCAGAATCCCTCTGCACAAAAGAAATGTGAACATGTGAAATCTCCTTTCAGAGGTTGTGAGAGCCCCTCATTTTTAATGGGATGTGAACCCTAATGTTCAGAGAGAGCCCTGTGTTAGGATGTTCAAGATTTAGGCATTAGGCCTGATTTATACAATTTTGGTCTACTTGTATCTCTGGATAGCATCTTCTAAAATAATTTTGCCTAAAAATCATATATAGGAAACAATAACACAATAATGTAAAGACTTAAGGAAGAAGACAGAAGTTCACATAATGGTTTATTCTCGTCAGTCCCTTTTCTTTGTGTAAACAGATATTTTAAATTTATGGGGGTTTTTTTTTTTTTNAATTTTTTTATTTTTGGGGTTTTTTTTTTTTTTTTTTTTTTGTTTTTTTTTTTTTTTTTTTTTTTTTTTTTGTGGGAAAAAGGAATCAGAAAGATCTTTGAGTCTGATCTCAACTTTTTGAGGATGTCTCTGCTTTGCTCTCCCTGCCCCCAAATTCATCCATGCTGGAGTTGCAAATGGTCTCTCACTGAGTGTATTCTGAGTGGTGGGAATTAGCAACAACTTAACCTTTGTATTAATGAGTGTGCAAACCACTGCATGTATTAAGAGAATGAATGGAGCAATAAAAGAGAGAATGCTCATGGTCAGTGATTTCTGAGAGAAGTAGAATATATTCTGTGGTTATAATGCCATCCTCATGCAGACGATTGATTTTCTGCTTTTTGTACCTCAGACGAGAGCAAATACAGTCTCAGAGAAATTAACTTGTAATACTCTTTAACACCTTTGGGATTTATGTCTTAAATAATGTCTTTACATCTGCTTTGCACAGGAATATTTTCATGGAGACAATGTCAGTGCAAGAAAGGTACCTTGCCTACACTTCCCACTCTGAAACCTTGGCTTCTAGGGAATGAGGCTGAAATTCAAAATGTGCATGAGTTCTATGTAATCCAAGATTCTGATCACAAATTTATCTTTTAGAGCAGAATGGTTTACAATTAAAAAAAAAAGTATTTGTAGTTTTCATAATTAACAAAGTGTAAAGCGATGTGATTGCAGCAATGTATTCATCCCCTTGTCCTCTGTGCTCACTAAATGTTAGCAAACCCTTTACAGAGTTTGGTTTTGTGCCTGGGAAGGTATTAATAGATATCTTTGTTGCAGTCACCTGCAGATGTTTATCTGGTAAATTACGAGTTCATCCTGTCTCTTGGTGGAAGTGATGCTTGGCTCTCTGTCCAGGGGTGATAAAGCCAAACATCCAGGGAATCTGGCAGTCAATTCAGAGAGGCAATGCCAGTGCTGAATCAGACCCTGTGCATGCAAAGGTGTTATTCCAGGGATGAGCAGAGACCAGGATTCTCTGCTTAGTAGCTCAAAGGGTAGTTTAAATGAGCTTAAACTGTCACCAAGACTGGAAGATGTGGTACTGTCCCTCTCCTTTGTGCTGGCAAGCAGGGCAGGGTGGCCTGAATCAGAATGGGTCCAGCTGAGAGCTAACCCAGTTAATAAAAGAAAAAGAAAAAAAGAGAAGCCAAATGGTATTAATTCCATTCCCAGATCAGTTCCCTCCATATGGCTTACTATGTACATATCCACATTTTTGCACTGGCAGAGTGTGGTATGCAACACAGGAGAAATCTAGCACATAGAGGAAAACTGACTGACTGCTGGTGTCACCATGAGCTTGCATCTCCTTGAGAGGGTTTGTAAAACCACAGCCTTATAGGGCCATAAATCAATTCACAGAAAAATATTCTGAGTGCAGCTCCAGGCCCCAGGACTTTAGAAGGCTGTAAAGATCCTTGGATGTGTCCAGAGGAGGGGAAAATAGGGGGCTGGAAGGCATGTCCTGTCAGGAGTGGCTGAGGACTTGCCTAGCTTGGAGAAAAGGAGGCTCAGGGGAGCCTTGTTGCTCTCTACAGCTTCCTAGGGTTTGAAAGATAAAAGTGAGGTGCTGAGCTCTTCTTGCTGGTGTCCAGTGATAGGACATGTATGCACCAGGGGAGCTTCAGACTGGGCAGCAGGAAGCAATTCTTTATTTTGAGGGTGGCCAAAATCCTGGAACAGCTTCCTAGAGAGGTGGTTGATGCCCCCAGCCTGTCAGTGTTGAAGAGGCATTTGGACAATGTCTTTAACAGCATGCTTCAGCTTTTGGTCAGCCCTGAGTTGGAACACAGATGTTTGTTGTAGGTCCCTTCCAATTGAAATAGGCCAGGCTATTCAAGGTGTTTTGAGCCAGCTTTGCCACTGCTGTTTGCCACGTTTGTAATAGAGTGAAAACAGAGCCAGGATTCAGAGGAGCTGGCACCTCTTACTTTGCTAGCAGTGTCCAGCTAATTACCTTAGTATTCTAATTTGTTTCTTCTTTTCATTTAAAGGTCAGCTGGAATAACCCACCTGACCAATGTTATGAAGAAAAATCAGGTCCTGAGAAGAGTGACAGCCAAGAAGAAGGGAAAACATCTGCAGAGAGCAATTTTTATTTGGAAGACTTGGAGAAATATACCTTTTCTGTGTGGTAAGTAATCTCAGCATCAAATAGTTTCACAATCCAAAAGTTTGCCTTTCTATATGTGTATTACAGAGGTAACTACATTTAGATGAAAATTATTAGGCTTAAAAAGAAACCAAAACCAAGAAAACCTCATAGATTTTCTTTGACTTCTTAGTATTATTTATGATTGAAGTTGAGTTAAAAAAATGGGAAACACTTTTTGTCTGAGAATGAACTTTTGACATTGCTGTATTGTTCTGAGAAGCTGTGTCAGGGCAATAAAGGCAAGAAGATTTCTGGTGTAATATTTTCAGCATTTTAAGAGCAATACACTACTTTTTCTGAATGTTACTTTAAATATTATTACTGTTCTCTGTTATAAAATACACATATGGGGTATGACTTAAAAGGAATAGATAAATTAAAGTGAAATTAAAATGAAAGATTTCATCAAAATGAAATCTTTTCATTTGCTTATAATTATATTTCCTAGAATTTCATCTAGGTAATTTCCAAAGTTGGACAGTTATTTCTAATTAGCAAAAAACAATGAAGGCCCAATCCTTCACTAAATGAAATGATCTGCTAATATTTCATATAGCTCCCTATTCTGCTTTGAATATTCATGGGTGCATTTCTGGCACCCATGATCTTCTGCAAATCAGCCCTTAGAGTTTCAGATAAAGCATCCAGAAAACAAACATCAGAATAGGATTCATGTCTCATAAAATTTAGTTTTAAATTACTTCCCTATCAAAACATGAGACAGGATTATCTCACAGGCAAACCAAGCAGCCTTCAACATCACTGGTGCTGTCTGTGCCCTGCTCTCACCTGCCACATTCACTTGATGCCTTTAAAGTTGGCAGGAAGTCAGGTAAAAGACTTTACAGACACAGCATGCATTTTCACTGTAGTAATCTGAATTCAGTCCCAGAGGTGATCGACCCTGAGTGCTGGAGAAGGCAGAAATCAGGTAGAAAAATAACACACACTCATATAATTAGGCTCTCATAATTCTACTGAATTAATTATGGTTATTTTGGACAATTAATTGGCCATAATATAAGAAAAAAATTTTAGAGTAGCAGTGCTCATCCAAATATCATTTCCAGCTCCCACTGTTTCATTTTACCTACCTCAATCTTCAAATTAACCAAATTATCATCAATTATCTATCTCAAGGTGCTCACTTTCTGTAGTGGTGAACTTCACTTTCTCTCTTCCGTGTCTTGTAGAGTTACAGTGATGCAATTAATATTTAATTATGTATGTGCCCCATCCCAGGGAACGTTCAAGGCCAGGTTGGATGGAGCCCTGAACCATCTGGTGGGAGGTGTCCCTGCCCATGGCAGAGGGTTTGCAGTTAGATGGCTTTTAAGGTCCCTCCTAACCCAAACCATTCTGTGCTTCTGTCTGCCTTGAAAGGCAGCAGCATTGGTCCTTTGTTCTTCCCAAAGCTGTTCAGCTTGAAAGTGTTGGGAAGGGGGCCCAACTCCACCCTTATCAGCCTGGTCCCAGGGTTTGAAGCCCCTGGCCTTTGTGATGGCACAAGGTAAAAGGAGGAGCTGAGAGGACAGGCTCTTTTCTCAGCTGGCATGCTCCTCGCCTTCTGATTTGGGCAATAAGAAAATAATTGCTGCTTTTTCTTCCACTTCCTTTTCTATTTCTTTTCTTTGTCCTTTCTTAGGGAGCCCAGCCATCCCTGAGCCCCATGCCTGCAGGGACACTGACTTTGCCAGGACAGGCAGAGTTATATCCGAGCAAAGGAATTTACAGGGCATGAACCAGAACTTCCTGGCACAAAACAAAGGAAACAAGGCATGTGTCAGGGTGCTGCCTCTCCTAGCTGAGGCCAGTACTTTGTTATGCCAATATGCCATTCTATTTACTGTATCTGTCATCCTGTTGGAAGTAAGGACCAGTTCTTGCTTTATTTGCTTATTTGTCGTGTTCAAGTCCCATGAGGTTAGAAACAACCAGAATTTAAAGGGAATCTCCTTGCTTTCTGCTTCACTTGTGGCCATCATATTTATCAGAAAGAAAAAAAAAATAGGAAATTCAAATTACTCCACTCTTGGTCAAGTAATATAGGTATTACATATAACATGCCATGTAAAGAATGTGTTCTTAAAAATATATTTTTTAAATATAGAATTAATTCAAGTAATTTCCCCAGAAATCTGATACCTTGAGAGTTGTTAATTCCATTTGTTACTATAACAGCATGATGTTTCAGTTTTTACTCACTTCTGTCTCTCTCCTCCTTCCCTTCTCTTACTTTCTCCATCAAAGGACATTAACTCCTCTTTGTTTCCAGACCTTCCTCTCTACTACAATTGCTACCTTTTAAAAAATGCAATGCAAGATAATTAGCTACCACAAAAATTTTTAATAGCACTGTAGATCTGGGGGTAGCTTAGATCTCCATAAACTTCAGAGTTTTAGATGCTCCAAGATGCAATCTGAGCAATTTCCTTGATCTTTTATTGCAGCTGGTAAATCATTTATTGGGCTAGGTTATTTTACAAAATCCTCTTTAAAAAAAAAATCCCATAAAATGTATTTATCATAAAATACTGCATGACTAACAGTCTTCAAAGTTGTACATACCCTGTATTAATTAAAAGCTAGTGTTGTACTGCGACAAGTTAAAAGAATTCACTGTCTCAGCCTCTCTCTTCCCCCCACTCCTCTCCTCCCCCCATGATTTCTCTCTCTTCTTTTCTTTTCTTCCTCTCATATTCTCTTCTCTTTTAAGGTTTGCTGAAGGGGAGATTGGTGAGTACAAACAAGACATTCTTTTGTGATCACAAATATTTTTCTGATAATTGTGATTTTTTTTTGCTTTGTTTTGTTTTGTTTCCATTGCTATAACATGCTTGTCCTTTTCCATTCATATTAATTTGACAGTGGTGTCTCACATCCGTAGGCCATAGTCAGACCTCCTTACAGTGGGCATTACACACATATATGTAATAAAAAGATCATTTTGGCTGCAGGAGCCCACAGGCTTCAGCTTCCATCCCGCAGCCTACACGAGGGACTTGCCCACCGTGCCCATGCACAGCCTTGCTGAGAGCAGCAGGCTTTTCTGGTTTTTGGGTCCAGTGAGGTGAGGCTGAGGGGGAAGTGAGTCCAAAAGATAAGGTGAGGGCAAAGAGGTTAAGACAACAGGCAGATGTGGTCACATATTGCAGGGCCATCCGTGCTGCTGAGGTGGGCAGCTGCAGTCACAGCCTGGTGGATGCTGGATGACCACCAAGGGCTTTGCTGACCTTCCTGGAGAGCTCAGCCCAGGACCTTGCCTTGCACCACAGCATCACTTAACTTCCCTTCTCTGAGATTTGTGCTCCTGGAGCTAAAAGCCTGTGTAACCTGCAGCAGAAAATCAATATTATTTGTGACTATTGTCTGAATATTATGGGTGAGGTCTGTAACCTTGAGAGAAAAGGAGGAAAGTTTGGAGGAATTTTGACCTTGTAGCCCAAAACCTGCTGTCAGAAGCTCTCTAGCTGTCTTCTTCTGTTCCCTGAAACTAGCAAAATTTGAGGAAAAAAATGTTCTTCATGACTATTTGTCACTATAAAGCCAGATTTCCTGAACATGCATAAAAAAACAGATGTGAGAAATAATTTCAACACTTCAATGCTTTAACAGTGCTTTTTATGTATAGTTCTAGAGGAGAAATGAAAAAGATCCCAGATTTCAAAAACCTCCACTTGTCTTAATACAAAAAAAAGGACAATGACATATACACTTCCTGTGACTTTAGGAATCTTCAGGCTTGAGTTTAGATATAAATACTAGCAGTTTCAATTGCCAACAATTTATCATCAAACACAGCTCCCAAGGGTTAATATTACACACTAATATAAAAGTAACGATCATCCTTTGTCTCCATGCAATTAGCTTTTTAACAACGTGCCTCTAGCTCATACCCAGGCTAAATGCAGCTTTGAAATATTTTCTCCTCAACTCCAAATGTGTTAAGCTGACTCTGGCCAGCTTCTATAAAACCAATTAATTGTAGGGCACTGCCTTTTGTGGGGGAGTACCCAGTGCCCCACGCAGCAGTGCCATGTGCTGCTCATGGAGGTCATTGCTTGTGGGCTGGTCAGTGCAGCACCAGTGCAGGACCAGACAGCATCTTGGTGCAGGAGACAAGCTGGTGTCCCACTCCACACAGGCATCAATAAGAAATAAATCCTATCTAGAGTCACATTCTTGCATTTCTGGAATCCAGGGCATTGGGCCAGGCTTTGGTTCTCACATGCACCCATCAGGAGCAGATGCAGCCCTTGCTCAAGAGAGGCAGCAAGCTGAGGGTGAGGACAAAACAGGCTCTTGGCAGCATGTGATAACCTGGGTAGGGTGAACAAGGCTGAGCCCCTTTACAAACCTTCCTCTGCACCTGTAGACTTCATGATTTTTATTATTTTTTTTTTCTTCCAAATTGAGAAGGATACTGTGGGGCAGGAAGAGTTAACTGTAAAGAGCACAACATAGTAAACTTGTTTTTCATATAAAGACAATAAACTTTCCCTTTATAATACACATGTGATTTGACATTGAAATAAATGCAGATGCTTCTTTGCTTGGTGTATTCCCTGTTGTGCTTTCTAAAACACCTTCACATCTGGTTTGCCTCATTCCTGTGAAACTGCTTGTTGTTTATGTCATACAAATAGAACAGATTGAATTTATACCAAGTTAGGAGGGTGATGAATCCTATGTTAGAGGAAAACCCTTGTCTGAGTGTTTTAAATTTGTTCAAAATTAGTGTTGCCTATTAAAAATTTCCCTCGATTGTCTCTTGAGCTTTCCTGAAGATTTCATTTAAAAAAAAAAAAAAAAAAAAGTCTGTGTCTGCCTATAAATGCAACCTTTTATTCAAATATGTAACATTTACCTAAAATCAAAGGTCAAATTTTACCAGTTTTTTTATAGCTGCTCTTGTAGGATCTGTTTCATGCACTATATATAAAATACTGCCTTTAAGAGCGGACATCCAACTTCCTCTGTGAAAAGCAGAATATTGCTTGCTTTAAAAAGTGCTAATCTTTTAAAAATTTCTCAGTAACTTCTGATAGTCCACCTAAACCTGTTTCATTGTTTCTAATTCCATTTTGAAGTATAATTAAAGGCAGGCCAAGCTTGAACTCTTAGGAGAAACCAGAAGTCCCACTGTTTTCTTTGAAAGCTTTCAAATCTTTCATGTTATTTAGTTGTGTGAGCACAATTCCCTGATTCTGGGATCTTTGTGGAACTTTTTTTTGCAGGCAAGTCCCAGCAGTACACAAGTCATGTTTTTGTTTTGTTTTGTTTTGTTTTTTAACATATTCAGGTATTAGGTGGTGTTTACTTTGGTGCATGTTTTCAAATCTTTAAGGATTGAGTTTTTACAGCAGACCAGTACATATTTCTGTGGAGTTTTTGCTTTAGTCTTGGTTTCGTGGGAGATTTTTCTGTTAGAGGAAAAGTTTACATTTTGGAAAATAATTCTGTGGACAAATCATTTAATATGACTATGGCACATTTCCTATGCACTCCAATTTTTCTGAAGCTGTCAGTTTCTTCTTTCATTGTATAATGTAATTCTTAATTGGGCAAATTCCAATGAACTGCACATATCCAGAGATTTCGTTTCTTTCCTCTCTGGTGCAATGGAAGAATTATTTCCCTCTTCTGGTGCATTGTGGTAAAATTTTGCCTGTGAAAATTGAATGAGAAAGAAAGTATTTGGAAACAAATTTGAAATCAACAAAAAGGATTATTACAAAATTAATCTAAACTGGTGTGAAAAGAAATAGGAAACAAACCTAAGGATTGAAAACACATGAAACACGAGTCTTGGCTAAGAACTGTTTTTTCTGGGAGTCTTTTGTAAAACCCTCCAACATCTATGCACGCTCTTCATTTTGCCAGGATTTGATATTCTTATGGTGATGGGAAAAATGTGCTACTGCAGTTACCTATGAAATTCAGTGCAATTATACATTATTATAATTTTATTTATATGTTCAGGATGATGGAAAGAGTTGGGAGCCAATGCCCTTCCTCCTGCAGATTCTGGACCTTGCAGAACTCCACCAGCTGAGAGAGGACCTGTAACAATGGAGAAGAGAAATTAGTGATATAAAAAATTAGTTGAGAGTGTAAGTTGGGAGTCATCAGTGAGTGATCAGTTACAATTATGGGGAGATGTTTGTCTGTTTGTTTGATGTTCTCTTCTTTTTTTCTTGTCTGCTGGCTTTAATGTTCTTGAGCAGAAAGGAGTAGTGAGCTCAGTCATGGTGCAACTTCAGTACAAACCCAATGTTTTCCTAGAGATCTTGTCAAGGGAATCATGTGGTTGCCATCTGATTATGAGTGATGGAGCTGAGAGAGCAGGGAAAATGCTTCCCAGTGCTGGAGCACTTCACAGTTTGACCCAGACCTCTCCAGGATTGTGAATTTATAATTGCCTGCCAAAATGCACTTTCAGCTCGTTTCCTCCATCTTGGAGATTTTTTGTTTGGTAAAAGTAAAATAATATGGTTCAAATTTGATAATGGTAGAGGGGAAACTGTGTATAAATACCATGGATCTCTTTGACAATAAATTGCTAATTTATTTTCTTAAATATGGGGAATGCTGAGTGTCCAGTTACCAAGCAATGGGGACTCACAAAGTTGTTGGAGCTTTTACCATGAGTGCAATCAAAATGCCTCCTAGAGAGCTCTGCCAGCTTTTCTCTCTCACAGGCATTTCACACAATTCAGCTTGGATTCCTGCTCAGCACAAAAGCACTTTTTGACCTAGCTGAATTGCCCTTTGGTTGGTTCAGACTCATAGGAGAGTAGAAGACTTGGGAAACTGGCTGTGAAACGATGAGTTGAGAGAGATGTGGTTGTTGTTTGTCATTTAATAAACATTTTGTTTTCATGAGCTAGAAAAGATGACATTACTGATGACTAGTGGAGAAAAGCGAAGCTATAAGTGTGCCATACATGGTCATCTCTAATGAATAGAATGAATAAAAATAATAAGTGCATTACATAGCTAACTGTCACATCTTCAGGGCACTACAGTAAATAAGTGGGAGTTATACATGTGCATTAGTAGCAAAATGGGTACCACACTTTGGATCCTATTGAGTACAGTGAGGAGAGAAAAATATGATAGATTGCTGCTTTTTATCTGTCACTGCTGTGGCACAGAAGCATAGACCATATGTATGTAAAATGACTTTGTTATTTCAGTAAATTCTCTAACTCTTTCTGTTGTAGCCTGTAGCAAAATGAATAAGTAGCTGAAGATCCTGGTGGGATAGTTCTGATTTTATCAGAATAAAATACCTCTGCAGAGGCATAATTATTATTAAATATACAGTGATGTGTGACAAAACAGCCAGAGAAGTTAGCAGGGTCTCTGCTTTTACAGGTTTTCAGTACACACTGAGATGCTTCACAAAGGGTGGGAACAAGAAGCTGTGATGGTGAAGCTGAAAAGAGCAGGAAACTTTGGGCAAATGTGAGCCTTGTTTATTGTGACTTTTGTTTCTTATTTCAGAGGTGATGATAAAAGTGTGGATGACAGTCAAAATGCTCCTCCTCAATCACCTACTGGGACCAATATTTCTTGCCTTCTCTTTTGTCCTTCTTTAGGTAAAGATACAGTGTCTCCCTCTGTGGCAAAGTCAATTTTGGGCAGGGTGGAGATGAGGAAGGTGAATAGGAGACAACAGAGAGGATCTGCCATTTGCCCGGCTTTGGATCTGAATACTCAAACCAAACTGCCAGGTTTGGGAGTCTGGTTACAAAATTCTGCACAAAATGCCATCTGTCTGCCCTGTGATTTAAGAGGAAGTCCAGCCAGTGAGGAATTTACAGTCCTCATTCTTAATTCTTACGATGGTGTGAATCACTGTCTTGAGCTTCGTTTTTAAACAGACTGGGTAACCCTCTGGTGTACTTTGTCTTCATAAGCTTTTCAGCCTGGTTTCTAGATTTATCCCAGTTTTTGGTTTAGGTATCTGCTGAGGGCTAGTGACTGAAGACATGTGAGACTGTTTTATGGAATTAACAGTGGTGAAACTCCTGGTTCAGCTATTCTTTCTTGCAGCTGTACTGAATGCTGTCTTTCTCACATCGTGTAGAGATGCTCCTCCTGGCTGTTAATTCTCCAGCCTAAACCACTGCAGGGGAAGAGAGTTGGGAATGGGAAAAAAAAAAAAAAAATCCCATTCCTTCATCAGTCCCATTACTCAGAAATAGAGGGCAAGCTATTTTACAGAGCTTTTAACTAACTACTAATGTAATTTGTTCTGCATTGTTTGCCCATTAATCCAAAAATTACTTTTCCCTTTGAAGCTTGCTTTATGTAGAGGAAACAATGCCACCCTTAACCATTATGTGTATCATTTTATGCTGGATAACTGTCTGTTTTCATTTGCCTTGCATCTCGGTTAAATGTAGTACAGGGGCCTTTGAGCATCTTTGGTTGCTTGGTAAGTTATAGTATTTCAAAGTTGGAATAATTTCTGTTTCAAAACATAGTATCATGATCCTCATCTTCTAAAAGACACTTGGGTGTATGTTCATACCACAAGTATTCAATTTAGCCTTAGATGTGCCAGGAGTTCTGAGGAATGAAAGGATTCTCTTGTCTCTTAGAATATGCCTTTCTCTCTCTGGCTTAAAATATGTACATCAGATACAGAGTTTGACCTACAAAATGTCAGAGGGTGAAAGAATGTATTCAGTCCAGTTTATCATGCATTTCACTATCATGCACAGTGCATCTGGAGAAACACTTTCCTATCTGTACATGCCTTATGTACATAAACACATAAAAACACTTTCTGGTTTTTCCTGAGATAGTTATAAGAACCAGCATCACCACAGTGGTAGTGTCCATCTTATGCCTGCCAAGCTTTAAAAAAAAAAAAAAAAAAAACAAACCTGATATGATAAATTAAAGGTTTTAAACCCAGAATGCCTATATTTTTTTCCTAAAGCTTAACACTGAATAAATACTTGATTTCCAGATTTATGATCCTGAAAGAACGTCAGTAACTGATCCTAGAAATCAAATGGTCATCTAGTGGCTTTAGATGGAAATATGCTTCCTTGGTATTTTTAATCAGTCTCTATGACTGATATTATCATCATGTCAGGACTGTCCAAATGGTGGCCCAAGGAATGACTCCACCCAGCATCTCATTGCCTTCCAGCAATTCCTTTTGATTGTGTATCCCCAGAAGCTTAACGCCAGCTGTGTGGCAGTCACAGAGATGTGACTCTGTAGAGTACTGCCACCAATCTGTGGAGTCATGGGAGATTAAAAAGCCTACTCGAGTTCATTTGTAAATTGGCTATTATTTTTAGTTAGTTCCCCAGGTGAATGCATCCATGCTATGCTAATCAGTCTGAATTAATTCTAGGAGACAGTTTTCAAAGCAGCGTACAGCAGGCTGGTGTCCCAGTGGTAGGTTCTCTCCTGTGTATTAGCATGGAAATGTGTTACATTAAAAGCTCTGTTTATTAGACTATCCTGCTTCTCTAAAGCACTGAGTCCATTTAACCTACTGTGCTAGTTATTTTCCTAAAGATTTCCAGACCTACATTTTTCTAACAAAAATTAATCAAAAGATGAGTGGGTGGCAAATTCAATGAGATATGCCTTGGACAACGTGAGAAATTCTGAGCTATGGAATCAAGTGGCAAGGGAAGTAATATTTTAAGCCTGGCCCACACAAAACTGTGGCCATGTGGAATCTTCCCATTTGCCTTCACTGGGCTTTCGATCAGGCCCTGGAGATACCAACAATATTTCAAGGGTTTATGATCATTGCTCACTTTGGAAACACTGCCAGGCTTCAAGAATAGGGACTGCATTCCACATGCAGCAGGAATAGCCTTTTCCCTACTTTGAGTAATGTTACAGTAACAATAAAAAATTCTTGCTACTGGGAATGCCAGGCTCTGTGGGACTTGGACGGGACCTGACATTTATACAGTTCATCACTACTGTAGATCAAGGAATGCTACTTTTAGCAAAGAATGCATATTCATTCTTTTTTTGTTAACCTTTGCTTCAGTGCATTCATGACAAGATTGTATGGGTATGTAGCTGTGTTTTAACAGTTTTTTAATTTCAGTTGTTGCTTGAAGCACTGCTCTGGAAATTAGACACTTTTAGGAGTTCAATTATTGTTGATTTATTCATCCCTCTTGTAGATACAGTGAATGTAGTTACTATAGTAAGGTTATCTAGTTCTGAATGCCAAATGCCAAGTTTCAGAGCTTACATCTTGGCAACTGCAAGACTTATTGGCTTGGAATTTGTCATGCCAGCAGTACTGCCCTGTAGCATTTATTTCAAGGATTTTCATTAAATGGGGAAGACAAGAGAGAATAGTGCTACTAGTGACATGATGCATCAAAATGTTTACTAATGTTACAGGGAAATCAGCTCAAAATAACATAACTCCAGACTTCATTCTGCCATTTTTCCAGACTTCACTGGAAGAATAGCAACAATACACTAAATGTAAAACACGTAAAAGTGCTAATTGGGAAAAATGTTGTATTTAATGTTACCCACTTGGAAAAAATAGGAAAGTGTAGAAGAGCAAAATAAACTAAAAATACCGTATTGGAACTTTCAGTAACTTTGTTTTAATTTCCCTTTTGGGGGCAATGAGTCAGCAGAACGTTGCTTAAGTTCCACCACCTTTAGAATCTGCTCTGAG
Organism: Rhipidura dahli; assembly: GCA_013399225.1. NCBI lineage: Eukaryota > Metazoa > Chordata > Aves > Passeriformes > Rhipiduridae > Rhipidura > Rhipidura dahli. The sequence goes on along the minus strand of VXAC01004460.1, from coordinate 362,293 downwards.
TGTTTTGCTAGACAGCAAATGCTGCAGTAACACAGAGGGGCAGATGCTCAGCTGAGGTAAGCTGTTCAGGTGCCATTTCCACTGAAGTGATAACAATTTGCTTTGACTGAAGCATAAACTTCCATGCTAACCTGATGTAACGCTTTCCATCACCATGTAGGCTGTCTGCATGTGAAATATAATGCACCTAATGGCATTTAAATTAGCTATCATTGGAGGCATCTGTCACACTATAATCTTTCCCAGTCATTTGTAAGGTCCTCTGCCACTTAGCCTGCCTCCACACTTCAGTGGCATCTCTTCTGCTGATATTACCCCACTACCACAGACATCCCCTCTCATCTCCCCTTGCCATTGCTTCTATGTGCAGCTTTAACCCATGACTTTCACTCACAGATAACTCCTCAGGGTTTCTGTGAAGTTTTTTCTCTAATCCCATCCTCCCCAAAAAAGGCAGGTACAAATCATTAACATCTAGCTCTGCTTGGAGTGATGATAACCTGAATCTGCTGAGACTAACAGGTTTCTGTACAAAAACACAGCCCTGTGCATGGTTTTCAGCTTAGGTTTGTGTTTAATCCTTCACTGTGCAGTTTCAATGCTACAGTACAATCTCTCTGAAGCATGATTTAACAATTTTATTAGTTTGTCCAGTGCCTTAGATGCTTATAGAATAAAAAAACAAGGGATTTGGACTCACCATTTAGCAACCACAGAACTTCAGCTGAAGGTCAGTGTAACCGCACTGAGTTGGTTCTAATGGTTCAGGCAAAATCTGCAGCAGGTGTCTGAGTGCAGCTGATACAGTCAGTGGAGTTATCCATTATCAGCTGATAAATAATATTATGTCCCATAGCTGTTATTCTGTTTCACTGGCTGTCATCAACTAAAAATTCTGTCTTTGTTTAGGATTAAAATGAAAAATCACACACCTTTTCCTTAATCCTTAACTCAAATCTCTCCAGAATGACAAAATCAAAGCTTTCAACTAGAAAAAGGAGTGAAAAGTGTTTTTTTCCACTGTGATTATTTCTTCCTAGAGGTTGAGGACAGTATTTTGCACTCTAAATGGAGATTCTGCACTAAGGTTTTCTTTATATTTTATTCACCAAAATTTGAAGATTTCAGCTTTAGAAAAATGACACTATTTTCACTACCACTGCCACTGCTTTTTTCTCTGGATTTGAAAGAGCCAGTAGTATTTTTTTTTTTCAGAAAACACCAAACCTAAGAGATATAAAATTGTAATATTCTTCTGATCTGCATTTGCATTTCTCATTGTCTTTGAATAACTGACCCACTGATTTAATAACTCCCTCTTCTTTACCTGGCTAATTTGTGTGTTGTTTTTGTGTGAAATATTTTGGGTTTCATTGCTGTCCCCTTTCCCTTGTTAGTGGGTCACAGTTTTTCTCAGGCAGTTGCAAAGCACATGCTGTTGCAGGGTACTTTCTAATCCATGTTTGCCACTAACTGAATTATACATGGGTGGCATAGCACATATTCAGTCTTTCATCCTTATCAGTTGCTTCATCATTACTTTCAATCTTCAGTGAAAAATGTGACTAACATGTTGTGTGGTATAAATAGACACTGCAGTTTGAGATCATTTATGCATGGTTTGAATTTTGATGAAATTTTATACTGCCCTCTGGGCTAAACACTTAACCTAAGTGATTGTCCCAATAATTTTGTTGAAAAAAACCTTTTCAGATGGAAGTTTTACCTTTCATTATCTTCTAAACTGTTTACTATAAAGCTTTCCAGGAGTGTTAGGAAACAAATAAAAAAGGACACAGTTGCTGTTTATCAGGGATTCTGTGAATCATTGTCTTGTCATTGTAAATGAAGAGAAATAGGAAAACAAAATACTATAACTCAAAAGACTTTTTTTTTTTAGGTGATCCCAGGTCATCCTCTATATTTTTTTTCTTTTACACCTACAAAATTGGTCATTATACAAAATGTGAAAGCATAAATGTAGATTGATATATTTATAGATATTTGTATATAAATATATTTGTTTTTGGTACTGCTCAATGTGCTAATTTATGTGCTTCTTTATTTTAATTTCTTTAGTTTCTAATTAATATCTTAAACTTCCAACAGTTTCATGATCTTCCCATATTTATTTTTTTGCTATTAAAATGTCTCAGCAATATTCCTGTTATTTTTACAAATGATTCCCATCTCTATATTTGGGATCATTTTTATTTCAATGACAAACATTCTCTCCATGTAGTTTTATTGATTCGGATGTTTAAAAGTCTGAAATTTATTTTTGTAAGCTGAAGGCAGTCATTGAACAGTGACACCTTCAGTATTACATTAATGCAGAAAATCACCATTGTCTCAGTTAAGATGTTTCTATTTCTTGCAAGAGTGAATTACAATACAGTGCTCTTGTTTAACCAGAAAAGGGTCTCCTTTGGTTTTCAGATGAGTATTTTGTAGAGATTTTCACTGTCCATAAGCATAGTGAATTACTGTTCAACCACTTGCTTCTTTCCCTTAGCCATTCTTAGCAGTCCTAATTTGCTAATGAAATTTAGGGATTTCCCATCCCTCTAGAAAACAATATCTTTTTAACAAAGCTGAAACATCCAGTCCAGAAGAATTAAGTGACTTAGTTCAGACAAGCTGTCACTTTGGCTGCATGCCCACTGTGACAGAGGCAGGTCCCATGACACCCTCTGTGGTCCCTGTCTTCTGGTCCTCTTGGCCAAGGTGGGACAAGAGGGGGTCTCCTACCCTCCCTGTCCTCCTGGGTTTCTTTGGTGGAGAACTGAGCACTTTTGGAGTGGGTGTAGGGTGTAGGGGATGGCACTCAGGTCTGATGTCCCCCTGCTCCTTGGAATCCAAGGCTCCTGAGGTGGGCTGTGTGCATGTCCATGTCCAGTGTGGTCTGTCAGCCCTTGTGTTGCACATTGGCTCGCTGGACTCTGGTAAATCCAAGCGAGGTGATCTGGCAAGGATGCCTCACACAGCACAAGTGAACATCTGGTTACTGATTCTGATGAGAGGGATTGCTGGGGGGGAAAAAATTCTATTTTTCCAGCACCAAAATCTTAACATTTTATCAAGAAAAAAATTCCCACGGAAAGGCAGTTTTCTGGCAAGCACTACCAGCCAGAAGTCTCAGCTCCCATTCACACAGGAGTCTCGATGGAAAATTTTATAGCTAGCCCTAGTGCAGAGTCTTTCAGAGGTGTTGAGCACCCACTGTGACCATTAATTTAAATAAGCCCATAATGTGGTTTACATTTAATAAAGTTGCAGCCTCCACATGAAACAGGTTTACTGAGTGTTGCCTTCTTTCCTGCTGGGTCTGAGTCTGCTGGTCTGGATAGTGTAAGAGTCTTGGACTCAGAGCACGCCTTCACCCCATGTGTTCATTAGAAATCTTCAAGAAAAGACTACAGAGTGTGTGTTTTTTGCCCAGCAGAGATGATTTTTATTCAGGGATAAGAATGCACACAAGAAAAGTGGCAAATAAATAGGTTTGTACTTGGAAGAGCCCTTTTGTTACTTGCCCTTCTACTGACATATCAGAATTGATAATTCTGATAAAAGCACTGTATTGGTTTAGTACTTACACAGTGCTAGAAAGATAGCATACTATTAATTCTAAAATCTTCAGAAGTAGTGGTAGAATAAAAAAGCATCAAGTACTTATGAAGAAAATAAGCAAAATGAAAACAGATCAGATACTTCGACTGTGTGAATTAGCTTTCAAGTCTGCTGGCATCAGCAGGGCAGTAATGTCAGCTGAGAAACTGGAGTTTAGTTGCACAATTTACAAGAGGAAGTATGTGCTGTTTACAGAAAGGAAGTGTGAAAAGCAATGTATGTCTGATTTGTTCATATTTACAGTGAGAGAGCCTGAGTAGCTGTAGCTCACAGCAAGCTTTCCTTACCTTTGACATTCTGAATTTAAATAGACTAGTGGTGGATCCTTTTGTAACCAAGTGGTCTCATAGGCTGGCTGCTTATGTTTCCAACACTGTGTCATTCCTAATGCATCTAACCAGTTTATTGTTCAAATCTCTGTACCAAGCCCTTGTCTACAATTGAGTCCCAGCTTATTTGCTGTTAAGGAGGACAGGAAGATTTGCGGGAAAAAATATTCCCAAAACCCACTGAAGACAGCTGACCAGGCTTTTCAGTACTTCACTGTTTACTGATTAGACAGATCCACAAGCACCTTTCAGCTGCTCTATTTGTGTAGGGAAAACTTGGATTTGCCTTTCAGTGGCATACCAGGGGTGATTTGCTCAGTGTGAAGATCTCCTCTGTCTTTGCCAGTGATTTGCCAAGCATTCCCTGTCCTCCCACACTGCTTCTGGCAGCCCTCTGTCCAAGCCAGAGCACAGCCCAGTCTCCCAGCATAAGATCAGAACCCAGATCCTTTGGATCACACACAAAGTGGAAGATGTATTTTCAATTTGTACTTTTCACTGTGAGTGCCTCGCAGTGCACTCAGTGCCCTGTGTGATCTGTCACAACACTTGCCAGAGCAAAGCCAGCATGGGTGACACACCAGTATTTCACAGCCTGTCCCAAGCTACCCACTGAAGTGAAGGAACCACATGACCCCATCAGAATCAAGAATGTGTGGTATTACTGCCATGGTTGGGAGGCTTTGTTTGTTTTTTTTTTTTTTTGGTTTTGTTTTTTTTTTTTTTTGACAAAACTCTTCGCATTGGAAAACTGTGACTTTCAAAAAATGAAATTGTGGGAAAGGATAATTGAAACAAAATTTGGAGACTCTTGAAATATTCCGTCTAGATATTTTGAAAAGAATATTTGTTTGAAATTACTTTTTATCCCCTCATTTTAATGTATAAGATGGGTTAATTTTCTATTGAAAAGGTCAAAATAATTTCAAGCCAGTTTAAATTACCAAAACATGTCCTTTCCCTAACCAAAATATCAGAACTTGTTTGTTTTCAACATTTTCATCCCAATTTTGTGTAAGAGTTGTCTTTTGGAAACCTTCACATGAAGGGGAAACTACTTCTCATGCATCTCTGTTCTGCAATTAAAAACTTTTAAGAGACCTCCATGTATTAAAGTGAGGTCTCATGCAGCATGAAATAAGTAAGGTTTTCTTTGCCTGCATTGGTAAATACCTCATGTAACTCCCACAACTCAGCAAAAAAGAATTAGATTTTTCATGAGAGAAGAAAAAATGGACAGTAGGGACATTTTGCCATCTTTATCTCAGAAAATATTCCTGCTGTGTGTATCTCAGCACCCTTATTGTATTCTTGTTGCAATGGGAAAATGTTATGGATACAGACCTTCATGCTCATTCTGCTAAACATGGATGGTTTTTACACGCCTTTTTTTGTGCTTGCAAACTCTCTCTCTCTCTCTGCCATTTCTGCCCTTCCTCCTGTATTTTCCCTGCTTTCTTGTTTCAGTTTCTGTCAAAATCAATAGTGTTCAGGGCAATGATAGCTATGGTACACCCTGAATTTTTAGTGCTGATTGGTTTGGGTTATTCAAAAATTATCACATAATAGAAAGATGTTCAGAGAAATGTTACTGAATTTTGTGTTCATTTCTCACCCAGCTTCATAGAACCTGGCTTTTCCCAGATTCTTCCTTTTGGGCCTGGGTGAAGGCTGGAGACTTCCAACATTTGTTCAAGATGTCTGGATCTCTGACAGCCCATGTGGCAATTCCAGATGCATCCATTCGGCTGCACAGTCTTGCTCTACAGCACATGGGAGGGGACTCCTCTGTGCCTGAGACGTGCTAAATCTATTGTGTGTGGACTAATGGCCTTCAAATGTGCAAGGAATCTGTTGCTCTCAGGCTTTACTATCCACTTGGAGCTCTGTGGGACAGTACTTCTGTAGTACTTTCTTCACTATTGGATCTAGAGTTTGTGCTCTGCAGCACTTGCAAATCTGTGCCTCATAAGGAAGCCCAAGGATATGAACACCCTAAGCAGAATGGTGAAGATTATTTATTATAGAATGAAAAACATACTAATGATTTTTAATTAATTTTTTTTTTTTTTTTTTTTTCAATATCATAAATACCTGATATAGTCTTTTGCAGTGATTTTCATTCTGCACAAAGAGCATCATTTTCCAGTATGGCTCTATATTAGGAGATTCATTGCTAAGATCTGCTAAGGGGCTAATTTCTGAAACAAATCACTTTATCTATATATGAAAAACCAGCCCCAGACAAATCACACTGAAATCAGGATTTCTTCGGTTTCTGGAATTATGGCTTTAAGAATTTGCCAATATGAAGTTCTCAGATACTGTTTAATCTTGGGAATCCCATGGACTTTTCCCCTGGACTACAAACAGCACATGCAATTTAGGAGCCATATGCCTTCTCTGTGTTTCCTTTTATTCCTAACTTCATGTAGGACAGAAACACCAAGTGATGAAATAGCAGTGACAATTATAAAGTTCCATTACATAAACTTAGATGAGCTTAATATACACAGTATAACAGTCTTGATCAAAGGATTTGCTGTCAGGCAGAGAGTTGACTAACAGGAAAATGATTGGAAACAGCTTTTTTTCCAGCCTGGATTGGGTGATAATAATGTGGAAAGAATGGAATCTCTAAAAGGAATGCTCTTTCATTGCCTATGTTGGAGCAAGCATTGCTGGGGAAACAGAGGAAGAGAGGATCCTGGCTTGCTGAAAGGAACTCTTACCTAAGCCAGAGGAGTGCACAAGAGTGGCAAGCATATGTGGAAAGGCTGGTACATGTAGGCTGTTAAAGCTTGTGGGGTTTCTAACCAATGTATGCCCCAGGAAAGGTGCATCTTTGACACAGAGCCATCACAAAGCTGCAGTTCTGTAGTCCGGGAGGTTAGACCTGATTTGGGGAGAGGTTAAGGTAGCTGGGCTGCATGCATCTCCTTTTTTTTTCTGGAGGTCTAACATCCTTGGCCAGAAAGTATGCTGGGAGAGGCCAAGGAAAGTAATGTTAATTTTCTCTCCTAGTAATGGGACACAAGATCACTGAGACAAAGAAAGAACGCCAGGGGTAATTTGACAATTGACACATCAAGGCTTAGAGGCTATATTAAAAGAACTATTAGACATGTCAATTAATTTTCCTTTGCCTCATTAATGAGCATCTGAGCTATGCATCTTCTGCATGAAGCAGCAAGTAATCATTTTGCTAGGTTCCTTCCTGCTACGACAAGTCACAGCCCTCTCGAGACACACATGAGACAGGGCATAATAGAGTATGATTATTGTTCCTAATTTAGTGAGTCTAAACTTTCAAATTGAAGGGAAATTTAATATTTATTTTGAATGTTAAATGATGTCTCTGAAAAAAAGGAAACCTATGCAATTCAATGTTTTTCAAAGCACCAGCTTGTTCCATACTTTTAATTCGATTCTTTAGCAGTAACTGAGTTTATCCACTAACTCCAATCCCAGATTCCAATCAAAGCTCCAAAAGAAGAAAGGGAGAAAAAAACCCCAACAACCCATGCCCCAAAACCAAAGCCAGAGCACACTCTTTCTTTTGCTATGGGAACTATGAAGTTGCTGACAACCTTCATTAAATGCCACAGCCAACTTCTGACATGCTCAGCAGTGAGTCTCATGACCCACAAACAGAAAGCCAATCTAAATCACGGAGTGGTTGTATTTGTCTTTTGTGTCTAGAAACCCGCTGCTGGAATTTGCTGAGTGCTTCTAAAAATCTAGCAGAAGGTTCACTGTCAAAAAGCATTGTCTTTGTAAATTTTACCTTCAAACCTTGAGCACAGCAAGCAAAAACTATTTAACAAGCAGACAAAAAACCCCCACGCAACACAACAACTAAACCACCTAAACCTTCTGTCTCTCTTTTTTTGTGATGATTTGAAGTCTTTAAGCTGAAAGAATAATATCAAATACAACCTGAACCAATATGCCTTCAGGTTAACAGAAGCAAAATAAAAAAAATAATAAAGTGTTTTAAAAAAATTTTAAGGCTACACAACTAAAACTCCACCAACATGATACTTGATTTGAAAATTAAAATGTTAGTGTAAATATAAGTTCTGATGCATTGTGGATCATGTAAGTTTTAGGTTGATCCTTAAGGAAATAAAAGTCATGAAAGCTACCTACTAAGCATGAAAAAGAGGCTATAAAATGCAGAAAACCTGCAAGAGCATTATTGTCTGAACTGAAGAAGAGGTTTTCAGAGCAGTCTGTATCCTGTAACCACAGTGCTCTTCCTAGTTACATTTCATCGCTAAATTCTTTTGGTGTCTTTGGAAATCTCACCCTGACTGCCCCCCTGACTTCTTGAGGCTTTTGCATTCATTCATTGCTGCCAAACTTAAGGGAATTCATAGGAAGGTGAGCAGCCTACTTAGCTGAACCAAAACAACACTGTACACATTAGGCTTTGCAATTAAATAGAAAGCTGTAGATAGGAAGGAAGGAGTCATAAGGATCCTGCTACACACATCCTGTCAAGAGCTATAGGAGGGGGAAGGAGCATCATCCCCATAGCCCTGTTAGTCTGTCACACTGAGTTTTGACAAGGGTAGGTTTTTCCAGCTGAGGAAGAGATGACTATTTTGTAGGTGCTTCTATTTGGATGAGTTACGAATCCCATGGAATCAGAGGAGCACTGTGTACTGCAAGCTAGTGAAATCTTGCCTGAATTCAGACCAGTAGTGGGAAACCTTATGGGTCAAAGATAATGGGATTTTGTCCTCTAGGGTTGTGATTGTGATTGTCTCTATTGTAGATAGAAGGGTAGAAAATTAATAAGTGTTAAGGCTGATCGGTAAGCTGATTGTCTCCCTGTTCTTCCCCCAGTAATCCAGCCTTTCAGCAGAGGAAACTAAAGCCTAAATTCAGAATCACCTCTGTGGTGACTCCTGAAGGTTATTTGTGTCTCGCCTTTACTCTCTGGATGAACCTGGCTCTTGAAAAAACTGCAATATGCCTTTCAGGTATTTGGAGTTCTTGGAAGAAAAATCTAGGGGTTCCAAGAAAAAGAAGAATCATATATTTGCAAAAAGAGTTATAAATGAGTTAAAAAAAAAATAAATCTTTCAACAAAGAGTATTATTTACAAATACACTTTCAGAAAAATATACACAGGAAAAGAAAACCCAAACCAACCAAACAGAAAAGTTAATTTGCATGGTAAGTTCAATACCTGCCAACTGTTGTTTATCAGAGACAGCAAAATAACAAGCCTTTTGTTCTGCCCAAATGCATTATTCTCCTATTTTGGAAGCTTTGTTCTATTGGCTCCCGAACACTGGAGTTTATTTCTTAGCCAGGTACTTTAGGAAGGTGAAGTATATGCAGCAAGGCTGTTTGGCAGTCTTCCCTAGTAACTTCTAAACCTGTTGGCCAAGAGGGGTGGAAGGGAAATACCTCATTTGCTGTCCTCACAGAGAGAAAAGCTCAGTCCTGTCCTACTGGAAAGTCAGCTCCCTTGTTACTGAAAATCATTATTTTATGAGTGAAGTCTCCCAGCTGAGTGTCTTTTAAATGTTTGCTTTTCAGACATTGGGGTGGGGGGATAAGTGGTGTGAGACTGCTTTATATTTGAACTGAAAGAACAAGCTTATCAACATCTGTAAAGTGTGTGTCCCTCCTTTACTGTTGAGCAAAACCTTCTTCTGGTTGGGGGTGTCAAGTCCAAAATATTCTAGTGCTGGTGAGATTATTTTAATTATAAATGCTTCTCTTGTTTCTTTTTCAGTCTGATGAATTGACTGAAGTTATCTAGGGGCCGTACAAAAACCTCATTGAAACTGTGAAGGTCCACATGGATGTTGATTAGCTGTCCATTTTTACGAGTCAGTTTTTCTACTAAAAGGGATGTGTCTTTTCTACATCTTCATTTTCTGCTCTCTTGTTAGACAAAGCTTTTTCTGGTGGTGCTGATGTCTTAGGCCAGCACACTATGCTGTCTCTCTCTCTCTCCACTCTCTCTGTAGATGCTCAAATGTAGCTGGGCTTTTTTGCTGGGATTTTTTTTTTTTTTTTTTGTAGGCTTAGTGTCCTTTTTGTACCCCAGCATCCTTTACTTACCACTCTGCTCCTTGTTATTCTCTGATACTGTTGTTTTTCATGGTGGCACTGTTTTGTGTTTTGGCACAAACTGGAGTCATTTAGTCACATCTGGGATAGGAGATGTGTCTGAGAGGAAATGCACCCAAAGGAAAACATAGGGAGCATTTTTATCTAAAGCACACAGAAAGCTCATAATGAGCTCATTATATTGCATTTTCAGTATTGAAAACCAATGTTTTTAACTGGTAAAGGATGTCATTCTGCCTCCTTTGAGCTTGTTTTGTTGGTTTAGTTTTTTGGTTTTAGCTTCTTTTTTTTCTTACACATCTAGAGATGTGTATTACTATAGCACTGTGTGGTAATTAGCAGAAAGTTTTAGGATTTCTTAACGTCAGGCAGAAAGCTTTGCTTCTCATACCAAATGTCCCCTTTGGGAAGGAAGTTTCAGATGAAGAGCATTTCACTGGATCAATAGATGACACCAACAGAAAAGGCAGCTGGCATTTGTCTTGCCATGTCTTACATGCAGCTATGGGCAATAGAGGAAAGTATGTTATCTAGAGATTGCCTCTGATAAGGGGATATCCCTCAAACTCCCAGTGCAGCTAGCAATCACACATTGATTTTTGAGAGACAAGCTGTAGCAATTTTTAAATTTCTGTTTTATACTGTGGAACTAGAGGAATAAAGCCATGTCTTCACATTGAAGGAAAATTTGTAACATTTCTTTCCAAAGGCAGCCAGGCAGCCTGTAATAACACTACCTGAACACCTTAAACACAGCTAGTGTCCATTGTGTCATGCAGTATAACAAGCAGGAAGGAGAGCACTGCACAAGGAATTACACAGTTTTCTTTCTTTTCCTTCCTTTCTTTTTCTTTCTCTATTTTTTCTTAAAGGAGGAAGACCTGATTTCTGTAAACAACCCCCTAAAGGTACTCCCCCACCAATAGCAGCCTACTGTAAAATGGATAAGGTTCTCATTATGTATCCTCCATGTCTTGATCATAATTTCTATCATGGTTGACATTCTGGTCCAGTTATATCAGGTACATTCTGTGTAAGTCCTTTAGAAGACCAGGATAAAACCCTGCTGAATGCAGGATCATTTTGCCTTGGGCAGAGAGTTAGTCAAAGTGCACATAGTTCAAGGTGGATTTCTAGTCAGATTCTGCAGTACTGGGACATTCTGAAAGAAATATTTTTGAATTGAACATAGCTCAGAAGGAATTAAATTAGTTCTTTAATGCTTGGTTTTTCTCCAGAGCCATCAACACAAATTACTTTCTAAAATAGGCAGCAAATATAATAACACAGCATTAAACTGAAAAGAAAAAGTTAATACCGTTATTATGTGTGATGCATTTTGTTTGACTAAATTGTATGGATAATTTCCACCATAATTTCAGTGGTGTTTACAAAGATCTTTTAAAAATATTTCAGTTTAACATTTCCTATAACTGTGTTTTTCATAATGTAATTGAATTTAAGATATCTGTACAGTATCTCAGTTTTCTGAGATAACTAGTAAATGGTGTTTTGAATATAATAACGTCCTAGACTATTCTGCACATGCACATAAGTCCCTTCTTTTTTAAGGCTCTTAAAGATGTAATTAAGCTGGCCTAACTTAGGTTTACTTCTTTGAGAAAACATGTCGTATTAAAGCAAAAACATTTTTTATTTTGCAGTGTTATAGCATCAGTCATCTGTTCATGCCTGAGATTGCTCTCTTTCATCAAACTCTGAAGAAGAGGTCTTCCAAAATTGTTATAGCAACCTTTGGAAAATGTATGCCTCATAAGTACTCTAAACATTTCAGGCAGTTTTCCGTTTGTGAGATTTCTTTTTTTTTAATGTATTATATTTTTGCTGCAGTTTCATGAATTGTGTTGTCCAGCCATGTTTAAATCTGCAAGGATTTATTTTTAGCTGTATTGTAATTGGTGTTACCTGGGTCATGTCATACTTGGTTCTCTTCATGGACTGCTCTTCCTGAGTCAGACACTTCTGTTTGTGGACATGTTGCTGCACAAAGTAATAAAAAAAAAAAAAAAAACAAAAAAAAAACCAAAAACCAAACAAATTGATATAGAGTATAAAAATAATTTCCAATGTCAAGATTTCTCTAAATACATGTTCCATTGTTCCCACTGACTCTGCCACTTTTTCCTACCTAGTTCTTCCTTGTAAATTTGCCATGAAAAAGAAAAAGTGATTTTTGTGAGGTCAGTACAGAACATTCTGGAGATCTGACTGGAATAACACTAATGGTGTTTTAGAAGAATTTTTATCTACAAGTTTATACCTATAAAGTCACTTTTTCCCCCTCTCTTTTTATCTTTGCACCCACCTATTCCTATGGTGCATAAGTATTATAAATCTGCACGAGAACTGAATGGTGCATTTGGTTTAACATTGACATCCTAGCTCCAGCACTCACACACACATAACAATTTAATTGTGGCAAGGGAAGCAATGCAAGCAGGCAGGAATTCAATTTTTGTTTCAGCCTGTTGCTGGGAGCACCAGATAGAAGTCAAAGGGCTTTGACTCGTGGCTTGTCTGTGTTTGTGTGAGATGAAGTTTAATCGCTGTATGGCCAGACAGAAAAAGGCCTTTCTGAATATAGGATTGTGATGTTCTGTGTGCCTTCTGCCTGCTCTGCCCACAGCAGCCACCAGTCTGTTGGCTGTCACTGAAGGAAGGTGGCTGTTTGTCTCCAGCTGTACAGACCCGTGCTCCTAGCGTGATGCTGCTGCTAATTAAGTACAGGATGGAAAAGATCAAAGCTGTGCCTTTCCCTCCCCCTCTCCCCACCCCCCCTTTTTTT
>VXAC01004460.1:270790-349394 GCA_013399225.1 Rhipidura dahli | reverse complement strand
TTTTTACATCCACTCCATGAGGCTGTTTCTTATTTTGAAGCTTCATCTCTCTCTGCTACAATGTTTGTTGGTTATCTCACCTGTTTGCTTGGTGGAGTTTCAACTGGTACTGGATTGCCATTTTAACTTGGCAACTTCAGAGTCTTGTTTCCCAATGGCCTGCCAGCTAAATTGGTGTGTTACAGATGAATGCACAGCTCACAGATGGTGTTTGAGTGTTTAGTGGCTCTCAGAAGTAGAGATGTATTTGGTCAGGAGGAAGATTGCATTTTTCCTCCAGACAGAGCAAATGTCCTTGGGGATGTTTTCTGTGTCAAGGTAGAAACCGTTCCACACATCAGGTACAGGGGACTCTCCTGGCTTAGGCACAAGTGCTACCTACAAATATATATGTGTTTCTTTTCTTCTGGATAGGGTGGAATGCTCCTATTAACATAAACAAGAAGTTTGAAATCTTGATTCTCCTGAATGTCTATAGGTGTTTTAAGTCTAACATTCCACTTTCTGTAGTTTTCCATTTCTTTTTTAACTGAGATGAGCTTGAATGTGACCCTGTACACTTCTTCTCCAGGTCCTAAATGCTGTTTTACTGCTCATGCACCAGTTTGAGCATTCAGCATTACTTACTGGGTGAAGAGCTTTACAGATAGTGCTGTTTTTTGAGATCTATACCGCCTCTGACATCTTGCATCCTCCCCTGTGTGGTTTGTGCCTTTTTCTCATTCATTCACTGTCATCTTATTTACTTAAAGCAGTCAGAGGGCACTAAGTAGGGGAGGAGTTACATGTGTTCTTTTGCTTCTTGACTGGCTTAGTCATGTCATGAGGATGAATAACAGAGGCTGTCTACTGCCTTTTGTTCCCTTCTAGAGTGAAATAAAAACCAGAGCTGCTTAAAACTTCTGAAAGCTGCACTCGAGTTTCCTCACTTCATGTTTGTACCCATCCAGAGCTGGAAGCAACCAGACTGGAATATTTTAACAAAATCTGTTCCTGTAAGATTTCCAGACTGTTTTGCCAAGCCACTAAGCTCTTGAAAATGCATTTAAGCATGAAATAGGCAAAGTTTTAGTTGGTTACGTAAACTGCAGCCATGATGATAATAATTTTGTATTTTGTCATTTCTGCTTTGTCATTGTCAGATGCTGCTCAAAGCTGAAATGTGCAATGCTTTGCCAGCTCTCTACAAGGAACCACACTGTCCTCCAGCACTACTGCCACTCTGCTTAAATTTTGTGATTCTTTCTTCCCATGCTTTCTTTCCCAGCTGGGTAAGAAATCTCTTCTTGTGAATGTCTCAGTTAATTCCCTAAGGAAATTCTTAGTTAGCTGAAATCAGGAGATGGGCTCCTCTGCCAGCCTAACACTGTTGGGTAAAGGGACTGCTGAGGACATGAATCTGCTGCTCTTTGCCAATTTTCTGTTGTCAAAAACTCTTTTATAGTGAAAGATGACTGTCCACCATCTTCAGGCTAGCACAGTTATATCCAGAGGAATATGAAGCTGTCTGCACTTTCTTCCCTTCCTCTTAAATGACTATTTCTTGGCCCACTGACCCAGAGTTCCCTGCCTCACCCCCTCCCTCCCCCAGTATGGGAGAACATAGTGGTTCCTCCAAGGCTACAGCTGTGCCAGCACATAACCCCATGAGTGTGTTGTGGGAAAAGTTCAGCTGGTGTGTTTGTTCTGGCTCCTGGCTATGCCTGTAATGCAAACACACCTAAGCTGTTGCTGATCCAGAGTTTACTGCTTGCTGGCCATCTCCCATGAGCTGGCACAGCCTGGACCTTGGAAGGAGCACAGCCACCATCAGCCTCCTCCTCCTCCTCCCCAGCTTGGCGGGGCAGCATGTGACTTTACAGGTGCAGTCGTGTACCCGCGTCATGCTCTTTGCAATAAACAAAAACAATCACACTTATTGGATTACTCTTTTTCCCTGTTTTGCAAGAGCATTTGATTCCTAAAAGCCCTACTTTTGGATTTGGATTTCGCATGCTTCTGGCAGTTTCTTTTTTCCACCACAACTGCACCTGAAAAATAAACACGCCGTGATTTCCAACATTTCTTCTGTACCATGTCTTTGGGTTTTTTATTAAGCTGTAGGTCAAATTCTCCTATGAACATTTTTATGTTAAGGAACTACCTAATGTCCCCTCAGGTCTTTTGTCACCTCTCTCACAGCAGATGGCCCTGAGGTAGCCCTTGTAACTGTTTGTGGTACCTGCTTTCTTGGTTGCTTGCAAACTGAAGAATGTGAAGCATAGGTGTGTCCTAGAAAGAGCTCGGAAAAAACAGGGTCTCCATCCCTGGCAAATGCTCTCTCCCTGGTTATATTCACTTTGCATACAAATAAACAAAAAAGTAATATTTTATTAGGAATCCAGTGGATGGAATAATGGACTGTAACTCAGCAGAGCTCGGTTTGCAGCTCTGCTGTTGGCTTATTGGGCAAAGTCATTTGTGTCATCACCACACAGCCTGGAATAAAGACAGTTTCTTTGTAATGCAGTACAAGCTTTGAAAAGGAAAAATATTAGGCAGAGGGAATAATAATAAAATCCTTCTAATGATAATAAAATTATGTGTTATATATATATGTTTACGTTGTGCACAGTGGAATGAACCATATTCCCTTTCAGCCTCATGCTTCATCAGTGGTGCTTTGAACTGGTTTCCATTTGAAGGGTTACCTGTATTAGTGTACTAATTTTAGATGTGCATTCAGATACCGGTGTGATTTTACACTGAAAGTGATTCCATTGTAGTAACACTGGGCAGCATTTCCTGCATCTTCATTTCTGTTGATAAACCATAAAGGACTTAGCTCTAGGTTTAAATACCTACTATTTAGGGTAGTGGGGGGGAGGTTTTTTTTTTAATTTGTGAACTGAATAAATATGTTTCACTAACTCGTGGGCTGAGAGGACTGTGTATGATTCCCTGAAGTTAATTTGCATAAACTAATTCATGTCTGCATTTGCTCTTTAAATCATTTCTCTCTGTATGGGTGACAAAGAAACATTCATTTTGCCTTATTTTATGCAATGTAAATAATAGATACATTCAGGATAGATCCTGAGTACCTCAGCTGGTGTGCACCAGTGTAGCTCTGGAATAAGCAGGGTTGCATTGGCTGAGGATCTACCCCACCATCAGTTCCTAAGTGCCAGCCTTGCAGTCCATTATACAAATGTTCACCGTAGTTTGTCAGCAGCAAAGCTGTCACCCAACAGTACACACTGCCTTCTATCAGCCATTACTTTTCTGTCATCATCATCAAGTGCAGCTTAAGAGAATCTGTGCATCATTTCTTCCCTTCTGAACAATTTCCATAGAAATAATTGACTTGCTTTTATGGTAATTTGGTCTCTGCTATTTGTTACTCCAGCATTTCCCAAAGAAAAATGCAAAACTAATGCCCTAGAACAAAAACATTCAGCCAAATTACTTACCAGTAATCCAAGGAATCATGGATAAATCCATTGCTCAAGTGGCTCCTCATTTGGAACTTTATATAGTTTTCACCCAAGGGTTAAGGTTTGGTATTTTGGGGGTGGAGGGGTTGTTTTGTTTTTGAAAGGTAATACTCATGCTCTCTGCCCTACAGCAACTTTATATAAATCTCTTCTGAAAACTGTATCTGCCAGCACTGTCACGCCTCCCCCAAGCTTTTACTACTAACACCAGCTAAAAATATTTAAAGGGGCTGTTTCCACTTGTTTGGTGCATTTCATTTCATGTTTCTGCCTCTTCCTTTCTTCATTTTTTCAAAAAAAAAGTCAACGAGAGAGGTCATTTAAGCCTAGTGTTTTGAAGTGGCAACCAGTAAACAGCCTTACAGCATGATTAATGAGTACTCAGGAACAATTTGCTGAAACTCACAAGTAAGCTGCGGCCAGCTGAATTTGTTTTAAAGTAAATGAAGATATTCTAGTTATGGGCTGGGACTTTCACTGAGTCACTGTGTAGGCTACATTTTCCACCAGTTTCTACCACTGGCTGATGGTGCTCATGTCCAGGTGTTACACGGTCACAAGCACAAAAGTGACACAGAATCTGGGCTTCCAACAAGCTAAACAATAGTTTCCTTTTAAAAGCAAGAAATTATGATCAAGGCATTTGATGAAAATCATGCAGTCTTGAAAAGGATAATTGCTGTTACAAAAATAAAAATTAATGCTGCTTAATTCTACCCAGTGGATATATTTTTCTTGGTTTCTTTGACTTCCAGCAAGCTTGGGTTTCTGTGGAGTTTCTGGGCTACTATTGCTTTTTTTCACAGGAAAGGTGCAGTTAAGGAAAGACATCATCAGCTGGTTTAAGCAGGGTCATTCAGCTGGAGGCTTTTGGGTTTGATAAGTGAGAGCATTCTGAATTTCTCTACTTTCATTTATAAGTTTGTTGAGCAGATGGACTTCCACAGCTGAGTGAGCCAGCGTCTCAGCAGAGGTGACACAGCTCACAGGGGAAAACATCAGCTCTCTTTTTACCTCCTGAAAGCAGAAGCAGTGTGTGGAGCAATGGAGTGATGGAAGCACATGTTGATTATTTTCATTGCTGCCTGAACCTTAGGGCAGCTCCATAGCCACACTTTGTGTGTTGTGCTCACACTGTGTGCAGAAGCAGCTTCCACACAGTGAGGGACAAAAGCTGGAGCCAGAGCATTCATGGAGCTCCTGTGAAAGCGCTGATTGCACTGCGGGGTCCTGCCACAGTGAGCAAGATGTTAACTCACCTTCCCAACCCAGCTTTTTGGTCACCAAGGTTTTTCATTATTTCTGGTGCTCTAGGACTGCCATGAATGAAAGAGGACTGAGTATATTCAGTGCTCTGAGCAGTGTGGTCTCCTTTTCCATTTGTGTGTTGGGTCGAAGGATTTATGTTCTTGAAGTCTTTTACAAGTGGTCTATAGAATGTTTCACTCTGGTGCTGCTTGTTTGGAGGTAGCTTCAATTAGTAAATTGAGACTAAATGACCTAGTAATACATGATTCTTGCATGAAGTGTTGAGCTAAACCCAGATTTTTAAAAAAATATACATGACTACCCGTGCTCTCGGCACAGAGATGAAGATTGGCAGTGATCCCTGTAGGATGTGGATTTCTGACATGGGTGAGGCTGGGTGGGACATCTATGTAATGTCTTGTTTGCTTCTTCTGCTTGTTTGATGAAGGATGAGATGAGTATTATGAGCTAAGATACTATTTTTTTTTTTTCCCACAAACAAACAATTTGGTCTAACTAAAATACAGTGTGGCTAATCCTGCCCTATTAACTTTTCTCAAAGAGTGAATGGTTTAAGAGTAAATTTTGATGGAAGCTATTAAGGATGACAAAAATTTCTTTATATGAAAGGAAGTGTAGTGCAATCTAGCTGCAGAATTCAGAACATTTACAATTCCATGGTTATTGTAGTATAATACCACAGTCAATTATATTCCTTATTTTACATTTTTCTTTGTCTCCTTCTCACACAAGCCTAGACTATGAATTCATAATGTTAGTGAAATGTGTTGTGATGTTCCTGTAGGCTGCTGTGGGAAAATAATTACAACATGAGGAAGGTCATTCATGATGTGGCCCCGTCTCTAAAGTAGGACTTTGTGACTGATTAGGACATAAGCAAGATGGACTACAATAATTTGAAAAAACCTTCAAAATCCCTGACAGATCAGCCTACAGTCACTGCAAGAATCAGCTTTTTCAGCCCAACAGATGTTTCTGTGAAAAGGTTTAGTGGTTTGTACTTGAGGCCTTTATTGACTCAAAACCTGTTTTTTGGTGCTGTGTCCCTGACAACTTCTTGTCCTCTCCTTCTCCAGCCATGTAACTAAATCCTGAGCCTTTGCATGAGCAAAGGGGCTGGCTGACAGCATGCCAGCTCCTCCATGTGTGTCCTGTGCAGCACTGAGAATCCTTACTCCTGTAACATGATGCCAAGGCTGGTCTCCAAATCCAAGTATGAGTTCAAAATGGCAAGTTTGAGGGATTTGTTTTTCCTTCTCATTCAAACCTAGACTAAATGCAGAAACTTTTCAAGTTTCCTCTCTAATGCTATTCAGAGTTCTCTTTGTGACTGCTGGAGAAAGAAATGTTCACAGCTACTTAAGAAATATATGTAGACAGGAAAGTTCTTTTTTAAAAAGAGTACAAAATACAATGCAAATATGTCTGTCATTTCTTCTGTAGACACATGCTACACTTTAAAAAGCCAGCATGTTTTCTTCCACAAAAAGACCTTTATATTTCTGAACTTTCAGAAGCCTTGATCAATATAAATAACGGTTGGGCATGATGACATCATGTTCAGTCCTAGAGTTGTGCATCTCAGCTGCTTAGTCATTTAAATCAGTGGAAATAAGCATAGCAGTTAGAAGTTTCAAAAGGTCAAAGAAGCTGCTGTCTTTTCAGCTTTGAATCAGCTGAGAGGCTCCAGTTTCTGGGAAACATAATGCCAAGGCTGCATCTCAGCATCTCATTTCCTCCCCCTGCCTCCTTTGAAGAACTACAGTAATTAGCTTAAAGGGAAAATCACACCACACTCAGTAGCAGAATCATTTATGGAGCAAGTTCCTTTCTATTTCCCCTTTTACTTGAAATTAAAGAGGAGTTTTAACACACATTGTGTATGGAAATATTTGACTGAAGTGCTCTTACCCAAATGCCAAAAAACTGTTCACAGATTTTCAGTAAAAGTAATACTTTTCAGTACAAATATGACAAGTTCTTTTACAATTTTCTCAGATGGAAAATAAGGGATAAAGTGTTCCTCAGAGAACAATTTGTGAGAAAAATCAGAATGGAAGCAAAAGGCTTTTCAGAACTTAGTTTTAAATGTGATTTGTTGTCTTTATAAAAGTGATGGCATGATTTCTGGGAGGAAACCACCTCTCACCTAGGCTGCCATGAAAAAAAACCATTTCTTTCCCTTTTTTTTTTTTTTTTAATGTCAGATGCATTTTTTAATCAAAAATTTTGACCGGAACCTGTGCAACATTATCTGTACCGCAGGACTCTGCAGTCTTTCAGCAACTACTCTTTTTTACATGTTATTATGAACGGCTCTTTGTTTTGTTTCCATCTATTTCTAGCTGCTGCTCTGCTGCTGAAGTGAAACTATCCAGGCAGGTTGTCAAGCGTTTCCATTTCATGGCATACACGGCCTTTTTGGAGCTGGGAGCCACAGGCTGGCACTCCAGGGACTTCTGGCTGCTCACACTGCTGGTAGTTTTGCTTTGGTTCCTGAGACTTTACCTGCATTATTTGAGTCAGTGGTTCTTCCTTCAGACCATCTCAGTTCCTGTTGCAAAGTAAGTCCTGCAAGCCTCTTTCCTCTGTCGGAATACTTCACCTAATAGTTGGATTCAAAGCATGTCCTTTGCACTGTGAAGAGAATTGATGACCCAGACTCACGCTGAGAGCTCTGATAGGAACCCCTGCAGAAACTAAGACAACAAGGACTGCATCCAGAGTCCAGATGTGCATATCAGGTGAAGATGTTAGTAATGTAAACTTTAAACCCAGACCATGATGTGTCCATTTGTGTATCTTCTGTCATGCCTAAGTCTCTCCCATCTGAGATACTCAGCAGGTTATGTATCTTCCAGAAAAATAATTTATCATTTTGGATAAAGTATTTCAAAATGCCTCAGGAGTGCACAAAACTGAAGAAGCATTTAAATCATAATTCATGTTACCAATGTGATCTATGAGTAAAATACTTTGAGGAATTTAACTTTGATATATCAGTTTCACTGTGAATACTGCAATGAGTTGACATATTTTAACTCTGTGATACATTGACTTTAGCTCAGGAATTAGACCTCTCTAGAGTGTTGCAGGAAAATCATTGCTTGTCATTACCTGGCATGAAATAACCAAAAGATGGAGTGCAAGTCCCCTAGGTGATATATACCTGACCTTATGCATATTTTTTTGTGGTAGAGAAGGGTTTTACAGTATAAAAAAGGTTCAGTAATGCTTAAGAAAGGAAATATTTCTCCAATAGAAACTTTTTATTTTTTTCCTTTTACTCACCTTAAATCATTGCACAAAGCTGAATCAGTCAGTACAAACCAGTAACACGCAGCTCTCTGACCTATGTCTGGTGTGGTAGTGGTATTGATTATTGGCTGAAATTTGAACAGGGTGTCTGAGCAGACTATGGACAGTGCTATGTTTTGCTAAGGTGGTCTTCTAGATCTTAATGCAAAGCCAGCCATCTCTCACTTCTGGCCTTGCACAGCTCGTGTTGGCTTGGCCAGCTGGCACTAAAACTTTTGGGAGGCCAAGCATCGAGAGCCTGTGCAAACAAAGGGAACTCAACAGAAGGAAGCAATGCATGAGAGAGTGGTGGTCATGTTCAAAGCCACTAGTCACAGCTGTCCCAGGCAGTCAGCTAGATAAAGGATAATGTTCTCAAGCCAAGATGCCCTGGATCAGCCTATCCCAGTCTGTAGCTGTGTGTTTGAACAATGAGACTGAGCTGAGCACTCTCTAGTCCTACCAAATGTAGTGGTAGCCTTCACAAGTAGGGAACAGAATGAGAATCAAACCACTTCACCTTTAGTTAGGAACAGAATTTAGGCTGCTTCAACTGGATTTAAATTTTTGCCATAAATTTCAGCATCTATGTGTAGCTCAATGCCAAGTTGTTCTTGTCTCTCACCATGCCAGCAAACTAGCTCAAGGTATGAGCTTTTCAAATCCCACCATCTCAAGGTGGCAAGAGGGACATTTCCAATCGCTTGAGGCATGCTAAAAGCCATGTCTTCTGCATGTTTTCTGCTTTGTGTGGTGCCCAAAGGTGCTGCTGTGCAGACATGGCGGAGCCCCTGGGGCCTGTGCTCATGTTGGTGTATCTGGGAGGTAATATCTTCCTGTGCATTTCCTGCACAGTCCCTAGAGCCTGGAGTTGGACCCAGTGAACTGAGAGTCAGAGAGGATCCAAGGATGCAGAAACAAGAGGAGGAGGAGGAGAAAGTTTTATTTTTCTCACTAGCTTCATGCAGTTTTTGGCCATAGTATTTTGACCCAGATAGGGATGCAACTTTACAATGCAACATGCAAGTTTCTACCTCCTTTCAGTGGTTTGCTCAAGAGCAAAAATGCTCTGCTTTTGCTTGTTTACAGATTCCAGCTCTTCCCTCACACTGTGGAACTGTGCTACCAGAACTCCTTGCTGCACACCAGTGAAGAGTTGGCCATGGTCGTGGTGGGACCTCTAACCTTGAATGCTGTGTTGCTTCTCATGGTCCTGGTCAGATGGGGCTGTCAGCAGCTGTTTGACTCATTCCCTTCCTTCTTGTCAAAATTTATCATAGCTATGGGACTATGGACAGTGCTAGACCCCTTGGCAGTGTTTGTAGTGGATTCATTCCTGGGGGTGAGTCACTTAAAATAACTTGGACATGAGAACTTGACGTAGAAGTTTGTTTTATTCAGTGAATCACTGAAAGATATGAAATTCCACCCCTGGCAATGGAACATGAAAGTTAAAAAGAAATTAAATAATAATGTTATACATTACCTTTTTATTAACAAAATTCCCATCTAATGGAGTCACTGTGTTTCTGCATAAAATTAAGAGCACTATACAAGCCATATATGGAGATAAGAAAGTAAATCCACTGTTGGAGTGATTGCATCTGCTTTGAAAAGAATTATGGCAGTTTTGAATGTTAATGGGGATAGGCTAATGAGCAATCCTGATTATTAACGTTTCAGATTTTTCTAAGCATTGAAACAGACAAAATGAAAAAAATAGGGGTTATCAAGCACTTCTCTGGCAAGGTAGTTAAGATAATTTACTGGCACACCTAAAAAGGCTTATGAGATCGAAACACAGACATGTTTAAGGAGAGAGTTTCATCATACGTAACATCAGGAGAGCAAAGTTCCCAACTCTATCTTTGCCTGTGTCTGGGCTGTGTGGCCCAGCTGTACTTGGGTGGCTCCTGCCTTTTATCACACCTGAGATAATGCCCAGTCTCCCAGAGCACACATTTCCAATTTGCATCTCACGGTGTCTGTGACACCGGCTCCTGTCAATGGTCACAGGATGCTGAGAGTTTTTCTGGGGCTGTGACATTGCTCTTCTGCCCTTGCTGGTCTTTCAAAGTCCTCTAAGTTTCTGTTGCTCACTCCAGATCAAGCACTAATCCACAGGTCTTGTTGTAGATCAGGTTTTCTCAGGTCTCTTGGTTCTTCATGTGCTCTGCAGGTGATTTTTCACTCTTAACGTGTCGTTTTCTATTGCAGTAGTTTTGAAAATTAAAATTCAGCTCTTCAAGAAATTTAGTTGGCACTTACTTGAGAGGTAATTGCAATAGTTTAAGCATGTGGCAACATGCTTTAGTTTTCACTTGGGCAGCCTGCATTTATTTATTTGTTTTTAAATTTCATTATGTAAAACATGCACAGAATTGAATTTTAATTGTGATTTGGATTAAGATATTTTTTCCCCCTAAGACAAAAAAGTGTATTTCCTCAACAACCAGGGTAGAAGTATTAAAATGTTTAAATGGATTTTTTCTCCCCTCTAATACTGGTGTATTCATAAAAGTTGGAAGAGAGGATGAGGTCTGCCTTATCTTTCCCACACTTGCACTGAGAAAATCGTTGCCATTGACTTCAGTGGGATTGTGTTCAGTTCTACACAGACTGGATTATTTATCAATTTCAAATAGCTCTTGTTCAGGGGGAAACATGAGATACAAGTAAAGTAACTTAGTTTCTCATTAAAGTGTTAAAAATGTACACACCTCTCTGTACCTCAATACTGAAAATCTGGCAGTTTTACCCACCAAGATTATCTTTGGTAGAAACTCATTTGTTCAAATATTACACAATATACTGTATGTATCCTTTCCAAAATGAAACTATATCTCCTACATGTGTTTTCATTATTGCATTTGTATTTTTTTTCTCCTCTTGGCATTATTTCAGCAGCTATTTCAGATTTGCTTGCCAATCTATTTTAGATCGAGCCTTTTTAAAATATTGTGTTGTGGTAATATGAGTTATTTTAGTGATAGAATGTATTTTAGTATTCTAAATGGCCTTAATGCTTATGAAAGATGACAGATAGCCCTGGAGACAAAGATTTCTGTGTTTACTAACTAATGTTTTTATTGTTAAGGGAAGGCTAGAGAGCAGTTGCATGTTTGGGGGGGTTTCAAGTCATAGTCCAAAATGCTGTGTCAAATATGTTATTTCAGATTTGATTTACTGTCAGCTTTTAGAAGGATGTTCCAGGGTTAAGAAACATTCCTATACAGTTCAAGTTCCACTTCTGACAGAGCTTTCCTGGGACTCCACTCACTTTGTCTGTCTGTGGCTTCCAAAATGCAGACAACAGTAACACCTCTTTGGCCACGTGGATGAGTGTCATCATAAAAACCAATGGACACTGCAAAAAGCTCACATGACCACCACATGTAGTGGTGTGATAAATACCTGAGAGAGAAGTTGACAAATGTTATTTAAGCTGTTTAAAATGAAGACACCTTCCTTGGATCATGTCTTTGAGGACCACAGAAGGTGTACAGAATGACAGAGTATCTTTGTTAGAAAAAAAAAGATAGAAAAGTACAGTTCTCCCACATCATTTTTGGTTTGCCAGAAAGAACTGCTTGGATAAGAAAGAAATTTATTCTTATTTGCCATTCAGACTTTTGCCTCTCTGGAGGAATGTCAGGACATGACTGCTGTGCAGAGGATTTTCCTTGGTAGACAGTTGCTTCAGTAAGAAAGCAGTGGAAGCAGCCAAATTTTTTTTTTTTTTTTTACTTTTTTTTTTTTTTTCCAAAAAGAGACAGTGAAACAGGGAGATAGAAAGAACCAGAGTATTTAATTCTTTTTGCAACAAATATGGATGGATCTGAATTAGTGACTAGTCTTTATATTAGTGACCAGTCTCCAGAGACATTCAATTTCCATGACAGAAAACTAGCAGCATTGTAAATGGTGAAGAGAGAACAAAAATGTGCTCAAGAATCACAGTCCTTCTGTAGCTGGACTAGCAGTTGTCATTCCTTTCCTATGCACATCACTGCAAAGGCAGACAGAAATGGGCAGAAAGTTTTGATGCTTCCAAAGGGTTAATCTAGGCAAATTGCTCAGAAAGGTGCAGGTTTCTTGAAGCCTAAAGGCCACAGGGTCCCTCTCTGAATGATGGACACTGGATGCTTTGGTTTTGCAGTTTCACAGGCTTGGAAAAAGTGTCACCATGATCTAATATGGATATGGCTATCACCATGTCACTTCAAAAAGGAAAAAGTGGAGAGAGGAGTTTATTTTAGTTCTGAGCAGTAGAAGACCTATGATATGTAGCTGAATTCTTCTAAATTGATCCAGCAGAGGGCAATAATATGTCAATACAGTTGCTAGTTCATAAGAACTAGATATGAGGAAAAAATGAAAAAAAAAGGAAAATAATAGATATTTGGAAAATAAAACAAATAATTCAACATTATGCCTCCTTAGTCATTGCATTAAGGCAAATTTCAGCCTTCTTCCCCTTCCACTTGCTCTGAAATACACTAACAGAGTTCACTTTAAGTATTTTCACTGTGACATGGGTTTTGTTCAATTAGCCACATCTATAGGGAAAATTTAAATGTACTAGAATAAGCCAGCAAATAGTTTATTTCACATCTTGTACTTAATTTCAAATTCTGCCTAGCAGACTCCTAAGTTTCAGACTGTGTGCTCTAAAAATTACATTTAAATCCTTCTTATACAGAGATTAGCATTCTTTTGTCTCTGTAGTTTAATCAGGTGTAATATTTTCTCATACTGATTTTTTTCTCCATGACAGCGATTTGGGAACAGTGTAGAGAAACCCATTGCTGATGCTGCAAAACTCTCCTGGGTATTTCTCAGAGCAGGGGAGTCAGGAGTTCCTGGTGCCCTAATCACGGTGATGCTTTACACCATCCTGTTCATGATCTCATCAACAGTGTTGTACCTGTATTTTTTAAGGTATGTCTCTTAATCTTATTATTCCCTCAGGAACTTAGGCTTGTGCCTCTTCTCCTGTTAGATAAAATAAGGTGACATCAGAAAAGATATATCAGTGTCACATGCCCAGAGCCCAGAACTGTAGATTATCAAGGAGGGGTTTGTTTCTGCTTAACTTTTAATGCACTGAGATTGCTGGGCACAGCAAGTCAGAGACTGAGACACTTATTTCCTCAACAGAAGCACAATTGATATAATGATTTTTCATAGATTCTAGAAGCCTCTGCTTCTCTGGCTTCAGGCAATGGTGTCTATGTAGGGGCTTAAGCTGTAAAATGTGTGCACCTTTTGTTTAGGTACTTTGGAAGATGTTGTCTTTATTCTTACAAGAAGGGGTTTTGTGAAAAAGATTCAGAAAGCTACATATGATATGAAGTGCAAAATCTCTCAGTCTGCAGTGGCTTCCAGAGCCTTACAGCCTTTTGATGATACAGGATTTTTGACTTCTTGTGACTGAGTCATCATGACATGATTTAATCCAAATAATTTTTCCATGACATTAGCCCATTTTCTAAACTCAGTTCCTCATGAAATTTGACCAATTACCTTTCTTGCCTCCTTTCTAGTAGACACCATTAGCTGTGCAGTCAATAGAGACACTGAAAATTAATTAGGTAGATTGTTTAATATATTGAATGAAAAAGTGTATTTTTTTTGGTAAGTGAATCATTTATAATACAGTTGGAATTTTGTTTTGGCCCTTGATTCACCCAGTGATGAATACTGGCAAACAGCAATAAAAAGCCACATGCAAAGGCAAGATGCAGGCAGGAGTAAGAACAGAAAAGCTCAGCATACACCCTCCACCTGATTGTATCATCCTTTGGTCCTCCTTCCACAAACTCTGTTGCAGCAGGCAGAAAAAGATAAATTGCAATCTAAATTTCTGCAAAGTATTTCAGAGCTCCTACATTCCTGGGAGCTGTATACAACTCCAATGTACTGGTAGTCTAGTTAATTAGTTTTTGAGACGTTAATGCCTTCTTAATCATTGACTTAATAGTTTTGAATAGCTTCATAACTTTTAGCTGCTGTCGTTTATTACTCAGGAAAATTAATTTAAATTAAAACATTTGTAAGGCAGGTTTTTATGAGAATATTACCAACATCTTCATTGTCAGGGGAACAGGTGCAAGATCATCAAAGGTACCTTTCCTTCTGGATCAATTTTCCCATAATGTTTTCCAATAAAGGGGTGGGGGAACAATGTTACTAGGGGAAAAAAAGTTGTCTTGGCATAACACATTTTAAAAATGATTTATAGCAAAATACAAAAGCAAAGGGAAGATAACAAAATCTGTTACAGTGCATAATGTCTTTGAAGTTCTTTGCTTGATAACAAAAGGAAACATTTTGAATACTGGAGTCTGTGCATATTTATATAATGAGCTTCTGCAATTGGATCAACTTTCTCTTTCTTGAACGTCTAGAGCCAACATTGTAGGAAAATGGGACTTAGCTAGGGCTCTTGAGCAGCCCACTGTCAGCCCAATAATGATAGAATTAAAACCTTTTAAGATGTTTTTAAGGAAACCATTCCTGAATATTGACATAACAGCAATTGTTTTCAAGAGAAAATAGTATTACTGCCAAGGCAGTAGCATCCCTTTGTGTGAATATTTCTCAGATGCCATATCTCAAATATATTCAAGTGGAATGCTGCTCAGCATAGAAAACATGTCTTTTTAAGTAAGCATTCACCACGTTTTTCTCTTGTAAGGTAAACG
The DNA here is from genome assembly GCA_013399225.1 of Rhipidura dahli. Taxonomy (NCBI): domain Eukaryota; kingdom Metazoa; phylum Chordata; class Aves; order Passeriformes; family Rhipiduridae; genus Rhipidura; species Rhipidura dahli. Next base: position 334,645 of record VXAC01004460.1, on the reverse strand, counting down.
AATATAAAAATTGAGTGATATCTTCTGTGTCTTAAGACCCCAAACCACAGGGGAGACTTTGGCTGTTGGATGGAGGAGCTGGTGACATTTGTTGGAATTACTCAGCAGTTTGCCTTTAAACTGAAGTGTTTGACAGTGTGTAAAAGAAGGGATAAGAACACTGAACCCACAAGGCCACCAAAGCAAGCAGGGGCCGTGCCTCTTTCTGCAGCAGCCAGAAAGCTTCCTGGTAGCACTGATGAACAGCCAGGAAGCTAATGAAACAATGGGCAGGGGATAAGTAGCAGTAGGCATCTATTTGTTTCTTTATAAACCAAAATACCTCAATAAATATTCTTCCCTTTGGGTGTCTTGGGATTCTGTAGTACAACTAGCACGGAGAGATAGTCTGATTCCTTTTTGGAACAATGAAGGGGCACTGGTGTCAATTCCTTCCTTTTAGTTCTACTAGACATTAAAAACAGACAGGAGTTTGTTGTTGAAATGTTTTCTGCACTGTGAGAAAATGCAGACCCATCTGAATGAACAGTCTGGTGGAAAGCATCTGAATTTCCCAGTATTGAAACATTTTTCAGGGAAAAGCTTCAAAAATCTACATTTTTAAGTGTTAACAGCAAAACCGGTTTTGTCTTTTTAATGGTGGTTTTCCAAAAAGGGATGAGAAAGGCTCAAGCTAAGATGCAATAAATTGTTTTAAGCCACTAAATCTACCCTTTAATTTTCAGTTTGTGTAATTATTTGAAAAGACCATTTTTTAAATCAGGCTCTGGGTAGGAAACAATTTCAATGTTTTCTGTTCTTTGTGATAGGTAAATAAATGAACTTGTAGGGTATTACACTGGTTCTCATATGTCTAGAAAACATAATCTGTGTTTTGATTTTTTATTGTATTAACAGTAACTGCTCCCATGCTTATAACAAGGTATAAGAAGTGTTTTATTAGTTTTCATGACAAAGGAAAGAAATTAAAGCAGGTAAAAGGAGCAGGCTGAGCACTTTTGGACAAAAGGAACAAAGCTGAAAGACAGGCTTCGTGATTCTTAATTAATTCAAAGTTAATTATATTGTTTATAACCATGTGCTTAAAATCTTCATATAGAAAATGTTTATGGCAGCAAATAGTAATTTAACTGCATTAAATTTTACTTAATTTGAAATAAGAATGTTGCATTAAGTGAGCTTAAATAAATGGCAAGGTCTTTCTCTTATTTAGCAAGACAAGTGGCAAGCCATTTAAATTGCTGACCTGGAATGTCAAACATGAACACCATGGAATAATATTGCTTCAACATGAACAGAAGGTCAGAAAGTCCACCAGCTTGATTGCTGGTTTTTCCACCAAGCACAAGATAATTCCAAGTTATGAGTCAATTCTTGCACAAATGTATCTATTGTATCAAAAGAACATCTGATGTAGATCCAGAGATTAGGAGGAAACCTTTTTCTTTGAAGACACTGCAGGATTTGGTAAATTACTACATAAAGGGTACTATTTATATATAAAAAATAAACTCTTCTACAGTGTGTTTTAAGCTACTTAAGTGTCCTGCTCTGCCTTAGCACTGATTTGCATTTCACACTTTAGAGCATTTTCTATTATTTCTTGATAGCCAGTTTGTTTATATTCCCTGACTACCTACATCTTGATTAGATTATCTTCCACCTGCTCTCCCCTTTTGATAAGAGAATCCTAAAATGACATCTTGGAAACTACAGCAAATTTAGGGCTGCAGCTTCAAAAAGGAATGTTTCAAAAAAGAAGGGTGGGAAAAAGAGTACAGAGAGAAGCTTTGCAGGAAAGCCTGAGATATAAATTCCTAATCTGATGTTGAGTCAGACTGCCAGATTTTGGGATCAGAATAGCTACTCCATCACACTCTTGGATATGGTGATTGACCCTAAGGTGCACATTCCTGTTTGAAGAGAGAGCTAAAGCTCCTCCCGAGATCAAGTTGAAAAATTGTGTGTTGGTGCATTTCTTTATTTCTGTTCCACACCAAATCTCAGTTGTGGGCAAAATTGTACTAAGCAGCTTAGTGAGTGTGCTTCTCTGCACTTTCTGTGAGCACTGTAGGGTGTGATGCAGAGCTGATGTAAATGTGAACTTCATTCTGGTTTAGCTGAACATCCTCCTGCCTCTCCTCAATGCACACATTTGTTCACCACACACAGGCCACTACCAGACTCAAGGATAAGGACCAGTCACAGGAACTGCCACTTGTGCTGCTGTACATGAGAAGGGTGAGAGGTCAGAGGGTCTAAGGAGTTATGCCTGGGCTTTGTCTCTCACCTGCCAAGAAATGAAGGACTTGAGCAGCCCCACAGAAATCAACAGGCGTTTTGTTGGTTGCAGAGCCACAGCAATCCATGCACTTCACATGATTTCTCAGCCACTCTCTGGGAAGGATGAAAATGTTGAAATTGGCACCAAGAAACAGCTGAATTGGAGTCAAATATTAGCTTGGAAAAGGGTACAAAAGGGAAGACCTCAGTTCAACATCCAAAACTGAGATTACAGATTTTCTCATCTCTATTTACTGAACCCCTGTTTTTGGGATAAAAGTAGAATGAGAAAGAGATTAATTGAAGATGATCCATCTGAATCAAACAGCAATGTTTTGATGTTTTAAGTTCATCTTAGGCTAAAAATGTGACACCAGGCTTTTCCAAAAGCCCCACAATATTTCTTGGTTTCACCTACATCAAGAAATGCCACACAGCAAGCCTTTCTTGTGGTAGAAAATTTTACTGTGTAGTGCTTATTCAATTTCTTACCACAGAATAGAAATGTCATTGAAAAACAAAGCCAACAAATGAAATGGACTTTTCTTACATCAAGAGAAGTTTAGATTGTATAGGCTTCAGGCTTGGGGTTGAAAAAAATGGTGAGTAGTTCCCTTCTATATGATGTGGTTTGCTCATTATTGAACCCTGGCACAGCAGGATATCCATTCATCTCTAACTTTGCTACTGGAACTAGTTACCCAGCCCAGTGCTAAGGACAGACATTAGACATTTCTAAGGGAAGGAAGATCAAGATCTTTTTTGGGAGGTCAATATCTTTAAATAATTAAAATAAATTGCTGCTTACATTTATGTGATTTGATTCAGGTACTGTAAATTCTCCAGAGGGCTGGGGAGGGCTGTATGTTGGAGAACTTGTGGGAAAAAATCTTCTTACTCATGGGCAGAGAGCACAGTCATGAAGGGAAAACCAAGACTTAGAAGTCTACAAAAGAATGATTTTGATTTTCTTTTCTTTTTTCATGAAGAGTCCTTTCAAAGATGAACCAAATATGTCATTTCTGTCCTTAGGCTACATAGTGAAGGTTGGCTGTTGGATGTTTTTCGACGTATTCATGGTGAGGAAGGCACATTCTTTGTTCCACTGGACATGGAGATTTCCAGTCAGGAGCTGAGCTACATTATGAAGAGGGCTGAGCAGTGGAGAGGAATCAATGGTGAAAGACGGATGGTGAGTGGTGAACAGAGTCTCCAAAAAGAGTCTGTGGTCCAAATTAATGCCTTGTGTTTCTGTGTGTTATTTAAAAGAACCCAGATATTAGAAAATTATTCTTAGGGTGCTTCACTGAATGGAGAAGCTAAGAAGAAGCATGTACAGGAGAATTCTGTGATGTTGTGTGTGCATTGCCTGAGCATCCGGAGGGGTTACAATCTGCTTAGTAACCAAAGGCTTAGAGGCATCACTGATGTCAAAAATTATCTGTGCCATCTGGTGGTTCTTGACTGGGTCTTAGAGACTTACTTCTGGTTTAAATGTCAGTATCATCCCAGATAATTTCTCAGCCAGCTCAGCAAACTGAGGATTTCCATGAACAAGTAGAATTCATTCCAAGAGGGTATAGGTGAGGTTGCCCTGAGAAGGGGGTGTGCTCTTGGCCAGTCAGATATGAGAGCCATGCTCTGCTCCCTGGCCCTTCCCCTCCAGGATTGACCAGAAGAGTGGAAAGTTGGAAGTCTGCAGGGGGAGGTACTCTGGTTATCAAAATAATTCCTCTTTCTTTTCCATTAAGCCCCTTGCCTCTAGTCCCATATAGAGACCTTAAGCTGTGAAGTATAGGAGGTACATTCTGTGTTTGCAAAGGGTCCAGTGGTGGAAATGACATCCACAAATGAGGCTTCTGGTCATGATTGCTTTCAGAGACTTGAAAATAAAAGAAGTAGTGTGGTCAGTAGTCTCTTAGGGACAATGTCTTCCTTCTTTGAGGGACTTATTCTTCCTTGCTTTCTAGCTTTGCATCAGTGTTATTAAGCCCCAAAGGACTATTTTACAAACCAGCTCTTGGACAATTGCTCATCAATTTCATTTATACATCTGTGAATGCCTCTGTGTACAATGGTTTGTTTGGTAACTCTCCTGCTTCAATGTAAAAAAGAACAGAATCCAGATAGGAAGGAAATTAGTCCTCTTAAGCATGTATGAGTTGTTTTGTTTTTCTTTACTAACCCTCTGGAACAAGGGACTTAAGATTAGGGTCTGCAGGTTTTCCAAATCTTTATAGCTGCCTCTGAAAGATCAGCAGTTGATATAAATATATGGCCTCAGTTGTCACTGTTATAAACATCTGCTACAGCTGTAATTATTTTCCACTTTTTTTTTCCCCTGTGATGACAGTTTGGACCCTGAAAGGAAAAACTGAATGAAAAAGCAGATACTCAGTAAGCTTAATTTTTGTGGGAAAGTGTAGAGCACCACATGGAATTTTAGCAGAGAGAAGGGAAAAGGTTTGAAAGAGTCAATGAGCTTCCACAACCACCTGCCTCAGACATTCTCACTTTTCATACAGATAAAACTTATTTTATTTTTCCCAGTAAGTAAAATAACACCTTTTTTCTACATCAAGTCAAAGTGTAACCACTGACAGTTGGTTTCTATTATCTCTGTAACAAGTTCAGTAAGGTCAAACAAAGAATACATATAGTGGACCTCATTGTACATGCCAGGACCACCAATGCCATAAGGAAAAAGTGGCAGATGAGGAAACTGCAAACAACTACATTTCTTTTTTGCGTACTGAATACACTTCTAATGATATTACCAGCATATCATTTCTTGAAGCAGTACAGAAAGGGCTGAATAAGGGGGGAAAAAAAGGAAAAGATAAAAAGAAGGGTGGGAGGAAAGGAGGAGGTTTGGGGGCTAAAGACAAATGGAAAAGAATGGAAAGAAAAATTGTTTTTCTGTATACAAATAGTCTGTACCTGAATGGAGGAAACATGGGTTGTCCAGTGCTACAGTAAGACATACTTCAAGGGCCAGAACACTGAAAGACATGAGCCATAGCTATAGACACATGTAAATGCCAATAAGTAAGTTTTTCTCCCAGTATGCAGCCTGGCATGCATGAAAGGCCACATTGAAATGCCTTTACCTAACCTTAGTGTGAGATCCTTTAAACTGGACCCAGCCTCAGCTGGATCCAGCAGCTCAGAGCAGAGGGAAGAATCCCAATGCCACACAGGGAGCAGCACATATTTCATTTAACAAAGCAAGATCATGCACAGTTTTGTCTTTACTGAAGTCCCTAAGTTTCTGGTTCTTATTCTGCCTACAACTGCATGGGTTTCATGCCTAACCAAAATCCAGGCTGTGACAGTGTTAAACATTCCTGTTTTCTGGGGGACATAGTGGTGCAGACTATATGGTGTAGGAAGAGATGAGCAATGTGGAAAGAGCACAGGAATTCGCATCACTGGCATCTCTAGAAATGATCTCTGCCATCTACTTCAGTGGGCACAGGATCTGCCTCACAGTGGGGGAAATTTGTGAGCAGAGACTGATGTTCAAAACTCCTGAATTGTTGATACAAAACATGAATACTGTGAAAAAAAAGAAACGGTCTTCAGAAATCAGAAACCTTCCCCATCTACTTTTTTTTTTTTTTTTTTCTTTTTTTGGTATTATTTTCTACCAAAGGAAATTTTTTTAGCTCTCTGGCAAATCTAGTTTTGTATTAAAGTCTTGCTTCATTCTAGAAATCTGTTCTCCACATGGAGCATCTCCCTGCAAGACTGGGAACTGTATTTGCAGGTCTTTTTTTGCTCCTAGGCATTGCAGATACTGAAAGACCTTTTTTTCTGCCATAGATTTACATAAGGTATTTTTCTTGTCCCTTTCTTTTTGTATGTCTAATTGTACAAAGTAATCAGTATGGAAGACACATCACTAGGTCTTATTGCGTGCATTATTAATGTGTTAATTTTTAAATAAAATACGAAATTAACTGTGAACAATTTTTATAAAGGGAAGCATGAGACTGCCATATCTTACATCACTCCATATAAAAAATATATTTTAAATGGAGGTCATTCAAGTAAATAGTCAGTCAAACCTTCTGGAAAAAATAGGTCTACATTTTTGCAATATTTTCTTGCTATTAACCATGTGCTTCTCATTTTTATTCTCTGGATTAAAAATTGCCCCATAAATGGGTATTTTATAATATGCTTAATTTCCTTTTATTAAATTGATAAATGCAGCAGCAGAGGACACATTTACAATATGATGAGAATTTAAGGTTATTGCATTTTATAATTTTTATATTGTTCAGAGGAGTGATTTGTCATTTGTGGAATGACATCCATGCCATCATTTCAAAGTATTTTCAGTCTTTCTTTTGATAGGAAAAAGGTCACTTTCCGTAGACCAGGAAGACATGACTCTATTAAACTAATTTGCCTACATGCAAATTTTGTCATTTTTACCTCATTAACTATTTATCATAGAGTAAAAAAATATATATATTCATGAAGGGGCAGCTAACAGCCTGATGGAGCTGGAACTAATATTTTGCAACTCTAATGATTTTTTGCATCCTTAATTAGATAGCATAAGGTTGATATGATTAGGTCAGGATGTTGTGTTTTTCATTAAAATACATTTTAGAAGCTGTATTCATAATCTGCCCTTGCAATTAAATAATGAGCCTATGAGTTTAATATTATCGACCCAATTATTATCCCATGGAAAAGTATACCTTTAATAAATTTGTGCCGTAGGACCTTCATTAGCAACAAAACGAATTATATTTCCAGGTACACAGATTACAGGGCCACAATCACATTTACGTAGTGGCTCGGAAGGCACCGTGATGGGGGGAGCCACCGTTGCCCTGTACCTCTCAGAAATGCACTTGATTATTTTGCAAGAAACCATTTACAATGCCTTTAATGGGGAAAGCTGCAAAGAAGTAAAAATGCCACCTAGAGAGGCAGGCAGAAACATTTCTAGAAGCAAGCGTGCTGCAGGACTGCTCTGTGCTCTAATGCTAGCAGGAAGAGTGGGCCTCCATTCCACAACCTGTTACAAACATGGAGACACAGCCAAATATTTGCTGATCTTTTATTAGAGACAGTCACGTGTGTGTCAGATTCTAGAGCTGGTAAAATCAGGACCAGTGGAAGACTGGAGTATTTTAATCTGCTATTGTTAGCAGAGCAGTGATGAGGTCAGGAAGCTGGATTTTAGCCTATTTCTTTTTTTTTTATAGAACTGATAAAAATGACAATGTCTTTCTCTCTTCACCGGGTAATCACTTTTCCAATGTCAAGTAAGAGTTTAGAGCCAAGGTATGAAGTGGGTTTTCTTTTGTCTAAACAAATAAGGATTTAAAAAACCCCTAAAAAACGGGGGAAGTATTTCTAGTAAAACAGCTGGCCAGGAATGGTCTTCTGAGTGGGATCTCTTGCGATTGGATTGGTTGTTAAGTGTTATGTTCTCATCGTTTTGGTCATGTCTAAAGCCTCTGAACTATTTATCAGATGAACTACTATTAGCAGGAATAAAAAAGCAAAAATTATGGCCCTTAGAGATTTTTACTGGACTTGGCCCTCAAAGTACCACCCCTGCTTGCAGTGGGACTTTTGATGTAGTAATACTAACAATGGGAAAAGTTGCTCAACTTGTAAGCTGAAACAAAACTGTTAGTACACCAAGCACAGGCCCAAAATCCTGGCACACGAGGAGGCTCTCTGGAAAAAGAATGCAAGGTCTGTAGGCAGGAAGATAATGGGAAACTTACACTTGAAATAAAGCCTGATGCACTGCAAAATTATTTTAATGAGACTAGGGCTAATTTTCTAATTTTAAAATGATATTATAGCAAACCATAAAAAATTACCCGGCAGTAGATTTTTGAAAGGAAAATATATTTGTAATTATCTTGAACACACAAGATTACTTCAGGGCCTATTATCGACACAATTTTTGGTACCACTTTACACTAATTTGCATTTATTACTCTCAGGCCAACTATTAATATGTTAATAAATAAGTCATTAATACTTGTTATTTAATTGCTATCTATTTATTCCTGTTCAATAATGCATTAATTACTTGTGAATTGTTGAGGGCAAAATCCTGCCCTTGATAGTGGAATCAGCACTGGCAGGAGAGGAAACTGATGTTGGACGTGGCAGCATTACAAGGGCTGCTGGAGAGCAAGTAATTGAAGTCATTTAGCACAGGGGGATTAACTTCTCATCGTGTCTCAGAGGAAGCTTTAGTCTGTGCTGCAGCAGAGCTGCTGGGCCATGGGTGGAGGCTGGGGAAGGCAGCTGGTGCCACACCTGAGATTGCTGCAATTTGTCTCTTCTTATGGTCCTGGTCTTGCTCCAACACTGGAGTTTGGAGCTTGCTTGCACCTACAGGGAGATGGAGAGAGGGAAGTGAAGGGCAAGAACTGAAGTCATCTGAAAGCCAGCACTAGACTGAGGAAAGTGTGGCACATAGTGTGGAGTGAGAAATGGAAATAGGTACATTGCTTTCTTGCTGTTGGATGCTGGAAACAGAAAAAGTAGAATCCCCAGTCATGCTCTAATTCAAAATCCCAGATTCATGCTCTCCAGATCCCCCTGTGTAACTTGACTGTAGTGTAGATCAAAAAAGGCTGAAGAATATACTGACAGCATAATTGGTATATCTTCTGTTTGAAGGTTTAGCACTACTCTGAGTGTGATTTCTTGCCTCTTTTTGGTGAAAAAAAATGGTGAGACTAGGCCAAAATGTGAACAAGAATACCAGCCTGTTTCTTTGAATCTAATAGATTAAATTTGGTCTTTTTGAAGTTGTAGGGTGAATTTTTCCTATGAACCCAAACAGAAATTTTGATGTTGCCTTTCAGGAAGACCAATTTCCAAAAGACAGGTGAAAAGTGGTAGGCATATTTTGACTTTAAAAAAAAAAAGATTGAGGAAATGAGCTGAAATACCATGGTACAGTTTGTGGGATCCTGAAGCAAAAGTCAGAAAGCACGAGGTAGTAATAGGAGAAAAGAAGCAAAAGTGGTTCGGAAATTTGTGCAGAAGACACAACCATGACAAAGAAAATAGAAAGAACTGAGAGAAATGCAAGGTGAGAGAAGCTGATGGAAAAGGACAACTATACAAGACAACTGTACAATCATGATTCCTTAGAATAATTCTCAATTTGCTGATTCAGGTATCACTGATGTGCAAATGAAGATAGAAAATCATGTTGAGAAGGCAGAAGTATACAAAATGTAAATTTATTTTTTACTTATTTACTCTTCTCTTTGCAAAATTGTTGTGACTATGAGTTATACTTTATATATATAAGCTCTACCTCATGTACACTGTATTATATCTTTAAGAAATAACAAATGGCTGATATCACTCAAGCTGCTGCTGATAAGGTTTTATAACTTTGATCTGTGGTGTCCTTTCCCTAAACTAGTTTCAGTGATCTTTTAGAAACCCAATATTTTGCAAATTCACAATTAGATTTCTTCTTCCTAACCTTAACCTCTATTGCAAAAACTTTTGAAGTTGCTCACTGGAACTCTCAGCACAGCAGCTGAGGTTGTATGAAGGATCTGTGCTGTAAGAGTAACATAGGAGAGTAGAAAGCAGTAGCAAAGCTGACTGTGAGCATATCCAGAAAAATTAGCAGTAATATAGAATTTAATTCCTTATGTGCCAGAATGAACAAATCACTGTGTTGTTCTGGGGTAATGCACAACTGTTTCAGCCAGTACAAGCAAGCTTCCCTGCTAGCCCAGAACAATTTAGCTCAGCATGTTAAGGTGACATGTAATCACCTATCTGCTACAGAAATTGTGGGAGGGAAACCTCGACCCCTTGCAGTCAACAGCAAAACTTGCACTGACTTTATTCGGGCCAGAATTTTCATCTATATGTGTAAGCAAAGGGGAGGGGAGGAAATAGGGCCATGTCTCACTGAACTTCTTCGTGATCTGCGTGTATAAGGTCAGATTCTCATCTGGGATAAATTATTGAAGGCAGAACCTGTGGTTTTTTTTAAAGATTAAATGGAGATTGGAAGTCAGAGATGAGCAGAGGGAAGGCTCAGCTCAGTAATGGGATGTTACAGAAAACAGAGCAAAATGTAAGGTCAGAGAAGAGGGTAGCACTCTGTTGACTCCTAGATTTAAACCAAAATTGTTTCTGTGTGGAAGGACAAGGCCTTGAACAGTGTAGGGTTGAATTTGCCATATGGTTCTGAAACACTTTTCTTACTATTCTTTTAGAGTATTTAGTCCACAGGGAATGGTGGGTGAAAAGGAAAAAAGGATGGAAATGTGGATGTTTGGAAGCATCTGGAATAGCCAACTATGCTGACCATAACCAGGCATGCCATTAAACCTCACAACTGTTGATTAGTAATTCATCAGAAAGTGTGCATGTGCAAGCTGTGGAAAACAAGGTAAATGCAGTCTCGGTAAAGGGAAACTTTCTTTTGCCTGTGTGGATAGGTCTAATGAATGGAACTGCTTAAACAGATGTGCACACAAAAAAGAGGCCTTGTAATAAATTACCACAATGATAGAACTGATATAATCAGCAAGTAAACTGATGGAAACAGCATTAGAAATTGAGATGGTAGAGTGACACTGCACAGAACTTGCTTGATTCCATGTTGTATCCCATCTTAAAGAGAAAAAGAAAACAAAAATAAACAAACAAACAAAGAGATAAAAAAATGGATTAAAAATCCCACATCTATGCAAACTTCTCCCAGTCTGAAAACTGCATGGCAATAAGTTAATAGAATAACAACAGATAAAAAGAAAAGCAACTATACAAACTATGTGGATGCAAGTACTATGAGATACTTATAGCATTTTTTTTTTTTTGGTTGGCATGTTCATGGTAAATCTACAAATTGAAAACAAAATGATTTAGTCAAACTCCATGGAATTTACTTAGACAGGTAGTAAACATCTTTTGTTTAGAAAACATGTATTTTATTTCCCCTTTCAACATGTATTTTGTTTCCCTTTTAAATAAGAGCTGATTTATTCAAGTCTCCTTTACTATCGCTGTTACATGCACAGTATAGTATTTCCAGAGTAAATGGTAACAAATCATTTTAATCCTATAATCAATAAATGAATTATATAAAGGCGTTAGTGCATATGAACCAAACTAATAGTCTGCTGACATCCTTCTGATTATACACTGCCAGAAAGGTGTTAATTTCTGTAATACTTCAACAGACATCCAAACTGTTTTGTCAGAGAGGTTGGACAGTGATGGAGGAGGAGTACACTTAACTGTAATTTTTGTAGTAATTCATGGGAAGCCTCATTGACATGTGCTAATGGCACTTGATTGCCCTCAAGATGTTTTCACAACAGAACTCTGCGACTGCCACATCAAGGTTTGCTCAGTCAAATAGTTTTTTTCTCCTTGCATCTAGATAATTTGTGACCACAGGCAAACTTTTGAAAATCCAAGGTGGTTTGCAACACTCCGTTGGGGTGAATCTGTCATCAGCCTGCTGGTACAGATCGGTGCACTAATGAAGAGCAAGCTCTTTGGGTTTTTTGTCATTTCTGTGCGAGCAATCCATTTTGTTTCTCCTCAGTGGCAGGGTATGTTATACATCTCATCCTGTATAATCTGACTTACATTATAATTTGATTCATACACAGCCTTTCCACAGAGATTAATTAGCAGCAGGCTTGAAGTTTGCAAGTGAAAATATGATAATTAGTTTTCTTGGAACGTTAACATTTCAACACTTCAGGTTCTCTCCATCTTTGTCTTCAATGAAGCTGCAGTAAACGAGCACTATTTCTCTTCTAAATCAGACTCTTGTGAGGTTTGAAATACAGACATTTTCATCAAGCTGGATAATTTCCATAGAAAATTTACTAGCTCATGAAATATTGCAGGAGTAATTCATACAATGACTCCCTCCTCTCCTTGGTAGGTTGAAGTATGATGTGAGCAGTTCTGAAAACCCCCAGGACAGTCACTTATTTAACAATGGTGATTCCTACTCTTTGTAACAAAAATCAGCTGACTCTTCATTTTTTGCACAAAACAGAATTAGCCAATAGGTCTCTCATATGGTTGTTGGGTAGTGCTGTAAACAAGGTTACTCCCTGCACTCATTTGTTCTCTTGGGGTGTTTAATATAGGTAACTCATTTGGCATATACAGCATCTCAAGACCAGTAACTTAGCAGGATTCTGAAAAGAATTAGCAATATATCTGAATAATGAGAACATTCAATGCTACAACAGTGAGTAAAAATGTTATATAAAATATCAACACTCCTGATTTAAAGACATAATATAATTGCTAACATATGGGGCTTAAGAAGAAACTCACATTATGGAAAAGTTATTGTGTTGTTGTCCATTATGGGTTGGTATAGGTGTTTAAAAACTAGTATTTGTTTTATCTCTTAATTGATATATAGTTAATATCTGATTTATCCTCCTTGGTGTTAAACAAAATGCTTTTGTTCCAAGGATATGGTTTTAAAAGATCTCAGTCCCCTCTAATTACTAAATTCTCTGATTAAGATGTAATTCACCTTATTTAAACTCTGGCATCAGACATCCTCTGAGCTTGGGCAGGGTACTGTCAATGCCCATTGAGTTGGTCAGGTTAGGGATAAGTGAAATTCTTAACCATGGCAGCATCTAAATTACCACGTGGGTGTGAGCTTGCATGTGCAAATGCATCAAGTTCATGTATCAATTTTGTATGTAACATGGTTTTGCAGTTATCACATCACAAGGGCTGTTTATTTCTTCTTTTAAAGGAAATTAAATTTACTACACTTTTGTGATTGTCACACATAAGGCTGCTGACAAAGACTGAAATTACTTTAGTTGCATGAGAGAACACTTAACCGATGTTACAAAACTGAAGCCTCAGTAGCTTGCTTTCTAGTAATGACCTTTAAATATTCGGGGAACTAATGATATTTAAATGTAAAATTCCACACACTGACAGCAGAGACTACTGAAGACACCTGCACAGGGCAGAGCAAAATCTCTCTGCCCACTGAATGGTGCTGGTGGCATATAGAAAGCTGTGGTCTGTCTGTGTGTAACAGCTCCAGGAGACTTAAAGGGAAGGCTGAGGTTTTGCCTATGCAGTGAGTTTAGCAAAGACACACTCTTGATCTCAAGCCCAAACAGGTCCATTCTGTTTTCTCTCTTAACCTGAGCTCAGGAGGCAAAGTAAACTGTGACTGAGCCTACAGGTGGGCTTTGTCTTAGCTAAAGCCAAGGGCAGGCAGAATGAATGTAGGTCATAGGACTCAGTGAAGATACCTGTCCTTCTTGTTGTAGATATGCTAAAACCTGCGGTCTCAGTGGGTTACAAACCCCAGCTCTGGCACAAGATTTGAAATAGCTACCCCTTGAAGGTTAGAAATATAGGGGAAGGATTATACTTCCTCTGCTGAAGCCTGAAAGTACTGTCCAGAGCTTATATACTGAAGTTTCCTGAAAGGGGTCACGATTTTCACCCTGATGTGTTTGTCAGGGCACAAATATGCTCTCACCATGCTTCCCATCTACATCATTTTTCCTATCTTAGCAAAAATCAGGGCATCTAAACCAACAGTAATTTCCTGGGTCTGTCTGAAACCTGGTGCAAGCATCTCCGAGGCCGGCCAGCGAGACTTTGTTGTTGCACAGAGCCTTGTTTTCTCCTGGTCGACAAAGGGGGAGAGGAAGACATGCCCCAGGGAGGTGAGGTTGTAAGGAATTCCTTCCAACAACAAAAAAGAGAAGGAGGCAAATTGACTGTTTTATTAGGAACATGATCTGTACTGTTTTTCATCTGGAGAGGGGATTGTTGCATGCTGATGAATACAGGGTATCGTATCACAAGAGTGCTAAAATGCCCCTGAGCGAGTTTGTTCCTTCAGCTCTCCTTCAGCAGCTCCTGCTATCCCAGCCACTGACCTGTGAAATGTGGTCGCGTGCTCTGGATTTTTTCCTGTATTTTGAAAGCTGTTCTTTTCATCTTGCAAAATATTAGCCTAAACAGTTAAATGGGAGTTACATTTGCAAGGGTTTGTGTTTTAATATTAATGGAAAATCTGACACGTTGGGTGGCTAGAGAGGAATAATCATGCCATTCAGGTGACATGTAAGTACAGCAGGTCTTATGGATTTATTGTTTTGAAACTTAGTTTTGTCCAAAACAGAATAGACTTTTATAAATTCACATATTTTGAATAAATACTACCATTCTGGAGAGGAATGTCAAGAAATGATCAAGAGAAAAAGTTGACAACTTCTACCTTTGGCATGCTCTGATGAAGATGGAGCAAAACCTTGAGCTTTGCAACACCTTGATTGTAATGGGCACTGTTCAGACAATCTACTTTCCACATGAATCCTAGGACCTCCTCTCCTGTTGGCTTTGAATACTTCCCTAAGGTGTAGGGATCACCTCGACAGCTCTTCTGAGGTGTTTATCTCCTCCACTGACTGGGTGCAGGAACTTACTTTCACATCAGGCTCCCTGATTAAAGCCCTAAAGTGCATAATTTACCCACTGACTAGGATCAGCATATTGATATAACATTTCTGTGCTACTGTCAGGCACTAGGACTGAATTCCTGTTTCCTCAAAATGAGAGAGGAAAAGGGAAAGGGCAAAGTTAGGCAGCACTATAGGCAGCTGTGCTCCTCCTGAACCCTGCCTAGACTACAGCAGTGGAAGCAGCTCCTCTGGTTTTGCAGGGCATTTGTCTGGCTAGAGTAACCATGAAAGGTTATTTAAAAAGAGGAAAATTGCACCTGGTCATTTAAAACATTTCAGAAGGGGTTGTTGCGCCTGTCAGATGAACGGCCATTGAAATTGGCACGTTGGCCATGACATGAGTAATTCTTCAATGAATCAGTCTTTTTGCATAGAAAATTATCCCATCAGAAACACTCTGAGTAGTGCTAGCCTGCAGGCTTGAAGCTTAAGCTCAGTCATGGCATAAAAACCTCCCCAGCCTTGTTTTCTTTTGCAGCTGAGATTACCCATTTAGAACTCGTAATTTAGACTTTTCTCAGATAAACCCCCTTTTGTATTAATGAGTCTTGCCTGAGAGAGCAAGCCTGCCAACTGGATCCTTACCTCACTAGTTCACAAAGAAGGATGCTTATTTTAGCCTTATTTAACACACTTGGGCTGTGCACTGCCATTTAACAAGTGGGAAATAATGTAGTAAAGGTAGAAAGCTGGTTTCTGTCTCTTTCAAAGTCGATATAGGCAGAGAAAAAAATATACACAGTAGTGCCTTGTTAAGCTTTTTAGGATTACTCTTCTCTTTACCTTGATTGTTTCCTCTTTGCAGAAGTCTGATGGGCTTCAAATAAACTGAAGGCTTGTGAACCTGGGAGCCTAAGCCCTCCTGCTGCCAGGGAATGGTTTATAGACTAGTTCCTTTCATTATCGCTTTATAAATGACATTGTTTGAAGCAGTGTGTGCAGAAGCTTGAGTAACAACTTGGAGGATGTTAGTTTATTTGCTGTTTGAGAACTCGTGTCTTTTCAAGTGATTTTTGTGGAGTTCAGGTAATTGTTAGTATTTGAGACAGATGGGAAATATTTTATCAACAAAAGTTATCCCACCCCATGCTTAAGTCTGGGCAGCATCCATTGGATGTACACAAGCCTTCAGGGCTACAGAAAGCAGAGGGTGCCTTTGGCTCAATAGGTAGGTGTGATGCTGACATAAGCCCTGCATAATTCATCTGGCCTTCCAAGGATGAGGGAGCCAGAACCTCCATCAGCATGCAGCAGACCTCTGTGGATCACTCCTCCCTTCAAAGAGCAGTGCCAAGATTGGAGCAATGTATTTGTATACAGCCTGGTTCAGCCTCAACACCCTCCTCAGTGAGGTGATCTTCTGTTGTTCACTATTATCATCATCCCTCATTTCAGAATGCCTGAGTCTGTGGTGTCCACAACACCAAATTGCTTGTTCCAGTGACAGAGTGGCATCTTTGGAATGGGAAAAGATCTGGGATGTCTGACTTCAAAAGTGTCTTCTCAAAAGCTCTGCTCTTTCTGTCATAGCCCCATCCATTCTTGTTTTCTTCCACTCCAAACTTCACAGAATCATAGAAACAAAGAATATGCTGATTTGGAAGGGACCCACGAGGAACACTGAGTCCTACTCCTCACCCTGCACAGAACAACCTGAATAATCACACCACATGCCCAAGAGAACAAATCTTCAACTCTGTCAGCCTTGGTGCTGTGACCACTTCTCTGGGGAGCCTGTTCCAGTGCCCAACCACTTTCTGAGTGAAGAACCTTTTTCTAATACCCAACTTAAACCTCCCCTGACACAACTTCAGGCCATTCCTCCATGTCCTGTCACTGACNCCTGCACAGAACAACCTGAATAATCACACCACATGCCCAAGAGAACAAATCTTCAACTCGGTCAGCCTTGGTGCTGTGACCACTTCTCTGGGGAGCCTGTTCCAGTGCCCAACCACTTTCTGAGTGAAGAACCTTTTTCTAATACCCAACTTAAACCTCCCCTGACACAACTTCAGGCCATTCCTCCATGTCCTGTCACTGACACCCCAGAGAAGGGATCAGTGTCTGCTCCTCCTTTTCCCCTCACAAGAAAGTTGTAGACCACAATGAGGTCTCCTCTCTGCCTCCTCCAGGCTGAACAGATCAAATGACCTCAGCCACTCCTCATATGGCTTCCCCTCAAGGCCCTTCATTGTCTTTCTCATCCTCCTTTGGATGCTCTTTAACAGCTTAATATCTTTCTTATATTGCAGTGCCCAAAAGTGCACACTGGACTCACAGGACTTTAAACTGGCCAGATGTCCTGCCAGTGACTTGAGAGGGTGTTTTAGCCTGCATGGGGAGAGCAGAAACCTATTGCAGAGCTTCCTAGCAGGTTGAAATGGCCCCTTTTCTTCACTCTTCATCTCTCTTTATCTAAGGACAGAGATCCTTAGCTGTGCTGGGTCAGGGACCAAGGTGCCATGGCTCCCTGTACAGAATGTTTCATGGCTGGAGAACCCTGGACCATGGAGGCTCTTACAAAGAAACTCAGGGCACGCAGTAAGAGGTTGTACAGAGTGGCTGAAAGAAAAGGAGGCCGAGCAATAGTAAAGTATCCAAAATATTTTCTTGATCAGTTTTTGCAAGTAAAAGTATAAACACATGTGCATGAGCGAGAATGATATGGCAATGGATTATGACTGGTTTTGAGTCTTTACCCTCAATTTCCTCTTGCTGCATTTATACTCTGAAAAGCATGTGTGTGAACCAGGATTCATATCACTCGTGTACATCCAGCTTGAGAAACTATAAACAGTTTTTAGACATGATAAGAGCAGTTTTTACATCGATTTCAATGTCTCATTGGTGTTAATTTATTTGTACTTGATATTAAGCACTTGAAATCAACACTTTGGGTAGCTTTCAAATTAGTACTTTGTGATGAAAATTAAAGACAAATGGAATGGGCCTTTGCAGGGGACGGGGAGGGAGGAGAAAACACTGAAAGTGGCAAATAAGAAACAAAACGCCTCAAAACCCAATCACAACACTGTCATCTTTTTGTAAATATAAACTTCTTCTGCAGTGTTTATACTCAAACTGCTGGGGTACTGGAGAGTGTAAGCAATCAAGAGTGAGGCAATACTTCCATCATTATTATTTACTATAAATACCTGTTGAATTTTCACTTATTGTTCAAGCTGAATGCAAGAATCCATAAAAATATGCAAGTCAGATTTGCCAGAAAATAAAAACACCTTTTCTTTTGCACTGATGGTGGTGCAAGCAGTTCTGTCTGTTGTAAGGGTCTGGGGTCTGACTCTCATTTATGCTGTTCTGGCATCTCAACAAAGCTTAGCTTGGGCATAATAGTGTGCCAGAGCTGTGTGAAAAGGTCTGAGTAGTGTACAAAGAGACAGGGATTTATGATTTTCAAACCTGACAGTGCCCTTTAAGTTAACTGTGGAGGAACTCTGCTTGGTCTGACATATATTGCCTCATCTCTGGCCAGTAAGGGTTACTATTGTCATTTGTTGAATGTGTGATAGGATTTAGAGATGGATTAAGCTAAATGTTTTGGCTTTAAAAGTTTGTTTTGTTTTGTTTTCCTTTAGTTTCATGGAACAAGCCTCTTTTCTGTCTGCACAAGAAAGGTTGAGCAGTTTAAACAAAACCTAATGAAAATTCTTGAATAAGGCAAAGATACTGCAGTTCAAATATGTTCATTCTGCTTTCATAGTGATGTGGCATCATCATGCTAGAGTTTGTTGTTTGTTTTTCTGACTGATGTTTAGCCAGGCAGAGATTCTAACTTAAAAGCTTAGGATTCAGACTCTCAGCCCAGGCTTTTTTTGGAGAATCATTATCACTGCAACTGAGCAAGGACATGTTTTATGGAATAAACAAACCAACAAAAAGAAACAGAGAGCTCACTGTATTTTTTCATGTTTGGAACCCCGTGACATTTTGTTTTTCATATCTGTATTAAGCATGTGATGTTGCAAGTTACCATAGGTCATAGACTTTTGCTTATGTCCTGCAGGATTCTAATACTCTATTTCCATAAGGGAGTAAAAGGTGTTTTAGACTGAGCAGAAACAACCATTTTCATAACTTCCCTAATTCAGAGAAATAATTATACAATCAACTAGGATATGTCTTCAGTGAATTACTAAAGCATATTTACTATCACACTGATCCTGTTCTAATGCAGTTTTTTCAACTGAAAGTTTTCTTCTCTAGTGTGGACTGAATTTTGCTTACTCTAGAACTTCACTGTGTCTGGGGAAGAGAGGGAAGGGATATTTCTTCATTGTAAAGATCATGTAGGTAAACATAATTCACTTGTGCCAGGAACCTGATCCCTCTGCTCTGAGTTCCTGCTGCCTTGCCATCATCCACAGTACCTTTTCTGACCCTTTAACTGCAAGGAGAGGCCCTAGCAGGTAGGTTTGTTGCCAGGCTGGCAAGGTGCTGTCACCTGTGCCTGCCACATCATTTGTCCTATCAGACATGATTCCCATATCTGTGCCTCTGCTACCTCTGGAAGGCATTTTCATCTCACACACAGTCCAGGGAGTTGTTGCATTTAGACTGAAACAATCACAGAAAATATAAACCAGAACCATATCACTCATTCAAATGAGAGGTCAAATTACCCCCACTGATGTAAGCAGGGCTGCCAAGGTCTAAATGAAGACACAACTTGGCCAAAGGTCTGTTTCTAATGTGAGGTTTGAAGGCTGGTAGGTCTTGTGTCTAATATCAAACAGCTGCAAGTCAGTACCAGCTCCATTGAAAAATACTTACTCATTTCCAAAAAGCCCTCCCCAAACAAAAACATAAAAGCCAACAACCCTGATTCTTGAATTATTATTTAAACTTTGCCAGCACTAAACTGAAACTATGATTTCTCACTGTTGCCTATTATTTTAGTTTGGGTTCCCTGTATGAGACTACTTAGGTGCCTTAAAGCATGCTAAAATATTTCACTATAACACTCATACTGCTTCTCCTCCCTGCTTCACCCCCACCCTCCCCACACCCCTGTCAAGGCCCTTTACAGAAGTGCAAGCTCAGTTCTTGTATCGTTTGCATCCCTGTAGATCTGTGGCAGCTTCTCTTGGTTTGCATTTAATACCAGAAAGCAAACTCAGGATGTAATTTAATGTACTGTTAGCATGAGCAAGGAGAGAATTTATTTATTAATCCTTAGTTTCATTTTGCAGTCCAGCTTTTGGTGTCCTAAGATTACACGAGAAGACACTGTTATAACTATAATCACTCAGGAACTCAACTACAGACGTGTATAATAAATGAATACATTGCTCAGAAATTGTTAATGGCCAGCAAAGTATTCTTTTTCTGAATTACTGCCAAGTTTCAAAACTGTGTGTGTCATCTTATCATGTACTATACATTAAGTGTTGGTCATGTAAGTCAGATCTGCCCTATGGGTATTTTAAATTGCAAACATAACTTTTTGAAACTCTATTGTAATGGTTTTTTATTTGGCTTGGTTTCTAAATCAACATAGTTTGTTCATACCACTTCAGTTGCTTTTTCCTTATTCTTTGCCACTTCTAAATCTTTTATCTGAACAAGATACAAAGATCAAGTAATTTGTTGGGTAGCTGAGCATCTAACGCTGTCTAAACTCTCTATAAAATTTGTAGTAAATTTATGGTATGTACCTTTTCTTTTTTACCTATGTAACCAGTATAGAAGTGGAACTTAAAGCAGCATAGAAGTCAGCCATGAAAGAAGCATGGTTTGTTTTTTTTTTTTTTTTCCCATCCAGTATTGGCAAAAATAAACTTAAAACATTAAAGGTAACAATGATCTCAGAACATTTGAGTTTAGGCATTTTTCTTCTGCAGTACAGCTGTAGTTTTATAGTTCACCTGATACCCTCCTGCTGTATAACATAGCTCTTAGTTTGAATATAGTCTCTTGTACAACATCTCTGAGGTTTCAACCCACTGCAAGGCTTCCCTCCTGCCTGAGACCAACTGGACTGTAACAATGCCCAATGCCTATTTTGGTTTCTTTTTCCTTCCCACAGAGTGGCTGACTCTATAAGCAGTCATGAAGTTTCCAAACCACCAACAGGAATGTGAGGACATGCAGTTGCATGGTGCACCAGAACCTAATTGAGTTGCTTCTCCCTTGGATGCTATCAATTCAGGAACTTTTGAGAATATTTTAGGAAGTAATTCTTTACTGTGAGGATGGTGAGGTGCTGGCACAGGTTGCTCAGAGAAGCTGTGGATGCCCCATCCCTGGAAGTGTTCAGGGCCAGGCTAGATGGGGCTTATGAGAAATCTGGTATAGTGGAAGATGTCCCTGTCCATGGCAGGGGGGTTGGAACTGGATAACCTGTAATGTCCCTTCCAACCCAGACCATTATGTGATTCTGTGATTCTATGGTTTTTCTTTTGTCATCTTCCTGAGTACAAAAAACGGAAGATACTGATGTGCAGACAAAGAACTTGAAGGGAAATAGATAAAATTTTCTCTGAGAGTTACAGGTGGATAAATGGATCACTCAAGAGTCATATATTACATGCATAATATAGCTGTGAGGTATGAACAAACTATGAGGAAAACACAAGTCTAGAAAATGGAACTGCAACATCTCAAGGCAGAGAAGATGAAAGTAGTTCTTCCAGCCATTTTATTTCAATGAATTATTGTATATATAAATCCATTTACACTGGAAGTTGGAGAGGCCATTTGTTTAACAAATACCAGTGTTATCCCAGGAAACAGAAATGGGATTGTGAAATTGGTTATTAAACAGCACACTTTAGGGTTTAAGATTGCTCAGGTTCCAATGGACCACACACAGTCTATTTCTGGGAGTCAAATTAGCAGGACACTACAGCACTTGGCTGCTTTAAGCTACATCCAGAAGAACAAACCTTATTGCCATCAGTCCACGTCAAATTCAAGATTTCTTTGCAGCACAGGTAAAATGGGACGCTGCTACCACAGGGACAGGGTGGTTTTGGCTCCTGCATCACAGTTGTGATGGAGACTCCCAAGCCACCTCTGGTCTGGCTGTCTCTAGAGGAGCAGCCCAGCACAGGGATCTTCCCTGGCTGCAGAAGAAGGCATCAGCCTGGCTGCTGGGCCACTGCTGCACGCAAAAGAGATGGAGAAGAAAAAACTCCTGTCCCAGGCATCTGCCTGCTTTAGTTATGCCTGGAGCTGGTCCTGCTTCAAGAAAGCAAATAGTCTGGGCAAACAGAAGAGTGCTTTTGATGGGTGATTGCATACTTACATAGCCTGATCTTTAATTCGTAATCTCAACTGGAAATGCAAGTTGCAGTTGGCTGGAAACTGCTTCAGTAAGAGGAGGGTCAAGCAAGACTGCTGATCCTCTTGCAATGATGAGAAATGAGTCCTTAATATGAACAAAAAAATAAATTGTAAATACCCTGTCCCAGATTAACTCCCAGAAAAGGTCTCAAAATATTTTTTTTTCATTATTTTTTTCTCAAAATATATTTTAATTTGAGAAAAGGATGGAGCATCCCCATTTTCTAAGTGTTAAGGCTTTGGAAGCCAACAACCTTTTGGAAGTATTTCCCTAAACCCAAACCATCAAAGTGTGACTGAAGTAAGAGATATGCTGAGTGTTTTCTGGTTTACTTTGAACAGGGTTAAGCCATAACCATACAAAATGCCCATCCCACATATTGAGAAAGGGAACCCGCAAAGAGTTGAGAAATGGTGTTCTGATTGGAAGCACAGTTGTACCTGTCCCAAAAAACTCGTGTGAACAGTTGAGTCAATCTAAAGCAATTTCAGTACACAGGAACCAGCTCTTGGGCCTTTCAATCTTTGAGAAGTATCAGCCAAGTTTTTGTTAACTCCTCCAACTTCAGAAGGCATTACACCACTCTTGGGTGCACTTGCCCCTTTTCTTCTTGAATAATGCACTAATTTGATTGTTGCTTTTCTATGCTTAGCATTCTGTGGATTGATATGTTTTCCTATGACAAGGGGGAAATGTTCTGGTTGCAGTTAAATAATATAAAATGTGTATAGGCATGATACATTCCTGTGCTGCTGTCCAATACTCTAATTTTACTTGATCAAAGTAGCTACACCAGCTTAAAAGCATCAGAGATGTGGTGAATCAAGCACACTTGCAAAGCAGAAAACATATTTTTAATGAGATATCAAATTATTTTAGCATATTATCTAAACTATGATACAGTGTATGTTTTCCACTGAAATTTAAGATTTGTATAATGTGATACAAATCCCACTGTAAGAGGCATAACTTTTACTTAGTACAAATGGTGAAAAGACATTAGATCTATATTTTTAAAGATCTCTTGTTAATTTTACTAATAGTGTTCTCAAAATTTGCCCTTCTGAAGGAAAATGTGTCACTTATAGGTGCTATTTTTTGTATTCCATGCAGCATAAGTTCAGTCAGCTTTACTCAGACCACAGCAATTTTCAATGTTCACCTTTTTTTATATCTTCACTAGGTCGCAAAAATCTAGTATAAAATAGGAACATCTCTCATTAGTTCTGTGAGGGGATGAGAAACCTGTCCTATGTTAAGCTATCAAAATTGAAGCAGAATCATTAGGGAATAAACAGTCATCTTCCTGCTCAGCATCCACTGTCTGATGTAATGAACTGACATTCTGCTTACATTCCTTACACGCTTTGTGGAAGGAGTTGCTATCCAAGCAGAGTAAAAAACAGATACTTGTATAAAACTATGTTAAAACTCAGACTTCCAGTTTTGTTTCTTTTGTCAACCCAACAACCTGCAGTTTTGTCTCCTTGATATTGCAATCATCTACCCTGACGATTTTAAAAGGATCTCTTCCTTTTAATATATTATATCCCTTTTAAGATATTATATTCCTTTTAATATATTATATTCCTTTTAATATATTATATTCCTTTTAATATATTTACTGAGATTGGGTTAATTGATTTGGGTTTCTTTTCCATGCTTTACCATCTGTAACTTGTGATATACCTCGTGTGGTAATACATGAGTGAACTATAAGATGCTTTCACACACAGGAGGGAGCTGGAGTCCAGTTGTGGATGAGGGCTCAAATTTTGCCCTCCCCTTTGGGTCTGTGCCTCTCCCAGGGCTCTTTTCCCTTGTCCCACATGTGAGCACTGCTTGGCACTGCTCCCAGGGGATTTCATCTGGCCTGCAGCCTCACACTGCTCTAAGTGCCTCAATGACCCCCAGGGGAGAGGACAGCTTGCAGTGCTCCTCTGCGAGTGGGAGAAGTGGCCTTGTCCTCCTACCAGAAAACATGGTCACCAAGACAGAAGTTGTGGGAAGAAAATGGGGGAGTGACTGTTTCTGAAACTTATTAAGATGCTGTGTTCAGGCAACATACATTTTATTATAACTAGATCTTACTATGAGTAATATTTCCTAATTAACCACAGGGATTCATGAGCTTTGCAGACTGGAAGGCTGAGCATAGGAAATGTCCCAGGTCTGTTTTTAATCAAATTTATGTCCTTATGAATTGCTTGCTTTTGCAAAAAGTTTCAGGAGTAGCTAGTCTGAGAAATTACCCAGGGGGTGTAAAGATACTTCCAGTTACATACTTGAAACATCTCTGGAGCCATACGTGTGTTAGTTAGAAAAGAATTATCTCTACAGGACTAGAGCACACTTCTGAGTGGACATGGGAATGGTGGATGATCTCATTACCTCTATCCCCCCTAGTTCTATTCTAAAGCTGTTCAAGCTCACTGGGGACTGTTTTTCCACTCCATGTAGACCCTGGTGGGTCATGAATCTGGAAACTGAACTTTTGCACGCAGATGAGGACAGACTTGCAATAATGGAAACCTTCAGCTCTTGAAAAAGGTTGGGTTTGTTTTTTGTTTTTTTTTTTTTTTTTTTTTAAAAGTATTCCCTAGTGGAAAATACTTTTTCAGGCTGATTTGGACTGTGCAGACACACTCCCACCCCAGTGAAGGACAGGGGGGTCTGTCAGCATATGCTGTGTGTTAAAAATGTGGCATCAACAGCTGTGTAGATAAGTACAGGGGCAACCTGTGTGCTCATACAGATGGCAGTATCTGGGAGGGAAGAAGAAGAAGAAATTGGAGCGCAGCTACCAAATTTACCCTGGATCACTCAACAACACAGCCCTGTACCAGGCAAAAAAAAAAAAGCAGCCTTTAGCAGAGCTAGTGCAGAAAAAGGTGTGACTGGAGGACACATTTTAGCATCTTTCTTTTTCATGGCAAATTTGTGTAAAGAAACATGTTACAGCTAGGAGATTTATAATGCTTTTCTGGCTTGTGGCTATTCTCCAGCCAGGAATATACTGTTTGTGAAAATTAGGGAGTGGTTATTTCAGATAAAATTATAGTAATCAAAAACTTTAAACAATTTGTGCTGGATTTTTTCTTCTCAAAACCAAACCAAAACAAGAAAAAAAAGAAACAAAAAAAGTAGGAAAAAAGATTTTTTTTCTTATTTACTTCTATCTGGGTGTGAACTAGTGATCCAAGTGCACTGTTGTGATCCTGTTGTGGAGTCACTGATGGCACCAGAGGTCAAAGTGTCTATGTTTATGTGGCTGTGCCAGTGAACCAGTGTTGTGAGGAGCTCTGTGTAGTGGGCACCTGCTGAGCCAAAGATTTGAGATGAATAGCACCCATATTGATTTGCCTATAATGGAGTGGAAAAGAAAAATGTCCAGGTTTTGTTGCAGGTATTTTCATGGGGTATTAAATTGGTGGATTAGTTGCAAACAGCAGTACTGATAAAGTCTCCTGTCCATCTTGATGGTTGGGCCTTTCTATTAAAATGACACATAAATAACCTATTATGTCCCCCACCCATGGAAATTCAAATGCACCTGTCAACTTGATAAAGCACTTGCCTGGAGGGAAGCATTGTTTACATTTTCACTCCATTCTTCAGAAAAAGTGAGATTCTAATTATTTTTCCCACTGTAAATTAATGCTGACTATGATGGTTAGCATATCTCTGTATTGTTATATCTATGCAAAAGTTAAATAATAGAACTGATCCATCATGTATTATGCAATGTGCATTTTTATGACAGGCTTCCCTCTGATCTTATTATGCCTTTCTTCACAAATACTTACTTGGTTTTTGTTTTTTTTTTTTTTTGCTAGCAGCTGGGGGAATCTTTGTTGACTGCTAGTTCAGAAGTTGAAATCTGTCCTGTATGAAAAGAAAAATGCAATTTACATGTTTATCGGGTGCTGAACTCTGCTATCTTCCGAGAAGGAAAAAATAAGGATATAAGAATATACTCCATTAATAATAAGCTTCATTATAATAGAAAATTGGTCACAGTAGACTAAACCATTTTTCTACAAACCAAGCACATCAAATTCAGTAATACACAACAATTGTTTCTGGATATCTCAGACAGTAACTTCTAATTCAGGAAAAGTAAACCAGTTGAGGTAAAATCAAATGCAAACAAAATCTTTCTTGCGTGCATTAAATCATGTCACACCTTTGCACAAAACTTTAAGCTGTACCATAAACCATTTCTTAGGGTTCCTAGCAGTCATTTTTGCTTAGTTTGTCAATTATTTTTTTTACATTTCATGGTTCCTTCTTGAACTGAAGACAAAACTGCAGAAATACCACAAAGGGACCATTTTTGCAATAGTGTGCTACAAGTGGAAAATATTCTTGTGAGAAGAATTCTTGCTATCTGGTTTCCTAACTGAAGCAGGGAAGAAGGCATTGCTGAGAGGCTCTTGGTACAGTCAGAGATTCCTGGGGAACAGCCTCATCTTGCAAGTCACTTTTGCAAGTTTTGCAGACCCACCTGGTTTCCATACCCTGTTGAAGGCTCCTGCAAACTGCCCTGAACCTCTGGCTCTTTGCTTGCTACAGTGGATTTACATCCCTAGATTTCTAGAGAAACATCAGTGCCAGGCATGGTTAAACTGTTTGCAAGAGCCAGAAATAAAACCCTGGCACAGAGAAAAGAAGGAATAAATGGAAAACAAGGTAATATGTTAGCAACTCAGGTACTTTTGGTTTGATTTCTGATGAGCTGGCAATTGGGTTCTGGCCCCATGGAGGCAGAAAAATCATCCTTGGGATGAAGATGGCAAAGGGGATGAGATGAGAATGGAGAATGTCAGCCTTGACCACAAAGGAATACCCAAACCTCTGCCATCCTCACTTTCTTTCTCCCCTTCTTTTCTAGATTGAAACCAGCATTTGCTTTAACACCATGGCTTACACAAATATGTCAGGCCCTTCCACTGCTCCCCACCCTGCCAGGGAGGTGTTTGTGAAAGCTTTTTCTTTCAGCTCTTCCTTCATGGCCTATTTCTGCAGTGATGTCTGCAAGAAAGCATCTGATTGCTGGTGAATATTTGGAAAATCAGATGAGATAATTTATGGACAGTTAAAGCAAATGGCCACATAAATGTCCTCTGATCTCAACACAGGCTGTTTACTCCTTGTTCTGCAGGCAGCCCATTTCTACCTGTCTGTAGAGCTGCTGGAGCAATGGGGCTGCAGTGTGAGTGAGAGATTCTAGATGCTTTCTGTGGTAAATGTTTGCTAATAATCAACATCTGTGCTGCAGTAATCAGTATACTTATTAGGGTTACTGAAAGATCAGAGCAAAATTACAGTGTTTCTAAAAGAGGACAACCACACTTCACAGATGTTCACATATGTTATATTAAAAGTGTTTAAATTTGCTTTTGTCTTCCACCTTCATTTTCCTAACCCCCTACCATCTGCTTGAAAAGAAAGCTGGGTCTAAACAAGAAAATTAGGAAAATTTTGATTCTTAGTAAAACCTTACATCAGTTTTGCTATTGTTTGAATAAAAAAAAGAGAAAAATAGAAATTAAAATTTAGACTTGGTCAGATGCCTAACAAAAGACACCTTCCACAAGAGCAGCATTCACACAGTGCTCAACCCCACCAGCACAAGGATACACTATTCCACTGCCTGCACAGCAGGAAATTTTCTGAAGCTCAAGAAGATGCAACAAGGAGCCACTAGTCCAATGTATTTGAGTTTTAAGTTGTCAGCTGATTCACTGTCCATGTAATGATCCAGGTTTAAAAATATTCTTTAGCTGCCAGGAACAGATCTGTCCATCTGATGTAAGTCACAGGTGAATAAAAGCCTGTCTCACTCCCAGACATACATCTTGAATGCACATGGTCTTGGACAAATTGAATGAAATCTGTGAACACAGACTTGTGTCTTTTAACTATCTTTTCTCTGCATTTAATCAGTTCCAAACAGTAAAAATAAAATGCTCACTGACAAACAATTAATTGACAAACTTTGCCCTTTGTTTTCTATTTACTTGTTATTTTTGAACTGCATTGTTACTTACAGATCTATCAGGGTTATTTTTCACAAATTTTTCACAGAATGTCTTCTGTGGGCAAATTTTATCCCATAAGATGAACTTCTCCATGGATCTATTTACCATTTGTTGTTTCTGGTGTATTCTTGGTCACCAAAGTCATATAGTATTATTTCTGCTTTCTGACTGCATTACATTTGTAAACACATGAGTAATGAATAACAAATGTTGATGAGCAGATAATGAGCAGCAGACCTTCTTATTTACACAGATATGCCCTTGTATGCATTAAAATACTGACTTCCATAGGGAAAATAACTTTTCCTAAACACTTTTGTATATAAAATCCCGTCTGTCTGAAGTTACTGAAGATGCTTTCTTAAGTAACTGATTCCAGCATCCCTTATAAAATTTGGGAAATGAGGCATGGAGAGAGATTCCTCTTGCCCATCTGAACCAAACCCACTCTGGGCTCAGAATATAGCAGGATTCTCTGGAATAGGAAGGGAATGTATTTTATCTCCTTTCCTTAGGGCAAATCAATGGACAAAGACACTGCTATGCACAAGGAAATGCAAGAAAGCTGTGGCCTTTAATTTTTACTCACTAAGGTTTTGCTGCATTGAATATCAGTTTTCCTTGACTTAATTCTTGAAATGACTTTTTCCCCCAGATTTATTATTGTTTGGAAGAGAGTATTTCTACATTTGTGTATTTTTGATGGGTGGCTGAAGTGTGGATGTTTAAAACCACAAAAGGTTTAGATGCGAAAAAAATGGGATGATAAGCAGCAGACTACACAAGCAATGGGTGCAATGTAGCCAGGGAATATGTGGTTGCACTTTGTAATATCTAAAAGCAGGAGATGAAAATAATCCCCTAGGAAAGATCTGCATTGCTGTTCCCTGGACATGTCCATAAATATGATGTTATTGCAAATCAGAAACAAAAAGACCTGATGCTGTTTCCTAGTGTTATGATGCTAAGCAGCTTTCCATAAATCTATTCTGGGATTTCTCCTCAGTCATTTACAAAGAGGTTATCCTCTGTATGTGGTTTTTTTTTTCTCACCATTTAGTCTGTCCATGTCTGTTTGTTAAATAAATCAGGGAAGACTGTAACAACAATGCTTCAGGCATTCATAATTTGACTGAAACAAACAGTTCCTGGATACTGCTGGTCCATTATGCTGGTCCATTATGTTCATAAATAGGAGAATCTAGAGATGAGTTATCTCTCTGCAGAGTTACTGTGGGCAGTCAGAGGTGGGGGTATCACACTGGTTTGAAGGCTCTGTAGGTCAGGGCACAGCTGGTACTCCCTCTGTGCCTGGCAAAGGTCACCTTGTGGGATGGCCCAGGAGCCCAGGAAGGCCTTTGCTAACCTGAGACACTCCCATAATGGCCCACAACTCCTCATTATGGCCCCAGGAGTGTGAGAACAGAACCCACTGCCTTCCCTCCAAAGTACGCTGCACGTGTGCCAACGTGTGGGAGTGTTTCGTGTGTGCAAGGGTTAAATCTGAGGAGAGCTGCTGTGGCTTTCTCCTGGTGGCATGGCTTCTGGCAGTCCTAATAGCTGTTCTTGTTCGTGCCTTTGCTTGCCATTTCTCCAGTTCCATGATTTATTCAAACACAGTTTGTTTTCACGACTTGTAAAGGATCCCATCCTTCCTACAGTGGCTTGGAAACCTTCCCCACTGTCACATCTAATTCTGCATGAGGTCCAGTGATGGCCTCACTGGAACCTGCTTGCCACCAAAATGCCTTTGACACGGACAGGAAGGATGTTTTTAGATATTTCCATGTAAATTCTTCTTTTACCAGAGTTGCTGGCAAGGTTTTTAGCAACAGTTTGTCAGAAACATGGTTTGTAATGCTTAAGGGGTGCTGTGCGTCCCTCAGAAGTCAGCACCAGCAGGCTTTTGTTTTTTTAATTGTAAAGCTATGCTAGTTTTACAAAGATTGCCTCCAGGACAGTAATTCCCATATTTACAACTCTTATAACAGAAAATGCACTTACCATGTTTATGAAAGTTACTTGAAGTAAATACAGCACCCTCGACTTTTGATGTCTTTTTTTTTTTTTTTTAATAATTTCAACACTTTTTTGCCCTTTTGACTAAAGTTAACAGCTTGTAACTTTTGCTAATTATTTGTCATAACCAGCGCTCAGTTCCATGCATTCTCAACTGGTTGTTTTGGTCCATTTTGCTCATTTTTTGCATTTTCTTTTAATGTTGTTTTCAAACATTTTTTTTTATACATAACACGATGCATGAGGCTGGAATTGATTCACCTGACATTGTTAATAATAATGCTGCTGCAAACAGTTAAGAATCAGTACCAATCATAATCAAGTGTTTAGACACACATGTATGCTTCTCAACTTTTGAAAAAGAACTCTTTTTTTATGCTGATGTCTTTTTTTTTAAGACACTAGAAGTCAGTCTTCCTCTCCTTCCTGCTGTAGCTCAGAAAAAGTGAGGAAATATTCTTTCCTTTCTTCTCTCACAAAAGCTGTCAAACAATAGAAGATATCATAGTGCCTTTATACACTATCATGGTATTTTCTGTACCCTGACCTAGGAAATATTGGTAATATTAATTGGCTGTGCCTCAGTTGTGTAACATATTTATAAGTATACATTTATCAATATATTTCTGTTTAAAATGTGTTCTACTTCAGTAATGTATTTCTCTACACTTGGTATGGCATAATACATTTATACAACAAAATACATTTGTATTTGTACTTACAAGTGGGTTTTTCTCTTTTTTGTAGGTTATGCAGTGTAATTTCCAAAGGGTTGACATAATTTACCTTTTATGTAGGAGAAGCGTGTTCCACTCTTTTAAAAACCTGTGTATTTTTACATCACAGTGTACGTTAAAGGAGCAGTGATTGAAATCATTGTTGTCAAGGAAGAATGTATTAAAATTATTAATAAGACTTAAACCCACATGAGACTTACTGAATCATCCGATCTGACCTAAATTCATGACCCTTCCTCCCACTTCTTCCCTTCACAAACTTGTGCAAAGATACGAGCACCAAAAGGAGAAAAAACTGCCTATGTAACAAAGGCCAGTGAAAACTGTACATTTGCATTAGGTCAATGTAACCTTTTATGATTATAATAACATAAACAAATAAACTATAAGGGCACTCACATCAGACCTCATTTCAAGCTGAACTATTACAAAGCGATTAACAGCCTCACACTCCCGCTTTAATTAAGTTATGCTGTGAAATATTCAGCATTTGAACCTGTTCTGGCCTGCCTCTTTTATCACTGAATTACCATCCTTAATGTGTTTTTCTGCTGAAAGATGAATTTCATTTAAGGATTACTGTACACTGCTCTGGCATTTTGTGGTTTCTTGTCAGCCCCTGTGAATCTGGATCATTGCTAACTTCAGTTTCTCTGACATGTCCTATATGCACAGTCTCTTGACTAGCCTGTCTCAGTGGATTTATTAACTCATATTGTATTCCTGTAGAAATGAATGGACATTTTTGATTAACTTAATGATAGAAATTTCAGATGACAGTAGAATTTACTTTTGGAGCTTACTTCAGGTTATGTAGGCCACAGCAGCTCTCTAGTGACCTATCACTTCACAGAAATGTGTTTTGAGGGTTTCAAGGCAGTGGACATCTGTCTGCCAAATACTTTCAGATGGTGCTAGCAAGGAGGGAGTGGAAACATCCTTCTGTGCTGGGGTCTCTAAATCCTCATCCACAAACAGAGCTGCTCCCCACTCCTGGGATTGTTATTCAAGTGTTATATCCCTCCAGATATTGAAGAGTGCCTTTAGGCAACCTCACACTCCCAGATGACTTTGAGGAAGGGTTAATGGGTGATGCTCCAGCAAAGAGCCCTCTTTCCTTCCTTTCTTCTGCCTGTCCCAGACCAAGGCTATCCAACTCACCACAGCACCATCAGTTTTGGTGGTGCCTTTTCTCTTTCAGTTGTCACATGATAAATCTGTGTGATTTCTTTTTTTTTATTATTTTTTTTTTGGTGGGGGGACTGGGTAGCTAGTCACATAAGTGTCCTCAGAGGGAGTTCACAGGGTCTTGAAATGTGACAGCAGGTCAGATGGGTTTGTGTGCTCCCACTATCCTGCAGAATTGTCTGCTCTTGGGGAGGAGGAAAGCCATAGACTTCTGATGCCATAGCTGGTCCCATGTGGATGTGGTGTCACAGGGACGGCACCCAGAGTCAAGAACCAAAGCAGGTCTTTGCCCTGGCCAGGTGAAGGTTTGCTCAGGCACAAAGGTTAGAGTGACATGGCTTTGGCTTCCTGCACAGCAATTGTATGTTGTAAATTACACTTACATCTGGCACTGATTGAAAAAATAGGTGGTAATTTATTTGTGTGAAAGTAGTGGAAGATCCATGCTCTCCCCTGTAAAACATGCTTGTGTGGTAGAAAGAAGAAAATGCAGGGCTTGTCCTGTCCTTACGGCTGCTGTATGTTCCTAATATCTTGTCCTCAGTGAAATCCTTTGACCCCCAGAGACTTTGGTGTGGAAAAGTCAGACTGGCCTTATTTTACCTTAAATTTCTGACAACCTTTCCTTGTTTTAAAATATAAAAAAAATTTGATTAGGACTGATGCAAATGGAAGCTGGCACAAAAATGAAGTGTCCTATTGTACTGTCGTTCCTGGAAAAGAGTTGGAGATAATTTCCTATATGTGTTCTTGCTTTCTTACTTCACCTAAAACAAATCCTCTCCTAAGGCAGGGGCTCATAATAGCAGCATGCACGTCAGGATCGTGGCATTGGCACACTGTGCTAGTTATGGGATTCCTCGTAATGCGTAAGAACAGCTGAGGAACTGTGAGCTGGAACACAAAGAAACTGAGCCAAATCTAACTTTTCCCAAGTCGGGAAAAATTTGTATCTTGTTTTTGAGATCTCTCGTAAGAATCTGAGATCTCCATTACAGTAAAAAGTAAAAGCAAATCTATGCAGAAGAAGGTTTTGAGGTTAAAATGTGAATTTAACTCACATCTTAAATGTGAGTTTTTCTTTAGCTAGCTTTGTGAGTAAGTTCCAATCATTTCTGCCAGTGTAATACACATTCTTGAAAGAAAAAGCATGTGCTAGGCCAGTAAAAGTGGTGTTTTGTCTACATTAAATAGAAGTGTTTGTGAAGAACATGCTGATGTACTGTAAGGATGTACCAACATCACCAATCCCTTCCTTCCACAAACAGGAGTAGCATCTTATGGGAAAAAATGAGTGACAAAAAGGTCTTGCAAAAGTGGAGGGTTAAAAAGCTTATGCTTGCACTTCAGGGGCAGTATAAAAATAATGCTTCTCAACATTTTTAGTTAAGAGTGCTTAAGCTGGCATGATCCTTGATCTGAAGTATTGAATTCTTCTCAGCCTATTTAAAGAATTAACATGGAAAAGGTTAAATGGAAATTCTGACTGATGTAGGGGGATACAAAACCTACCAAAGCAAACATGTTTAGAGCAAACTAGGAAGCTTGGTAACTGTTAATAAACTGGCACAATGCACTGAAATACACCTTATTTACTCTGCCTCATCTACAATTCAGTTAGCAGCACAAGGTTATTTTAATATTATACAGAGATCAGAGACTAAAAAGTGCTTGTGGGTACGGGAGCAAAGGCTTCTCAAAGAGAGAGAAATACAAATACTGGCTCGCAAAATTCTTNACTAGGTGGCAGTGTCTGATTACATCTGGAAGGACCACGCCAGCCAGCCTGGTGTCTCCAGCTGTGACCTCCAGCCCCAGGATGAAATCCCTGACGCTGCAGCCAGCTGGAAAGGTAGCACCACTGTTCACATCTGTGTCTACACGGTTCACCTCAGCGGCTTCCAGGAGCTCTACAGGCGCTTCCTCAGGCTACCTGATGGGGCTATCATTGAGGTAGGTCCGAGCAGGCTCCTGGCTGCACATTTGGAAGGCAAAGGGGTGCATTTCGGAACTAGGTCACAGTCAGAAGAGGAAAATAAGCTGTGCCCGACCCTGCCCGAAATACAGAGCTGAAAGCTTCAATAGGAAGCCCTCACTCCTAAATGGTAGTGTATAATCAATGAGTTAATGCTTTTGCAGTGCAAAGTAGCAATTTTGGATTGTTTATAGAGCCATTTAAAGGCAATTATGTAAGACATACGTTGGAAAGCACACTCATAGAGATTATTTATAAATATATAACACTTAGAACCACATAAGATTATTCTATACAGNTTTTTTTTTTTTTTAATCAGCATTGCCATTTTATTGTTTAACCTACCCTGCTTGATCTCCCTACTTTTGGTTAATATGGGAGTCAATTACAGCTTCATCTGTGCAGAATTAACTTTATAGAATATACACCAGGGATTTGTCTATCTCCTCTATTTAGATCTATGTCATAAAAAAATATGTAGTGGAGAACCGTGAGCAAGCACTGCATACGGTACCGGCTTTGCAGATTTATTGTAAAATCATTTTAAATCGGTTAAGCTCCNTAAGACATACGTTGGAAAGCACACTCATAGAGATTATTTATAAATATATAACACTTAGAACCACATAAGATTATTCTATACAGGAATTATAATATATATATATATATATATAAATACACAAGGTAAGTGCTGTGCACATTTAATGGACAACTATTGCTGCAAGTATGGTCGTTCACTTAGTTCGTACTCAGAGACACAGAGCTAAGGCACAGTTAGATTACCTACTGGCATCTTGCATGTTTTAGATTGAATCTTGGATGTTGTCAGCATTTCAGCAGCTTGTGCACTAAAATACAATACAGGATGTTATTAAAGAGATGTATCGCCCATTACTTGTTTCATGGCCTGCATTTTGTTCATTGCTTTGCCATTTTTGTTCTAAGTGCTTTGAAGAAGAACATTTCCTTTTTGCCTTTGGTCTTGTGTTGAGAGACTCTTAAAAAAAAGATTGGCATTTGAGAGAAAGGAGACTCAAAGAATAATACTTTACCTACCCAGATAAGGAGTGGGAGCATCATCATCACGAAGATCTTTTTACCAAAACTGGCACAAACGATGACGAAACACAATGATTTCAGCCTCACACTTCTAAGGTGAAGGTTCAAGTACATCTTTCCAGCATGAGGCAAACATTTCTTCTGCTCCTTTGGTTAATGTTTCAAGGCTGTTTTCTTCATTAAAGATTTTATTCTTAATGTCTTTGCCCTATGTGGCTTTTTAAAGAAAATTTAATTTAAAGGAAACTGTCCTCAAGGAATCCAAACATGGTTTTCTGCCTGGGGAACTTATGATTCGCCAGAATGAAGACATCAGAGTCTTCGAGCAGGCCAAAGAAAACAAGAGAAGGCATGTGGCCTACATGAAGTAGAACTTAATTACTGGAACAAAGAAACTGGCAAATCCAGGTCCATGCCCAAGTCTCTTGAAGAAACTCTGACGTGAATAATTGCCTAGACTTTTGCAAAAACACCTTTTCCCTGTTGGAGGTCAACAAGGCAGCCCAACTCTGCTTTCAGCCTGTTACAAAGGCAGCTCTTTGCAGAGTGCTGTTTCCCAATTAAGTTCTTCTCACCAGTGGTGAGGTTTCATTCGACTTCCATCAGGCTTTGGGAGGAGGGTCTTTGAACACTCGAGGCAATCTTAACCCAGTGCACTGTTTCAGCTCATTAATCTCTTTGGCACTTTTGAGAGAGAAGAAATGCATTCTCATGCAGTGTAGTTTTGTCTTCTCAGGTGAGCTTTTGAGAAGCTTCCAGCATTCACAAAACAATCACTCTATAATGTGGATGGCTCAAGCCACTTCTCTGTAGTTTCTCACACCAGATCATGGCATAGCCTATCCCTAAAATCCATGACTGAGTCTTACCTCATTGTCTTGGAAGCTGCACATCTAATTTAGGAGATCAATGCTTTCTTTACAGCGTTTTTACTTGTAAATCTAAATACAATTACATCTAAGAGATGTGCTTAACTAATAATTGCAGTAAAGCCTGTATACAGATCTTACATTTTGCTGATAACAGATGTAATTATACATTTGTGTGTTTTATAGGTCAGGGCTTTCTACTTCAGTTCCAAATTAGGAATATTTAATGAATTTTAAAACTATACACTGACAAGTGAGAAGTTTGCTGCCCTGGGGAAAAATACACCTGAGCTTTACCACTTGCTGTTGTTGTCACCCCTCAGGAACATTTCTTTTTTTCTTTCCCCTTTACTGCAGCTGGACAAGCAGGGATTCTTGAGTGGGGTTAGAAAACAGTTTTGGAGCTGAAGGTTCCATTGCAAATCTCTGTATAGTTTTTTAGGAGTGTAGAAGATGAAAGACACCTGGGCTTCTTGGAATAATCTTTTCAGTCTGCTCCCTCTATTGACAACTTGTTGTGTATAAGCCTTTTCAGACTGAATATCTAGAGCTAGTTCTAAAGACTCAGGCAGTTTAGTTTACTTAACAATAGTCTGTTTTAGGTATTTTGCTCCCAGTGACTCAATGGAAAGATTTTTCTGGATACTTATAATCTATTCGGTCAGAAGTTTCCTCTTATTCTAAATTTAATCAGCTTCCATTGGATCACCCACTGGTGTAAATAAGATTTCTTTTAACCACAAGTTTACCTACATAATACAATTTCATAATCTGACCTGTTTTATGCCAGAATGGGTACAACAGCTCACTAAAAGAAACAAGGTGGGTTCCTGTTGTGCTTTTTGTTCCTCTCCTCACCTTTCCAGCACCAGTGAAGGAGGGAAGGCTCTTCTTCCACAGTGGCAAGAGCAGAAAGTGTAATCTATTCTCTCTCCCTGTCATAGGAATGACAGCTGCCTCTCTTCTTTCTTCATGACCACCAATCCTCTTTCTCCTTGCCAGAGACAGAATATTTATATGAAATGTTGTCTTGGGACTGTAGGAACCCAACCTGTAAGAAAAGGGGTGGTCTGTGGCAATTGTGATGCATCCTAGTGTTATATATACATCTACCTGGTCTGCAGAGTCTACAGAGTAAGAAAACAGTCAATTTTCACTTATTTTGTTCTTCTGGATGGGTTAGCACCCTTGTACAGCTGCAGAATGCAAGGAGTAATTCAACAGCATCTAGGAACTGGGGGTTACATGCACCTTCTCCCTGCAAAACAATCCTGCTTTTTATTACAGTAACATACCAAAGGTGAAAATGTAATTATGTCAGTGTAAATTTTCATTTGTTTGTTCACTTTTATTAAGGTGTGTAACTCTGAAGGTAGCAAAATGAAAAGACTTTGACTTTTAATTTGGTTAAGTTTCAGGAGTCATGCTTGAAAGAGCCATAACACTTATTCCTAAATACTGCAGTGGAACCTCATGAATTCAGGCATTTGGGGACTAAGATCTGTCTATCAGATATTTAATACTTTGTGCCATTTACAGCATGATGGGTGTTGGTTTTGGTGGGTGTTCTTCAGAAATAATATGCATAAAAGGAGGAAATGAGCAATTTGGCAGAAAACAACACAGAAATTATGAAAACTTTGAAAAAGCATGTGCAAATATAGGCATCGTTCAGAGGGCACCACCAGCACAAGCAGCAGCTTCTTAGCATTCAGCTGAGGTGTGTGTGCAGGCTGGTGAGGTCTGGGGCAGTGCTTCTCTTGCCAAACACACGACCACGAGAACAGCACTGAGATCACCAGGCCAAATTCTGTCTCAGATTCACATGTTCAGCTCTCGGTGACTTTAACCTCAGATATGTTTCTGTATCTGCAGGATATTCTTTGACAGGCATAAGAGGAATTTTGCATAATCTTGCTGTGAAGTCGTAAGGAATGCTCGTAAGGAATTCACTTCATATTTACAACCTCATCCTACTCCTTTACGTTTCAGTGAAAGCAAGATTTTCTCATAGCTGTAATTCAGCAAATCAGTGTGAACCTAATTTTATCCAAGGAGCCAAAACTCACTTTAATAATACTTACCTTTCTTTTCTTTTCTTTTTTTTTTTTTTTTTTTTTTTCCCAGTAAGCAAGGCCAGTTTTTAAGTGCTGTGTGTAGAAGTACTCCAGCTCGGAATAAATGCCCCTTAAGCAATAGCTTCCTTCAAAAACTTATTTCTTTAAGTTTTATATTTCCATTAGAGCTTGAGCTTTCCTGGTATAACTAGAAATTTCATGTCTGGTATGAGAAGTAGTTTTATAGGTTTCATAGGGATGAGGTAAAACTAACTGTTTTAAAAGGAACATTAAGTACAAGGTGACATGTATAAATTGCCTTAGAAATGTTAAATAATAAGATTTTTTTTTAAATGTGCAGCATAAAAATTATAGAGGTTAAACTTGTAGGTGCAGTCTTTTTATCATAAGCATTGTAAAACTCAAAGAATTCACATGCAGTAAAAACCATTTTCCTTTTTACCTATAATAGATTTCCCTGTTATAGTAATTCAATTTAAGTGTTGGCTAACCAAGGAATGACCTTCCCAAAATAAATCACTTTTCATGCTTTTCGGTATTCATTAATCTGATGTTATTGTAATATACAGGAAATTATTGAATTTTAACATTTTAAATGTATTTGAAATCCATGCACAGAAAAGTTAATGATAGTGGTACGTGCTTGCTGTCTACAGGGCGATAACACCAACTTGGTGATTTTTATCTTGACTTTTGCTGACTGGACTTGATTTCTTATTAAAAGGGCAAAGATAAGTCACTTTAACTCAACAAAAAATCAGTTTCTTATTATAGGCCTAGTAAACCTCAGCATTGTAGAGAAAGTTTTTGTATAGTATGATTTTATCTATCAAATAAACCTTCACAAATGTCAAGGATTCATCCAATTTAAACTTGCTGGATAAAAGAGATCTGTTTTCCCTAATTGCTTGAAAAGTACCTAGCAGTAATAGGATAAGACAGTGTAGGTGACTAGCCAATTACTTAGTTTAAGCTATTTACATCAATCCATATGCTATAAATTATGTCTAAACCCTCCTGCACTTCTGGAAAAGTGAATAAAATCATATAAGTTTATTTTGAATACAAGATCAGATATGGTATGCTGAGTGACACTTAAAAAGAATGAAACAGTAACTGTAGCTTATTTTCTGAAGCAATCTTGACACTAATGCTAAATTACAGCTTGGAAACATCTAGCATTTTTACCTTTATGAGAAAAGGCTTTTTACATATTTAACATAATTCTAGGGAAAATATACTGGAATTATGTATAAAGATATGTACACTGTAACCAAAGGGCATTTATATTCCCCAGTAGAATACTTACAACAATTTTATTGCCATTTGGTGTCATTTTCTAACAGATATAAAATACAGCCAGTAAACAAACTAGACTTTAGATTTAAGCTGACAGCTGTTCCTTCAGAAGCAATATTCAGATATTTAATCTTAAGAATACTGAATATTTTACAATTGTTTGAGCAAACTATACTTTTAGCATGTGAAGGACCACATGCTTTTATGTACAGTTCTTGGATCTGATAATGACACTAAAAAACAACCTTAGAATAATCTACACATTTGTTGCTCTCATACATTCCCTGGGCAAATCAACAAATTGCCTCATGTTTTATTCTTAATTCCACAAATTCTTTTTTTATATACAGTGTTGCTGTGAATATTGGGCCCTATTTTTTTCCCATGTGTGCATAAGCCATGCAGTTGACTGCAGCACAGTTTATGCATATATGTGAGTGCAGCTTTTTCTGGCCCTAATTTCATTAAGGTAGTAAATTGGCCACATTTACTGCAAAAGCCCCACATGCTGTTTTCATAAAGAGTCTCAGTTCAGTGGCCACGAGAGGTTTACGGAGGAGAGAAAAAGGGAGGTTTGGTCCAGCTCAGTACGTGAGGTTGGTACAACATGACTTCATCCTCATCTCACCAGATACCAGGAGGGAACAGCACAGCTCTGGCTTTTCTGTAAGCTGGGTCAGTTGTGGGGAGTGGATGAGGACTTTTTGGCTGGGGGAGAGGCTGGGCAAAGGCAACCACTTGGTTTAAACTGACCCACTTCGGCTGGCTTCAGCAGCATTGTGTCAGGTCAACCACAAACATGGCCAGTTCAAACCAACCATGAGTTGGTTTCCTGAAAATCCCAATAAAAGCAGGGATTAACAGCAAAGGTTTGTCCTACAAAAGAGTGATTAATGCACACAGGTGTGTACAGACTCCTGGGCTGAATAGGCTTTACCACATGCTGCCTGCCTAATTCTGAGATTTAATCTTGTCCAATTGAAAACAAGCAATACTTTGCAACTGCCTTCAGTGGGAGAATGATCTCTCTCAATGTGCATTAAGGTTCAGTTGGGAATCCTGCATTTTACCAAGTCAGCCAAGGGATACTGCCGTGGACGTAGAGGTGATTGGATCAGTACAGCCTGCAAGCTTACAGCCCTTTTGTTGTGGGTCATGGCAGTATAGCTGGTTTCACTGCAAATAAGAAGTAAACCAGACTGTTTTAAGTTACTGTTATGAGTATATATTTCTCCTTTAATGTTATAATTCAATCAAAGATAATTAGTTTAACAAAGAAATTCGTTGTCCAGGCAGCGCTTTCCATCCCACTGAAAAGATGAGAATGAGGAAAAGAGATTTCCTGGAGAAATCTTGTGCTTGTATGCTTTGTTCCTAAATTGATCCAGCTCATCTCATATGTGGCATGTGAACCCTGTCCTGAAATGGACAGTCTGTTGCTCCTTGCCCTTGTGGTGGGTAAGCCAATCCATCTGCTGCAGATGAAGTGGATGAGCACAATGTGCCTCAGCTGAGCAGAAGTTTTCTCCATTTCTCCTGTTTTAGGTTGTTTTCCCTGTCAAGTACAAGATTAGATCCTTGCCTTTTTTCAGTAAATTGTAGTATAGTTTTAAAAGGAAGCCATGCCTATTAATTATTAATCTATTAGCACCTGCAGTCAAGACTATGTTGCAACAGGATGGAAATGCAGGAGGCAGCCTTGCAGCATGTGGCCATTTCCCCCTGCCCTAGTGTTCTACAAATCTCAGGTTTTGTATACTCTGTACCTGACAAAGTCCCAGAGTCATGTGGAAAAATATTTATTTCCTTCAAGTGGCCATGTCCTGCTCCTCTATGGCGGTGTCTGTGCTCTGATAGGAGAGCTGGGAAAGGAATGAGATAGGAATTGTCAGCAGGACTCACTGGCTTTCAGTTAGCCAAAAAATTATGGGAACACCAGAACTGCAGCATTATAGCATTGTTCTCTGTATGAATATTCAATTTTAAATCATACTGGCTTCTTTTTTACTTGCAGAGAGCATGGAGTGAAGAGCAAGGGTTATTTACCTAATCAACACATACACAAATATATTGTGTTCGTGGAAATTTTCCTTTTATTTTTTCTTGGAGTGCTGAAGAGTTAGAACAGTTTCCATCAGTTGTTTGCTGAAGGAATGGAAACAAGTTCAAGCACACGCATTCAGTCTGAGCCAGTGGTCAAGGGAAAAATGCTGCCATAAGTCTCTAGTTGTACCATATAACAAACAGCAGTGATGATAATGAAGGGGTACTTTTAAAGTAATATTTTATATTCAAAAACACATCTTTCAGTTTCAACCCACTTTAAATACCAAGATTTGCTGTATTTTCAGTGATTTTCAGGATGATTTTATGCTGCAAGGGCAGAGACACTGATTGTTGCAGAAAGTATTTTGTACTATTTTGTACTTTTTTTTTTTTTGTACATTTAGTATTTTGTACTCAATGTTTATAATCTTTATTCATCTATAACACAGTTTTACCTGAATCAGCAGTAAAATCTCTGAAGTCAAAGGATAATTGCCAAAACAGCATTAAGTTCTTTTATCTGAATAAAAAAAATAACCTTTGAAAAAGTACCTTGCAGCTACACAGATTGACAAAATGCATCAATTACATTTTTGCTCGCTTTATAATTACACTGCAGTAAATGCACAGTGAACTTTACTACATGGTTGATTAACCATAAGGTTACTGCTATTAAGCCACTCTCAGAAACAACAACTTGGACTTTAATTTAGGAACATAACTCTACACAACATCTGATCAAGTTTAAAAATCCGACATATCTATACAAGCTTCAATTTAAAGTACACAAGTAAATGACAGCACCTTAATTGTAGCAAAGGTTCCTGTTGCTTCAGTCAGACATGCTGGGTATGTGAACGATCAGGTTTGAAAGAGCTCTTGATATGTGTTAACCAGCACCAAAGGAAAGGCTTTTATAGTGAACTTTCAAATATCTCCTACTTTTTATCCTCTTTTTTTTTTCTTTTTCTTTTTTTTTTTTTTTTAATAGAATCAAGTCTTATGAAGAGCAGAGGAGGGAGCTGGGGGTGTTTAACCTGGAGAAAAGGAGGCTCAGGGGTGATCTTGTCACTCTTTAAGACTGCCTGAAAGGGAGTTGTAGCCAGGTGGGGTTTGGTCTCTTCTGCCACGTAACAAGCAACAGGACAAGAGGAAATGGATTGGATATTAGGAAAAATTTCTTGACAGCCTGAAAGGGTTTCCAAGCACTGGAACAAACTGCCCAGAAAAGTGGTTGAGTCACCATCCCTGGAGGCATTTAAAAGACATGTGGATATGGCACTCGAAAACATGGTTTAGTGGTGGACTTGGCATTGTTGGGCTTATGGCTGTACTCAATGGTCTTAAAGGTTTTTTCCAAATCTACATAAATGATTCTCTAAACTGAAATATATGTTTTCCAACTTCTGGGGAATTAGGGTTGCAACTCCAGGTATATGCTGATGATATTTCCACAAATTTTTCTCTGATTATTGCAACTGGAAAAATATTTCTATTAGCTCACTGATGCTGTAGGTCCCCTTTATATCTCCTTTG
The DNA here is from genome assembly GCA_013399225.1 of Rhipidura dahli. Taxonomy (NCBI): domain Eukaryota; kingdom Metazoa; phylum Chordata; class Aves; order Passeriformes; family Rhipiduridae; genus Rhipidura; species Rhipidura dahli. Next base: position 291,685 of record VXAC01004460.1, on the reverse strand, counting down.
TAAAATGCAAAATTGTTGCTATGAAGTCCTGCCATGATGTTGTATCTCTTTTTGACCTGCCATGATGATTGTTTATGCCATGAGAGAAACAACTTTGAACAACCTAAAACTGGACTATCTCCTAGTTTGAAAGAATAAAACTAAAAACAAAGTGGCAGCTCTTCTGTGTAAGTGGTATCTGGGTGAGAAGAAAGAACAGCCTGGTGCAGAGAAACTTGCCTAGCAGGTAGGATACACAAGGCCACTCCAATATTTAGTCTCAGCTTTTCATGTGAAGTGGGGAATATCTGCTATGTTGCCTGTTTCCCTCTGTTCCTGAGGTAACTGCACTTGCCAGCTTCACAGTGTATCAAAACGAAATAAAATAGAGATTGTAAAATGCTTCAACAGACAGATTATAAGAATGAACAAAAAAAATACAATAGAAATTAGAGGTTATTCCCTTACACATACCTGTGTTTGTAAAATTTATTATAGCTTTGCTAAACTAGATTGAGACTAGCAAAATTCTTTAGAACATTACTGTATTACTGGATCAACCTGCTTTTTCATGCAGTTCATTTGAGTAACAGCAGCTAGAAGGAGCTGAGCTCAGTTACATCTCAATGTCTGAAATTTGATTTTTGCTCAAATTCATCTGAGAAAAATTTCTCTTGTATGGGCACTCCAAAACATGAAAACAATTGTGCAAAATGCCACCCACATGGCACAAGCTGAGGATCTGACATGTGATGTGGTAACTACTAATGAACTGAGCCAGATCTGATGCAGTGCCTTGGCTTTATAACTAATTTCCAGTCCTATAACATCATCTCCTCCTCATGGTTATGATTTCCTCCTTGAGTGTGTATTCTTTATTCACTCAAATCTTCTCCATGTGTCAAGAACATCATAAGAATAAATTATGAAAACCAATGGGCATAAAGATCCCCATTTGACTGTTTTACTAAAGCATTTAGAGTGAGAAAAATTAGGGGAATTCACATTTCACATGTGTTTAAATTGTTAATCTCACTGCTCTATCTGTATTAGTGAATACATTTATAGTAAGTTTTACTTTATAATATTTTGGCAGAACTGTTAGAAAAATTGTTATAAGCTCAGAAGTGGAACTGAACCATGAAAGCTAAACTGTAAGCTGCTGCAAAGCTGGGTTATTAGTATGACAGAATAAAATTTCACACACACGAAAACTTCTAAGCTGAGATATTTCGAAAGCAAGCAGAGAGGGGTGGGGAAGGGTACTCAAAGTCATCTGTGTTCCCTCTGATACTTCACTGAACTCTGCCACAATAATATGTTGGTTTTGTCTGTTCTGTTTTTCAGGCATTTGGTGACTTTAGTGAGGAAAGTCTTTTGTGTAAAGAGGAGCCCATACGGGAGAAGGACGGTGTGCTGCGTACATCCACACGTGTCAAGCTGAGGGAGAGGAAAAAGAGTACAGCAAGGTGGCAAGGTACTGTTTTCAGTTTCTGTGCCTGGCTGAAAAACAATCCTGGTACCTAAATGTAAAAGGATGAGAGGGATAGAAAAAAGCAGATAGTTTTAAAACACAGTTTCTTTTGGGAAGGCTAGGGTGCTATGAGGGAGAGCTGAAATTTCACGGTTGTGTTTTCCAACGTGTCTTCATCCTTGGGTAGGTTCTTCAGCTGTTGCAGAAATCTTGAAGGCTGAAGTGCTGTCCTTTACCCAAACACTGCCACACTTTCCATTCAGAATCTCAATTCAGTAATGCAACCCAGGACGAGCTAGCTTAAGCAAGGACCAGCATTTAAAGTATGCCAGGGGCAGGCTTAAATCGGTTATTGTGTATATATTTAGGTATGTTTCCAGACATGTTGGTCCCAATCTCTCAGACTTGTGCTGTGTTCTCTACTGTGTAGTGGGAGCCACTGGCCCCCTCACAGGCCTAGAGAAGTACATGTGCAGAGTGGAACATCTGTGTCAGGTTTTCAGTGAAGTTGTTCCTGACCAAAGGTAGTATCAGGGCCTTTGATGACAGAGAGAGCACTGCAGAACACACTGGGTGTCCTTAGATATCACTGTTATTATGAGATATCAATTTCCTCTTGTTCTTTATCCAGGCTTGTTGTACCTGGCTCCACAAGATCTCTGCACTCAGCTGAGTCCTATCACTGTCAGTTTTCTAATGCCCTCTAAGGAGAAAAGTTCAGTTAAAAGCACCTTATGTTACTCTTAAGTTCACAGTAATCTTGTTTTCTAACAGAGAAACCTTGGCAAGTTCACATGAGCACAAAGGACACTTTTTTAAAAGGAAAACTGGTAAATTCAGTGTATGTGCTCTTGCCCCTATATCCCTTTTGTTGGGGGAGGGAGTTCATACACTGCCCTTGGGGTGTTTGCATCATGTCTTTCCATACATCCTTTTTTTCCTATCTTCAGGAAACCGCACTGTCTCTGACAAGAGCTAATTCCTGAAGTAACACATGGTCCCTGGAGTTGTTTACATTGTGATCCACATCCATGGTATGGCTACTGCCTGACAGGATTTCCATTTCTGATGGCCACATCTCTGCCCGTGCAGCGCTGTCCTGCGAACGCTCCTTTTGTTGCTTTTCTTTGGCTTCAGCGAGTTGTGCAGTGTGGTGAACTCATGGGATCAGATCACAGACTGGCTCATGCAAACATAATTATTTCATATGACCTTTATTTCCCCTTCCCAGTTGTGGGACATTCCTAGATTTCTCAGGTTTACTTGTTTCTGCTTTTCCAGCTTTGCTTGTACCTGTTAGCTGTGATGGGGAAAATGTTGCTGATTTGTTTTTCAAGTTTCATGACTAAAACACTGACAGTGTTTTCAGTAATTGTTCAAAGCACAAAACTATTGTAATTACAAGACAGCAAGAATGCCCAGAAGAGGAGCAATGATGGCTTCATCCACCGGTTCTGTAGCCAAGTCCCAGCGTGCTGCAAAATTTACAAGACCCGAGAGACAATTTTTTCTGAGGTTTTCATGGTTCCCTGTGAGCTACAGCAGCTTAAAGCAACCTGGAGGTTATGTTCATGCTTTCTTAGTAGTATTAAAGTTAGAACCAGCCACTTCTCTTTAGTTAGAACCAATTGGTGCCTATTCTATTTGGCTCCATACAAAGGTATCAGAAACTGCCCATGTCCCAGTGGCAAGAACTATGAGAGATAACAGGAGAAGGTGGGAAGGGGAACACAGGCAAGAAAGTGAAATCATTCATTCAAGGTCATCAAAGCCAGAGGCAAATGGAGAAATACAGGGCAGACTGCCAGCATCCTGATTCAATCTTCCCTTTTTGTCCTGAAGATGAATCTGGAAATGAGAAGAAGCTTACCTTACTGCTATTGTGAATCATTTATGTAGAATTCTGCAATTGATTAACATAGTAATCAGTGGCATTTTTCTAGTATGTTATGATTTTCTGCTGTCCCTTTTTTCACACTGGTATGGTAAAACTTTTTCAAAGAAATTTACCTTGTAAGCTCTTACCCAATATCTTGAGCATTGTTGATTAATGGTATTACTTTAATCTATAGTTCCACCTGAATAAATATTAAATGAATTAAATAATATTAGGTAGTGACCTAAAGGTTTAAATGTCACTTCTGAGTGCAGTTTTAATTTGGGTGTGCAAGACAGTGAGTCGTTTGGTTTCCACTTCTTTTCTTGTTGGGTTTTTTTTTTTCCAATTTATTTGTATGCATGTGCATATGTGTGATTATTTTATGACTTACACCCAGAAAGAAATGGTGTTAAAAATCTTCTGAATATCTACAAGAATTGATGTGACTTTTGTGGCTTTTATTGCATAAGATATTACTTGGATGACTTCTCTCTGTCATAACAGGAATAAAATTGCCTTTTAATGTTTGTTTGCCTGCTGACACTTCAAACTTTTCTACATAATTCTGGAGAAGAAACTAACTGAAGAGAAGCCACCCAGTAACCTGTTGCAGTTTCTGAGCAGCAGTACCAAGATGCTGTGGGCAGCATCTTACAATCTCCTTGGCCTCAGTTTTACCTTTCAACATGACTGACTGTAATGGTAAAAATTCCTTTGGGCAATATTATAACCTGGGTTTCTCACCACTGGGATAAGATATCCCAATCTGGTTCTGTGAGATTCTGACTTCAGTGTTGGTAGTACAGTGTTGGAATTTAGTCTGATGGTAGGACTGACTTTATGAGTGGAACCATGGAACCACCATAGCTTGATTCTGACAGGACTGTGTTGATTTTTCTAACAAATGTGGATCTAATACTGAAACTTTGTTCAGCATGAAGGACTTGACTGACTATTTTTGTTCCTCCAGTTATATTGGAATGTCTCCACTGACTTTTGTTTGGTCTGGGATGTACAGTTCTGTACATTACATATTTGTGAAAGCTGAATTAAAACTATGTTTAAATATTAGGTAAATTTACCTTAATATTTTTCTTAATGTAGCATGCTACCTATTAATATTGATTACTTGCATCCTATGAGTTCCCATGTTTGTTGGTCAATATGCAGTGTGTGGCATTGGCTTTGAAATTGTTTTCTGAAGTGCTCTTAGCAGCAAGTAAGGATAGTAATTGCCTGCCTATGCAGTGTTCCTTTGCAACAATTTTCTCCTGTGTAGCTATATATATGTAGTCATTACTGAAAAGTGTAAATAAAGAATCCTTTTAGTGGTGTAGTTTCCCTGGGTACCTACTGTGCTCTTATTATCTAAAACATACTCCCCATCTGTAGTTCTGTTCTATTAAAGGATAAAGACATAACTATGAATTAAAAATTAAAGTGCTTGTTGTAGATTGGAGAGCAGGGTCTATTGGAATATATCTGGCACTAGGCTCACAGTACAGTAGATAGATTACACTGAGCACCAGTTAAGCAAGGGGATGAAAAATGAGTGATTTTCATCATTCAGTTAAATATAGTGCTAAGTGGTATGTGCTAGCATTAAAAGCAAATTACTTAGCACTTCACCAATCACAGCATGAGAGTATTCCATTGGAAACAGTATTTTCAGTGATGCTCAGTCCTCAGTTTTATTAAATAAATCCACTGTTAATGCTTAAGGAAGCAGTAGAAGATGTATTGCTATGATAATAAAAAGATTGAAAATGTAAAAGTAAAGAGAAGTAGTACCTCATTTTAATAAATGTGCTAAGAAATCCTCCCTCTCTCTTAACAACAAAACTGCAAAGTACTGGTAGTTCCATAATTTCCTGTACTTTCTTTAGGTCTTCCTTTTTTCCTAATGAATATGACCTTTCTTTTTTTTCCCCCTTCTTTATAATGACATCTTTTTTTCTCATAAATCTGCTGCCATGTCACTGCACATTTTGATGAGCTTTTCTGATTCCCTCTTATATCTCCTTGATAGGATATTATTATCCAGTAATCTAAAGATGGGGAACCTGATCCTCAGCAAAAGTACTTTTTGGCTTGCTCAGTTAAAGACAATGGAGATGTGAGAATTTACAGCACAAGAGGTTTTGGCATTGAGGGCTACCTTTATGTCATGTAGCAACATTATTTCCTCCACAGCAGTGGGAGGCAATCAAACCTGTTGTCTGGAGACGTGGAAGATGTGAGAAGTCATAAACCTTTCTGAGTCCCAAACCATTCCTAAGCCACTGCCTCCTCCTAAACAGGAGTCACCTGTCAGGAGCTACACAACAAAATTCTTGGAAATGGCACATGCAAGAGGTGGTCCAAGGTTTGAACCACAGATGCATCTTCACTAGCCAGATCAAGTATTATAAGGAGAGAAAATGATATTTCAGATATAAAAATTACAAGGTCGATGAGCCTATGCATGAAGCTATTTTGAGTCCTTCATTTTCCCTGTAGTGTCATTCTTTGGGGAATTCCATTTTGAGTTTTCTCTTATGACTAGGTTTGAAAGCTGTTTTCTTTGTAAAGTGTTTTGTGTTTGGCTGCCATGGAGTTCATTTTCCCATGGCAGTTCTCACAGTGCTGTTCTTTGCACTGGCAGCTGGAAAGGTGCTGCTGCCACGCCGGCGTTATGGCCACTGCTGGGACACGCTCCCATTACCTCTCCAACATTCTGCCCCTCACCAGCAGGCTGGGGATGGGCAACGAGCTGGGAGGGGACACAGCCAAGACAGCTGACTAAAACAGACCACAAGGATATTCCACACCATATGGCACCTGCTCAGCAATAACAGCTAACAGAAAGGAGGACAAAAGGGTGGCATTCGTTATTTATGACATTTGTGTTCCAGAGCAACTGCTGCAAGTACTGAACCTGTGCTTCCTGACAAGTGGCCAGACATTGCCTGCTGATGAGAATAAATTCTTTTGTTCTCCTTTGCTTCCAGTTTATTAAACTACCTTTATCTTGACTCATGAGGGGGTTTTTCCATCTTATTTTCTCCCCCCCATCCTGCTATGGAGCAGCTTGGTGGGCAACTGATGTCCAGTCAAGGTCAACTCAGCAATAAAGAGAAACATGTAGGAAGTGATGTAGTTAATCTGGTTTTAGTTCAAATACCAGCTGAAGGTGTTTTGAGTTTTCTTCTGGCCTGCATTTCTGGGGTTCTGTGGAAATTATGTGATCTTCCCAAAGCAGGTACTTACTCTTTCCACTTTTGCTTAACATGTGCTTAACACTTTAGTGAAATCAATGTAGCCTTACACAGCAGAAGTCTTTCTATTAATAGTGCAGGATAATGACATTAGACCTGAAAGAAGTATTTTGCAAAATCTAGACCTATTTTGAAAAGTTTCCTTGTGAAAAAAAAAAGTATATATTTTTAAAAAATATATATTAAAAAAACCAAGGCATTTAAGCAATGCTTTCTTCTCTTCATGCAGTAGATTTTTCACTCTCATTTCCCTGTCTTTTTCTACTTCAATATACACTCCAAAATTGGCCCTTTTTTTTCTGTTTTACTAGAACTTTATTCAAAGTACTTCCTTAAAACAAGAGATTTTATTTTTTTTTTAACCAATAGAACCTTTCCTTCTCAAAATATTTGAGGACATGATAATTAATGTAGTTTTTGAAATATAGAATTTCTTTTTTCATTTTCCTGGCTGGCACGTAATGGTTCTGATGCATTGTTTCTGGGTATGCCAATCCTGTCATACACACTAATATGAAATAATGACACAAGGTTGACTTAACTAGACATAATAGGGCATATTTCTAAAACATTCTGTGTGGAAGATATAGGCTCAGATCTTGCTACTTGTTAATGAAATTGGAAAACTTCTTCTTCTGCAGTATGACATATATTTATAATACACTCCTACTTCAAAGGCACAGAATCCTTCCATAATAAAATAATAAAAGTGAAAAAAGAAAAGATTTCTTTTCTTTTCCTGTTTCAGATGAATTTTAGAACTTCACCATTCACAGTGAATTTGGAGCAGCAGACAGCTATGATTGTGTCTAAAATCCATGCAAGAATATGAATGTATGTGTGTGCTCATGTGTACAGAATGAGAGGAGGGCAGTGGCAAGGCTCTGTATTTTAAGCCTTTCCAAACTTTTGTCTGTTGTTGATGCTGTTGAAGTCTTTATTTTCTATCTTGGAATAAAAAAATCACTGTTAGAAGGCTTTTGTCTTTTTTCCACAGATATTATCTGTGAATATATCAGAGAGTCTCTGAACTATCAGAGAACATGCATTACTTTTTTCATCTTTCAAATTAGAGATGAAAAGGCCTAAATTTTTAAATTGTCTGATCACATGACTTTTTTTTCATTAACAAGTGGTGGACAGGGATGGGTTGCAGTCCCCTATTCCCCTCTGCTCCCCCTCCTCCCCCACGCTCTTTTTTAAGCACTGAAAATCTTACCATGTTACATTGGCCTATCAAGAACTCTTAAATGCTGACTTTTCACTATGAACCAATGGCCTTATGCACATGCATCTACCTCATCAGGAATGCAACATTTTTCCTGAGTCTGGGGCTGAATGTGTGAGTTGAAGTTTTGTCTCTGCCCCTCTGGCAGCCTGAGGGGTTTTAGAAAGGGCATCAAAAGAGTCAATGCAGGCTTGGCTTGGTCCAAAAAGAAATTGTGAGCACATATTAAGAGATATTGCATTCAGGTTGCTAATTTCTAGCTTTCCTCTTCTGCCCTTGGTATTGCTGAAGATACATGCTCTCCTTTGAGCACAGCTGTGCCACCTGAAGAGATCATCTACAGCTGTTTTTTCATGCAGGAGAAGCTCCCATGGGAGCTTTCCCTCACCCATTCCAGATCGAGCAGCAAATACCTTCTGCTCCAGCTGCTCAAGCCTCACAGGACCAGGTTTAGCCAAAGCAGGTGTGAAAGCATTCACATGAGCAGCTCTACCAGCAGTTCTGAGTGCAGTCACCTCTGAGAGTAGGGTGGTGAGCACAGGCGGCAGTGATGCTGTCATTCCTTCATCCAACACAACTGTGACTGAAGTGGATTTCTGCCCTGTGTGTGTGTGTGTCTGGTTTAAAGCTTTGTTTGGAAATCCTGTGTTTCTTATTTGATTCTGAATGATGTGATAAACCAGACCTTGAGTTAGGAGTCCTCACAGACAGTCCACTGGCTGAGGATGAAACATGGACTTTAATACTCATTTTAGACAGAGATGAAAAAGAAAGCAGGAAGTGTGTGCACGTTACATGACATAAAATGTAATTTATGAGGTTTTTTATTATTATTATCATTATCCTTTCAACTATATACTCTGCTGCTGAGAAACTCAACCCATGCCTAATTTACCACTCACGTCCCTTGGGGTAAAAAACAGCACTAAAATGGGAGTTGCAAACCAGCCTCAGATTTAACAACACTGAAGAAGGAATGGAAGCCTCTGTATGTTCCCTGAACACGATGGACATCAGCCTTAAGAAGAAAACAGGATAATGGTTTCCTCTGGTAAGTGTGCCAGCTGCTCTGTGAAGCTGAGCAAAATTCTGTGTGCTGGATAAGGAGTTGCATTCACTCTGCAGGCTGCAGACTTCCAAAGTCCATGCAACAGATTTTATACTCCTGGGTAGGATGAAACACAAAGATGCTGAGATAGAGACTGCTTTGGGTGAGGGACCCAGTCAGAGGATTTCTCAAGGCTTCTGATCAGATGGGACAAGAAGAAGAGAGAAAAGGGGCTTCATACAAGGTCAGTGCTTTGTCAGCAAATGCTGCAGTGTTTCTACTGGCTCTACAAGGTTCCAGACAGGGGAGTGATTTGCCTGGGTAATTAGGTCAGGATTGTAGCAGTTTGGCTTCCTTTTATCCTTGTTATGTGGATAACTCGGATTTATTTTTTCTTCTCCACGGACTCAGCAGTACAATTTCAAAATTGACATGGTGCTTATCAGAAGTTCGTAATTGGATAGTGCAACCTATTTGTTTGATAAAGCTGAACTGTTCATTTTTGGTTTCTAAAAGCTAATAGGCATTGTTCCTTCTTTGACATTTGATTTTAATGGCTGTAATGTTGCTCCTGTCTCAACAGCTATATGTCTGGGTGTTTTCCTTGACTCCACGCTTCCTCTGCAGGAGACTGTATTTAACACTTTAGCTTCTGGCAAACATAGGAGTTTCCTCACTCCCCCATATGCTGCTGTATCCCATAGAGCTGGCAAAGGCAAAGTGCTAGTATTCAGGGGCAGTTAAAGCTGAAAGCAGAGGTACAGGTTTTCCCAGGTCTGGATTGCTGTAGTTTATTCAGAAATAGTGTAATAATTAAAAAAACCCAAGCCCCAAATCCTCCTCATTATAGTTTTGCACAAGCATGATCCTAGGAAAGATGGTTAGGCGAGACAAAACTTTGCTATAAAAGGGATGTGTAAAACTCCTCTGACTCATTTGCCACTGAAAGGAGTTTTCTGAGGTACCACTTTTGCTTCTGTAGGACTGGGTTATTGCAGCTCCTTTTTCTCCAGCCTTCGAGGAAAATCAATTCATGAACTATGCAACACTGCTCCAAGGCTCTTTTTATGAGACTAGCCTAATCTACATATGGCATTGTCCCTACTTTACAGTCTTTTAATTGGCTACAAGCAGCTTACCATATTGATTGAAAAATTCTTCTTGTTACACTTTGAGCTATGGCTAATTATGATCTTTCTCTTCTTGATTTGTAGTTCACATCTCCTTCTCAGGAGCTCACTTCTTTCTCTTTCATCCTGGAGTCTCCTCTACTGGCTCTTATTCCCTCCCTGGTTTCATAAAACCTCATGGCTAAGTTGCTGGTGTTAGAAAGATACCGAATCAGATGAACCTGGGGCTCAATGGCAAATTCTGCTTTCCGAATAAATACTGGAAAGCTCTTGGTAGTATCATTACTTTATCTAAGACTGGTCATTTAGAGAATATTTCAGTAGCAAAATAGAAAATATAAATCTTAAAAAAAAAAAAATCAACTCTAAATATTTTGTGTATGTTTTATGGAGTTAAAGAGAGGTTACAGTGAAAAGGTCAATTGGTAAATAAAATGTATATTTCCTTAAAGTAAGGTACAGTAGAATCCTTACTCAAAGGGCTGTTAAAAACAATTGTCACTCTTGATAACTGTAAATGTGTAGCAAAGTTAATTCATCTACTTATTGTTATAGAAGGAATACCAAAACAAAATGCTGTGATGAAGTATTATTTTCCAGATATCTGACTGCAGTAATTTCTCCTAGATGATGATCCAATGATCCATGAACTAATAACTCCTGCAAAAAATAAAAAAGTGTTAAATATTGCAGAATATCCATCTTATTTTTAAGACTGTTGCATGAAATTGCTGTACAATCCTCAGTGTTGATGTAATCAGTGGGAAATCCATCTAAGCAAGAAAAATGTGAAATGGCACGCCACACTGTCATGAGTAAAGCTGACTGAAAAAATTCCACTTGACACTGTGTCACAAACTGGGGGCAGAAATTTTAGCATAATTCAGGAACTCAAAAGAGAGTTATTCCAAGACCTGGAAAATGTCATCACTCTCTTTGGAGTAAAATGTGTGAATTATTTTTATTGTTGCATTCACTAGTATCCATATTTCCTTCTTTTGTGCCTTATTTTACACGTTTAATTTAAATGAGAGCAAGTGTGTTCTGGCTGAATGTCATATACATGTTGTATATAACAGAACTATGATTAACTGTATGAATAATTACCAGTTGCAACTAAACAATTCAGATGGATAGTTTCATTAAGAAAACAACATGGGGTCATTATAAGGTTCTGGTCGCTGCCCCCAGTCTTAGAAAAAAATATAGTTCTCTGAACCACCAATCTGAACTGGTGATAAAATATCCCAAGTAGGCTCACATTAAGTTGGATAATATGCAGGCTGCTTGATTTGTATTGAATATGTGTCTGGTGGCTGGAACCCACTGTAATGAACTAGCCCACAAATCACAGCTTAATGGGAATCTACTTATACATATTGCTTAATTAAAAGTTGTGAGCTTATTAACATGTGTCTTTGGCACTGAGCTTTGGGGATGTAATCTCTGTGCAAATAAGACTAGGTTGTAAAAGTTTTATAGATTGACAATGATATTAAATTCCATACCTTTATAACCCATCATTTTCTCAAAGTGTGGTTCCCATTCTGTATTTATCCAAAGCTGTGACAAATTGTTTGTTTGTAATCCTTTACTCCGTAGGACTTTGTGTGCTTGCTTTATCTCAGGAATGGTATTGCTGATGTCTCATCTACTTCTGTCCATTTTTTTGGGGGATGTTACTAGATTTCTGGCTGGCATACAAGCTCAGAGACTCTTTTTTTTATTATAGAGGCACCCCATGGCACAACACTTTAGTTAGAATTGTGCCAGTGTTTCCATTATAAACCTCTGGTTTTATGGATTTATAACTTTAGTGTAAAAATTTGCTTCAGGCTTAAACTTGGACTAGAAGTTCCAAGAGTGGGAGGGAACATTTTTTTATCAATTAGAACAAAAATCTGCAGTATGTTGCTCTTGGTTACATGACTTTCTTAATTTCTGTATGGCTAGTTTCAGAAACCCTTCTGTCCAATTTTCTGTTCAAATTTTTTTTTTTTTTTTTGGCTGTATCACATTTATCTCTGCTAATTCCACTTCATGTTCATTACTGAATTGATAATACTTAAGGAAAACAAAAAAGGAACAAAGCAATCTCTTGAAATGCTTTAAAAGCACAACTTCTCCTTTCCCTATGGAAATATTTATTTCAACCTATTTGGCACCTCCCCTTAGACTCTTGGCAATCTGATGATGCTATATGGAGGAGAAGAAGGGAGAAAATTGGTAAATGGAGATAGATGAGCTTTCAGAGGTTGTTACAAGATTCTAGTGGTTTTCATGTATATCACATGTGCCATAGCTGTCCTTTCAGAAGAAAATCACACATATTCACATTACACCCTCTGAATCACAGACCTGTGAAAGAGCAAAGAAAATCTCTATTATCATTAATTTTGATGTCTTTCTCTTCGGGAACTCAGCTTGAGAAAAGGACTGTTAACTGTGGATACACCTCTTCCCTTTTGTGCCTTGTTGCCCATCCCCTCACCTCAATGTCCCACCAGAGAGCAGACAAGGTTTTCCCCAGCTGACCTGTTTCCCAAAAAAGGAACTGTTAGGAGCCATTTCAAACAGATGTGCTTTTTCATGCGAGAAAGTTGTCTTTCTTGCCAGAATCCAACCACTCTAAGTGCAAATGGAACCTGCTCTTCTTAAAGGACTTGGAAGTGAGAAGTGAGACCTTGAGTCTCCATGAAGGACTTGAACATGGGAAATGAGATCAGTCTGAGGAGAACTGCTCAGGCCTCATGATGTTTACCAGATGTTACACAGTCATTCTACCCTTGAGGAGACAGGAGGGTGTGTGATATACCTTCATCTCTTGTACTTTACTATCAATCTGTCCCTAAAATCATATCTGGGGGACAAAGATGGATGGTTGTTCAAACAAGCAAGTGGGTGGGCAGGATTCTGGTATGGCAGACCTGTCATATCTGACACAGACAGTCTGAGACCTGTGCATCTGTGTCTAGCCCAAAGCTTTTCTGCAGCAGCATAAACACTGAGCAGTATTGCTGTATCTCTTCCATGAGGTGGTTTTACCAAACCAGGATGGTTACCAATCTCTGGAGATGGACACTGAGAATCTCACATTTGATATTCCCTACAAGAGGGCATCTCCTCCACCCTGGAATTCAGCTTGTGTTCAGTTGCTGTCCTGAGGCCCAAATGCCGTTGTGCCTTCTAAAGCTTTGGGCTGAGAGCTTCGTGGTAGATCATTACCAGGAGACTACCACTAAGAGAGGTTTTTATTGAGGAATAGGAGGGAAAGAAGGGTCTTCCTCTGGAGAGGGTTTCTGAATGGCCTGGATCTAGTTTCTACTCCAGTCTTTTGTAACATGCTGGACACTGCAGTGGGATCCCATTGCGACAAACTGAGACCCAGCAGCCAGCAGATCTGGACTGGGCTGTGGTATCTCACAATCCTGATTTGTACAGAGCCTGATGAAACAGGTGGTCCCTGTGGGAGTTTTTACAGTGAGCATTATACAATAATGAAGGATTAGTCACAAGTGACTAATAATAACTAGATAGTTCTTTCTAGAAGGTTAATGTGTCCTAGTTGAAGTAATAAGTATTGTTTTCAATATAGATACTAAAATAAACTGTACAGTTATTCTGCATTCACAGCAGTTAAAACAACTGCATATGACAATTGAATAAGCAAAGTTATAATGGACTATCCATGAAGGATTTTCAATTTGTAGCCCACAGATTGTGAGTTCTGTACACAAACTGCTTTTATTCCAGCTCCTTCCTTTTTTTGCGTTCATCAGCAGTTCTGACAGCTCAAAAAATAATTATTTCAGTTTGGCATGAAACTCAGTTATTTTGAACAATTGATTAGAAAAGAATCAAGTCAGATGTGGTTTTGATTTCACACTTCACAACTGTGTAGCAAAAAGGAATTTTCAAACAAATGATTGTTTCAACCTGAATTGCCAAAACATTTAATTACAAAATGAATGCACTGACAGTGCTGAATTTCTTGAAAGAAATTATTTTGACAGGAAGTTCAACAACTTGTCCATATTTTCATAAATCCATTTGATAGCACCTTTTTGTCTAAAAAAATTTTCCCTGCTTTAATCTGAAAGCCAAACTATTAGGACCTGACCCAAGAAAACAATTAAATAGCACTGAAGCCTGGAACTTGCAAAAGCATTTGAAGTGTTGAACATGCTAAGTTTCTGGCCTGAATCCTTCTGAAACTAATTCTAAAGGAATCTACTCCCTCTTAATTAATTTGATTAAATAGTGTTTTATCTGAGACACCCTCCATTGTGAAGAAGAAGAAAGTAAGAAGAGCTAGCTGGCAGTTAGACTAATGAGAAAATGATAATTTCTCTTATACCCTGCCAGGGTCCAGTAAAATACTACTCGCATTAAAATAAAGTTATATTTCCCTAATCTTTTAGAGATGTGTGATTCTTTCAAAATTATATTAAAATCAAAGATTTATTACTGTCCCAAGCCTCAGCCCATTTGTTCTAAGAGGTATGTTTGAATTCCAGAGAAGAAAAAGGAGAATTAATTGCAAATCCGTCTTACACACTTTTGTATCACATCCTTTTCACAATTTCATATTATTTTGTGTTTATAATAAAACTGAACATATGTACATCTTTTGAATATCCTGATTCATTAGGATTGCTTTGGAAGAAATGTTTGTGTGTTATTTTACCTGGGTGAGAGACTCAGAGACAACAAGCCCAGCCTTTGCTGTGAAACACAGACAGCTGAACGATTAACCCATGAAAATCCTCACTGCCTTGCTGTCCTGGGGTGACATTATGATATGAAATATGTATCCCATTTCGTCTGCTCTGGAGGCTGCCTCTGGTGCCTTTAAACTGAGCCTGTGAGAGGGAAGAAAAACTGAGAGACTTTTGTTTTTAAAACAAAAATTCATGTTCAAGGACAGGGACAGGTTTCTGGGGATACACTCAGTGGCAGTGGGAAGTGGAGCACGCTCGCTTTCCAGCCTGCTTCCAACGTTTTTCTCTGGAGAGTTTTCCTGGGATTTTTTGGAATTTTTTCCTCTTTTCTTCTTCTCTTCAGGACGGTTTCACAACATCAGAGCACACCAGGAGACCTCTCTCCCCAGGCCCAGTAGGGCCCCCCTGACAGCCCTGAGGAGGAGGATATACACACTGACACCTACACCTATGGAAGGACTCTGAAATCTTTCCAGGTTTCTCTCCACAGTGAGAGATTTTATTATTCAGCATTATTATCCATTTCTGTGTGTTCTGTTAAATAAATAGCTTTTATCTCTTTTACTTTCCTCCGAGGAAAAATAATTTTTTTTCCCCGAAGCTGGTAGGGGGAGGGGTGGTGGCAACCTGTGGTTTTTTTCCCCTCAGGGGATATTTTCTTCCAAATTTGGCCAAACTGGCACACTTGCCTCTCTCGTTGGTTGTGAGAAAGCCTTGCAAAGGATGTCCAGACACAGCCAAGGCTGATGCCAGGGTGCAAGGAGAGTAAGGGACAGCCAGCAGAGGTGGTGCCACATGGGATGTGTGCTGGGGTTCTGGTGGTGCCCCCCAGACTGCCTAGCAGCTGTCATGGGGGGTGATGGCAGTGTTGATGAGGTGATGGAGTGGTGGTGGTGGTGGTGTTGAGTGTTGGTGGCAGTGCTGGAGGCTCCAGCAGTGCCAGTGCCACACAGAGTCACAGCATCTCTCATCCAGGGGAGCTTGGCACGCAGCTGGGCACGTGCCTTCCTGCTTTTGGGGCTAGCCCCTCCTCATCCTCCCATGCTGCTATGCTTACTGACTCCCTGAGGCTTTGGAGGAACGTGTGCTGGCCCCACAAAGGGAGTGCACTAATTCTTTAGGATCTGGGTTACAAGTGACCACAAAATGGGCAAGACCTGAGAAAAATCAAGGTATTGGTGCAGCTGCCTTTGGCAGGAGATTTTCAGCTACTGCTCCTTCTGTGCTCCAGAAGTCAAGCACAAAGTGACCTGCCAAAACCAGGGGAAAATCCAGAGCTGAGGATGAAAGACACTCCTGAGCCTTTACATAGGTCTCACCTAAACAAAGAGAAGCTGAACCCATTAACTCCACTCTTTTTGGGTCCTCTGTGTATGTGACTCAGACTGTCTCTAACACAGCACACAAATATACTTTCTCAAAGCTCTAATTGATATTCAGACATAACTTTCTTCATATTAATAGAATTCAAAGATAATCTTCAGGGACAAAATTCAGCATTTTTATGTGAAATTAGGTGTGTGTTGCTTAACCAAAGCTTTTCTGAATTAATTCACTAACAATAAATATTCATGCTGGTTGTCTTTTAAAAGTCTTTGTTTCAATACAGCTAATAATTTTTAAACAGTTTCAGCTAATTTTCAAAGAAAAACTAATGAGGCTGTTCATGACAGTACAAGAACAATTTCTGTTAAAATATTATACTTTTTCTATCATTGAAATGCTCACAATTTTTTTAGATTCTTCTATACTGTAGGTACCCAGGAACAAATTATGTTTTATCTGCTACCCCAGAATGCCATTGAACAAAATTTTATTTTCCACTAAAAAAGCCTCTGGATACCCCAGTGCTTTACAGAAAGAGGTGCCAAATCCTTCCTTCACCAGTACCAGATCAGCTTTCTGCCCAGACACTGCACCTGACAGAAAAGATGCAATGCAAACCAGACTACAACACCAAGAACATAAATACAAGAGGAGTAATGCCAAGAGAAGTGAGATCCAGAGAGACATGAGTAAGTGGGTACAGGGCCTTGGGGCCAAAGCTGCCTTTGATCAGGCTGAAGTTTACAGAGTGCAGAGTATAGAAAGAGTTATTTCAAACTGCAGAGCAGTGTATGCCCACAGTGCCTGACATCTGGATGTGCATTTCACTGTACGACCTTGGATGAAACCCTGCTCCCTCCAAAATCAGCTGGAGCTTTGCCCAGCTACAGCAGGGAGCTGTCATGGATGCTACATGGCAACCAAAGAAAAGGGGTAGGACAATATTGTGGGATGTGATCCCCTTCACCTCACTCAGGAAAAGAATCTGTGATTACTCAAGCAACTGAGGCAGAGAGAAACTTCTTAGGTGATTAAGACAAACAAGATAGGGCTGCTGGTATAATATTCTAAGAAAAGCCATTTGTTCTCCAGATCCCATGAAAACAAAAAACAGAGGCTAACAATTCTATGGATGTGTGAGTTCCTAGATAAAAAATGGGATCCTGCTAGTTGAAACTTCTTGAGCTTACTGAGCAGGAACTGAAGGAATACAAGGTTATTTTTTTCGTTTATTCAATAGTGGTCTTAGAGGAAGTCAGTGCAGTGAGGAGATAAATGAAAATGTTCTTCTGTTGTTTAAAAGCAATGTAAAAGAAGTTTATTCTGACCTTAAACAGGATCATGAAAAGATCAGTGTATCTAATTTTAAAGCAAATCCACATACCCATCTGGGCATATCTAGAACACTTGCTGAAGGACTTACACTGTAATGCCAAAGATTGGGTTGCTTTTTCTGGCCTCTTATGAGCATACACAAAAATGAAAGGACTCTCTTTATCCAGCAGGCAAGTACAGCTGAAATATTGCCAATGCAGGCTTTTCTGTCTTGTCCTACTGTTCTATGCATCCCTAAAGGTAGGATGATAATTCATTCTTTTTTCCTAGAGCACTCTGGACCAAAATACTAAATGGGAGAAGGACTGCATGTCCTAATTCTGAGGAATGAGACTAAAATACCAGTATTTTTGACCAGTATCATTGACTGCTAGGTAATCATCAAACCATAAAAGCACCCAGAGCCTAACACAGTGACCACAGAAGACAGAGGGAATATTTCCGTTAGCTTCAGCTGGGACTTTTGTGCTCTTGGGCAAGGTTTTATCAACCAAAACCAACAAAAGGTATACCTGTGCTGCAATACTTGGGTCCCTTCTAAAGCAACTACCTAAAATTGTTCCACAGATATTTGAGTGGCAAAACTGTAACTAAATCCCTGTGCTACAGGGATTTATTGTGCTCGAAACCTCCCCAAAATATACAATATGCAAAACATTAGTCCGTATTTGTAAACATGGCAAGTGACTTCTAAGGCTCAGAGTCCACATAAAATGGTGAAAAACTTCTTGCCAACTTGTTACATAAGGATTGCAAGCAAAACATTAGGGTCACCTACACTTTAATCCACTGAATTAACCTTTCTAAAAGTAAATATGTATGTTTGGGTCATACTTTGTTCTTTCCTAAGCTGGATGTGCCAAGTGATAGGGGGAAGAGTTGCTTATTTTCCGTGTGGATTGGTTTTTTGTCACCACCTTTTTTTTGGGGGGGTTGTTTGTGGTTTTTGATTTTGCCCATTTGTTTTGAAGTTTTTTGTTTGTTTGTTTGTTTTTTAATTGAGCTCCGTTGAGAAACACAAATCTTGACACTGTCACACCTGATATTCACTGTATTTCCTGTGCAGTATCAGAAGTCTTGAATAAGCACTGTTAATACCTGAGATTTCCTAATTGCTGGCTATAATGAACACCTGATGCCCTAAGACAATACCATTTCTTTTCACCTTTCCCTTGTGAGGACATACTGGGCTGTGTTTCTCCTTGCTGACCAGAAGAGTGACTCCTGGTGCCAGATGAAATAAAATCAAGATATCTCCCAATAATTTGAGAGCCAATATATGTCACTGCTCTGGCTCCCTCTGCTCTTGACATCATTTAAGGATTTCTGTGTCTACCCACCTGGGAATGACAGAGACAGACAGCAATCAAGGCAGACCTTCTTGAAGAAACAACTGTAAATCTGACAGAGAATGAGTTTATTTACTGCTTTGCTTCTCCAGACCTTCGCAAAGCCATTTGGGAATTACACTGGGATGGATATGTGAATATGGCCACTGTGAACTCTGCTCACTGAGAGAAATCTCTTACATTTCTTATTGCACACAATCAGCACATGAAACTTCCTTGACAACATACACACACAATATCAGGAATTTTACCTCTAGACATCTCAAAATGTGATAAAACCAATGCTTCCTGATCAGGAGGAATTTATAATTAGGCAGTGTGTTCACTTGGTGCTGCTGACTCTGCATTTTTAATTTGAAAGCGGCTGCTTTATGGGGAAGCAAAGCCTCTACTGGATAAGAATTGCATGGTCTTCCCCAGCCTGCTCTTTAGCCCTGCTTAGCTTGTGAGATCAGCTGTGCTTTAGAGAGAGAATTCCTTCTGCCTTCCCTTGGTCTGAATTCATATTTCCCATTAGAGGTCTTGGTTAAGGAATTACCAGAGCTGGAATGAATCTTGTTGCTGTTCATGAACACTGGTAAGATTAAGTGTTTGTCTTTCACTTGTTAACCTTTTCACATGTGATTGCACTCAGCAGTGCTGAACATCCTTGGGTGGAGCCCTTTGGGGAAGGGACATGCTGTATTGGGCAATGATCAGCTGCAGGTTCTGAGGCTTCAAGCAACAGACTCAGATTTATACAGGGGATCAAAGCCAGGGCAATAGCTCTGCCTCCCTGCCACTGCAGGAGCAATCCAGCTCCAGTCTGAGAATGGCATACACAATATATGCAACTACATATAAAAATATATTGAAATATACAACATATATGCAAATATGTTGTGGCATTGACTCTGCCATCCTCTTCTTGTTTAGTGCTACATTCACATGAAGACTCAGTAAGTCAGTGTTCAGTCTAAGAATGGGTGGGTTCATACACTTGCATGTGTTTAATTCCTGGGGCATGGCTTATTTATGCCTTTGCCTGCAGATATTTTGTTAACTTTTTTTTTGTGTGTACGTGTGTGAATTTATTCTAGCTTTTCAACTTCATGTTGTTTAGCACACTGCTGTTTACTGTCTCTTTTTGAATGATACTGGGAGAGCACTTTTCTGTTTTTAACCATGTTTGAACTGTGTTTCCACTAACATTTTAGTTTACAATGCTGGGAACAGAAGCACTTACAACTATGGTGCATTACTGCGTGGCTTTGGTTTCTGCATAGTTAAGCCTTAGTTAAGACTATCCATATGAACTGCTGGAACAGTTGCCAATTACTACTTGGGGTTTGGGTGTTTATTTCTGTATGTCAAGCTTTCAACTTATGTGAAAACTAAAATTAATTATGAATTTATTGATATTGTCACAATTTTAAAATTTAATTGGAATTGTTTTAACAAAAACACTGTGTTCAAGAAGCAGCAATATTAGTTGATTTCTGGGAGAGAAGAAAGGATAAGCTCATACTTTCTGTACAATAACTGCTATATATCTTAAGAACTTGGTATTGGTAAAAATCAAAATGCTTCCCACAAAGTAAAAATATCTGATTTCTTCTATTCCTAAAAAAGCACACAAATCCCATGTTAAATATTTTTTCTCTTATGTCAGTGTTGCTTCCTTTCTCTGGTTCTTCTCTTACCTTTCTTTTTACTCAGTAAAGGCTCTGGTTCTTGATCCTCTCTGTTTCTGAGTAGTGTCAGAACAAACATAAATGCATCTCCTTTTGCTTTGCTACTGACTCCCATTGCTACCTCACCTCTTTAGAGCTGTTTTCTTCCACTCAAAAATACCAGCTCCTCTCCCTCTCCTCTGCCTCTGAAGTGTCTCAGATCTGCTCTGAAGTCCACAAGGCTCCCATTCTCTTCATTTTGCATGTGCAGCGTATCCCTGTGCTTCTCACCACTGCTGCCCACCCTCCAGGGCATGGTGTCTCTCCCTCCTGAGCCTTGCAGATGCAAAACTCTGCATCGTCCTGGAGAAGGTGCTGCTTTCTCAGAGTCTGTCCAAAGCAATCCAACCACTTTGGTGAACACCTGGAAGGCTGCCCCAAGGAGAAGTCAGTTTGTTAGCTGCTTTGGCTGTGTTACTGCTCTCCAAGTATCTCTTCCACACTCCCCTCAGTCTTC
>VXAC01004460.1:179551-270754 GCA_013399225.1 Rhipidura dahli | reverse complement strand
TTTTTTTTTGCAGTGCTCAAAAACACTCTTGCTTTTTTTTCACAAGTCCTACACGACCCTGCCTCATGACTCTCCTTCAAATTCCTCCTTCAAGCTCCTATTTTACTGTACTGCAAAAAAAATTATTGGGCTCTGCCAAGTGCTCGGGAAGGGTCTGATAGTAATTTACCATTATTCTGCAAAAAAATATTATTTCATTTTCCCTCCATGCTCCCCTCTCTGACTTTATCTCTTGTTTCTATCAGTTGCATTCAGAGCCCACATGCAAGTTTTCTCTGTCAGAGTCTGTACCATTTTTCTATGGATACATATCCTCCAGCAGAAAAATCTGATCCTAGGAAATGCTGAGCCAGCAGCAGATGATGATGTTTGGCTAAAGATTTTTGCAGCCCCTTTTCCTTTTTTTTTTTTTTTTTTTTTTTTTTTCCTGGAGAGTCTTAGGGTTTTGTTTCTTTTCTTTGCATTGTTTCCTTTTAAATTTGATTTTTTTTTATGCGCCTGGCTGAGACTGGCTTTGAACAATAGTGATGGATACCAGTCTAGCTCTTAATATGTAGCTGTCTGTAGATAGGCTATTGGAATGGAAGAAAGTAAGAGTGCTACACAGCAGAGGTAATTCTCACACTGACATCACTGAGTGCTTCTTAGTTGGCAGAATAAACCCTAACAAAGTAACCAATACAGTCATGCAATATTTACATTTAAATCTAAATCAGGACATACATATGGAAAAACTATATATGATGACATTGCAGATTGCCTTTTTTCAAGTAGGTCCTTCAGGGTAGCAGCTGGATTGGTTTTCAGATAGGAGCTTCTTAATCCAGGCAGATGTAGCTCTCATCAGAAGTTAATTTGCAGAGATATTCACATATGCAAATCATGTCACAATGGTGAAATGCAACCACGTAATGACTGGAAAATGTTATACCCATAAATCATACTACCACGATCATCAAAATTTCCACTCAGCCAGGACAAATTCAACAGCATTTATGTCTTTCCAGCTTTTAGCCCATAAAAAATCTGTGTTTTTGGAGACTGTGTTACACTGGTGATCTTAAAACTCCCAAGTCTGGTATAATGAGTCCTCAAGTGCGTTATAACTTACCAGTAATTACATTTCAACATTTCTGCTTTCAGCAGTTAGTGTTTTATTCATAAACATTTAAACACTGAATTAGGCATAAAATAAGAATGTTGGCAACAACCCGGCTTAATTTCATTAACTATTAGGTAAATGTAGTATTGCTTCTTCAAATAATCCTTGGTTTGAATGCTAAAGATGTAATGAACTTCATGGTTCATAGCATCTGACATTGCTTAATTAATGGGTGCATTTATAGTACATAGGCCTCGGTAATTGATTTATATGCATGATTTGCACATACAGCTGTTAGTTCCTGTAGGAAAGGCATAATTCAAATGTGTGCATATATTCAAGATATGGGGAAAGGGGAGAAAAACCCACCTCACAAACTTGTCGAGTTCCCAACAAAACACGATAAAAAATAGTGCAAGAAAAATAAATAGCATCAGAAAAAACTACCAGAAGAAACATTAATGTGATCACTTTGAGTTTCCACAGCTCACACATTTCAAGTGGAAAACATGACAAAATGCTTCTCAGCATTTTTTTCCTCTTTACAGTAGATGTGGTTAAGTCTATATTTGCCCACACACCTCTGTGAGGCTGTTCATATTACAGCGTAAGCAGGGTGAATGGAGTCCACATTTTCCATGCCCATTTGAGTTTCTCTCCCTCACTCAAATACACATAAACACACCCAAGGTATACATAATTCAGATTTAGGAGCAAGAACAATAAAGCTTAGAAAAGGTTACGCTTAATATTGCACATGTTTAGTCTTGGGGCAAATCCTCCTAAGCGAAGCCAAACATTGGAGGCGAGGGAATTCAGCAGAGGTTTTCTAGCCTGTCCAACAGATTACTTCTGAAAGCCAAAGTGGTGTGTTGAGAAGTCGATGCAGAAGAATAACTGAGCTCTGAGTGGAAAGAGGTCTCCTGTGGCAGTTTAAAAAGGTTGAGGAAGAGAAACAGCTATTTCTGGATTATCCATTACCTTGGAGCTAAGGCTGCATCCTTCCTAGCACTTTTCTTGCTGTTCAGTGTATCCCAAGCAACAGTCCCACGTGCTGAAGCAAATGTCTCCATTCCAGCATGCAGTGCTCCAATTCCCCCATCTTTCTCCCTCACACTGACAACTACCCCACATTAGCAGCAAACCTTATTTCAAGGGTCCTTGCAGGAAGGGCTTGCCATTTTAGGGATTTTGGTTTCGGTTATCAAAGCATTTCATTGTACGTTGAGGAATGCAGGGCACAGGCAGCCTGATGGCTTTCACAAGCCTGGCTCCATTTCCTGGTGCTCTAAGGCAACACTTAGCTTTTCACTCTCCAGACCCTTATACACTCTACATCTGCTATTCTAATGCCTGCATTCATCAGTAGACTGGCAATAATAAATTTTCTCCTTTCCTTTCTCTTTTTTTTTCCAAAGGCTCTCCCTTGTACACACGTTTGTCATTTCTTCACTGTTGACTGCTGACTGGCCAAACCTCCATGAACAATAATTCCATTATAATGTAAGCCAGGGGCATGGCTGGCTTTATGGTTTGACTGGAGGCAGGTGAAAAAGGGTGGAAAGGAGATTATTTTAAACTCTTAATCATCACTCATCTTTTTTCAATATTCATTGACAAGCTGTAGTGGAAACTATATTTTTTCTTGGGAACCCAGGCACTCTTCCAGATTCTTATTCCTCAGTATTAGCCCAATGCTTTCCTTCTGAGAGTTTTAATGCAGTCTTCTGAAATCAAATCTTTCCCACAGTGTTAGTGACTATGCCCTTACAGTTTGGAAAGGCCTAGCACTAAAACTAGTGGGCTAAAATCATTTACATCACCAAGACCTAAGAGTCATGAAGAACAAGACCCGAGGGCCTGAACACAAACCTACTCCCCACACAGTGCAGATGAGTTTGTGCTGTGTGGATTGAAAGCCTCAGACAGCAGCTATCACTTGAGAAATGCTTCTGAGGAATGCTGGGTGATTCCATTTCATTCAGAAGGTATATAGTTAAAAGTAGAGATGGTGGTGTAAGGCAACATCTCCTTTTCTCCTTGTTGTAGGGAAGCAGAAGCAGTTCAGGGAGCTGTGGAGCGGTAAGGACCAGATCAGCTCTGAACATCTCCAATGCAGCACTGATGGGCACAGTAGGGCTGTCACAGAAGAACTGAATCACAGCAAAATTTGGCTGCAGGGATATGGTGCATGTCATGAGTGAGCTCGGAGCCAAACTGTATGGCTATATAAATATCCCAGTGTTCACTTCAGTGGGATGTCAGTTTTACTGTCTCTACATGAAACACACACACTGTTCCAGCCTTCCTGGAAATGGGCAGCAGCCAGGATTTAGTCCATGGAGGCAATTGCTGTAGTTGCTGGTAACTTTTATAGTGGAGGAAACTGCAAGGCAAACAATTAAGCTGTGTTTAGGAGACATTCTATTAACATTGGCTGATTTATATAATATGCATGAAAAAAAGAAGTAATTTCAAATCCTAAATCTAAAGAAGATGAAAAGTGGGAGAAGAGAACAGAAAAAATATACTTTGGTCAGATGATTAAATGCTTTCTCCCATGTCCTCCTCAGCCTGATTTTACTGATCTGACACACTGTTTGGAAGTATTTCAATTATGGGTTTAGGTTTTTGGAGGGGTTGGCCTCTGAAATTATCCTGAAATCATTACATAGTTTTCAGAGCAACAGA
The DNA here is from genome assembly GCA_013399225.1 of Rhipidura dahli. Classification (NCBI taxonomy): domain Eukaryota; kingdom Metazoa; phylum Chordata; class Aves; order Passeriformes; family Rhipiduridae; genus Rhipidura; species Rhipidura dahli. Next base: position 266,961 of record VXAC01004460.1, on the reverse strand, counting down.
ATGAGTTACTTGGAAGATGTAGGCAGAAATGGTGATTATCTAAGATAACAAATACTATGTAATATAAACATTTTCTGCTAATGCTTCATCTTCTCCAACATATAATCCAGTTCTCATTGATTTCAAAAGCAGTTGGGTTTCATCTGATCACTAGTTATTAAACAGCTTCTAAAGCTATAAAAAAACCCCAAAGCTTTGCTAGAAATAATCTTTGTTTTCTTGCCAGACTGTAACAATAATAACAATTATATATAAACATGCATATACACACATTTCCTTTCCATTTTTGTATCTTCAGTCATCTGGAGTTCTTCAAGCATTTTATGCAGGTGAATAAAAAATAATTATCTTTGTTTTGCAGGCACAAAGGGAAGGTGTGGTTGAAGTTGGCAGAAAAAGGAATAATAAGGTGAATTTTCCACCAAGTTTAAAAAAAGATCACATTTATATGAAAACTGCACTGTGTTTCTTTGACCAAATAGGCTGTGTTCAGCATTTTTTACCCTTTCCTTTCATTCTCCCAGCCTCCCAAGTATCCTTGAGAAAAGGTTTAAACTCTCACAGCAGTTTTGGCAACATTCTCAATGTTAATTTGGACAACTGTTAAGAGCACGTGTTTCTTGTGTTCAGATAGGACCATTGTTAGGTGTGCCATTTCTAAGAGTCAGATTCTGGTCCCCTTGCTTTCATTTGGTTTGCTTTTTCACACCACATCAGGTGCAGGCTGGCACTGCCAGCAGGGGCCAGTCCCTGGCTGCCCATGGCTGTCCCTGTGCCCAGGCTGTGCAGACAGGCAGCAATGCTGTAGGATAGGTAGGTAGAAGTGGAACCCCAAGGGCAGGTAGAAGTGGAACCCATCATTTGCCCCTGGGGCACCTGTCCTTCTCATCGTGCTGCCAAGCAGAGACTGCTCATCTGCAGCAAGGTGACCACAGTCCTTCCCCTCCCCAAATCTGTCCTTACCCATGCAGAACCAGCAGTATCCACAGGGATAATGGTAGGTGAAGAAACAGGCAAGACTGAAGGTGTTAGTTGGTTTATTAATGTGGCAGGATGCTGTTTACTATACATCAGATAGCACTGAAACAACTGATTTTTCAATCAGCATTAATGTTTCTTGCTGGAGGGGTGAATCTTACTCTGGGCCATGTCCTCCTGACTGGTTTTAGAACGTGTTCTTTCCCATGCAATGGTTCCCAAATTTGTGGGTGTTTGTACAGCATGGAAGCATGCTCAGAGCTGCTGCAGTCTTTTTTGAACTATGTGAAATCATGTGGATCTGATCTTGTGATTAAAAATAAAGTTTCCTCTAAACAGGTTCCTGGGGAAGTATTTGTCTGTTCTGCAAAGGGATTGCAGTTAATTCTAACTAAGGAACACTTTAAAACTATTAGGAGAGGGTAATTTTAGCAGTTCTACAGATGATTAAAAAGTCATTTTCTAAAATATTCTCACTGGAGGTTTTTTTTTTTTTTTCTTAAAGAAAACATTTAATTGCTCCAATCAACCATAGCTACTTTCTGTTCATGATGTAATTTGTATACAAGGTATATGGTAATTTTTCATATTTGATTAGGAATGTATTCCCTATAGTTCCTATCACTCACCTTTAATTGACTATAACTCACTCCTCATTAAAGAAAGAAGGACTACAGTAAGATGGAGAAGGGGAGCACTCTGATTTTGCAGTAACATGATCTGGCACACTGGGTGATGTGCCTCTGATAGACACAGCTTCTATTATTTGTCCACTCATGTGACACCAGCAGTGGAAGTCCCACCTCACAGCTAGGTGAGGCCAACTTTGATTTTAGCTCCAGAATTTACCTTGGCATCACCCACCTGTGTATTACAAAACCACTCTCTCTGATAAGCAGAAGAAATTCTGGGCAGCAAATGCCACCAACACTTGACAACACTTGAAATACGAAATAGCTTAAGTGGTCAAAGAGTGTGACTCCTCTTCCCATCCTGGGTGCTGAAGTTGGACATCTCTAGAATGCAGCAAAGAAGGCTGTTTCCAGCACCACTCCTTAAAGATGTGGCATGGTAAATAACAACAGATCCACGTATTTTAATGTTTTTCTAACACCCTGTCTAAGATCTCAGTTTTTCCTGATAACTTATCCTCAGGTCTTGGATGAGTAGTGACACAGGAAAATCAGGTATCCAGCCAATGTGCAGCATGCTGGCAGTCTTGCCTGTCTTTAGATTCTGCCAGTGTAATAAATCCAGCAAGAGATAACATGGTAGGTATCGGTGAGAGGTGTACATGGAAGGGCAGCTGGGTTGCCAATTTCTGTAGCTTCCTCTTGGGACTGACAGCTTCATTTCATCATGAAAAACAGTCCCAGCAAGCAAACACCACTGCAGGGCTTTGAGGTTCATTCAGCATCCAGGATCTGCATTACCCTGGGTCTCATTCATGGGAGACACCATTCAGTTGTGTCTTACCATCCATCACTTTATGTTTTTTTTTAATGAATTTGTTTCCTCACTAAAACGGACCCAGACATATTTTTTTCTTTCACATTTGTTTCCTCACTAAATTGAAATTCTCTGAATCCTATTTTTTTTTTTTTTGAGGTAATTGTTTTGTCCTAAGGACCATGTGACACTGAGCTGCCCATGGTGGAGCAGTTCTGTAAATGAGCTTTTGGCATGGTACCTGGCACATCCACTGCTGTGAAGAAATAGCCACCAGTGACTTAATGACTAGGACCACTCTAAAATTGTTTTCAAGGACTCAAATCCCAACATTCTCTTCAGCATTTTAAATTTCCAGACTTTGTATGATAGCCCACTGAAACCCAAACCTTCAGTATGTTTTCCCCAAGAGCTTTCTCAGAAGTTTTGAAAGCTGGAGCATTTTTATTTCCTTTATGATAGTTCCCAGGAGCACCTGTGAAGGGCTGGGTACTATGGTGTCATAAAAACATGAAACAACAGAATGTCTGTCAGCAAAAAGCAGCCACGGTTCAGAGCATGGAGCACTGGCAGTGACTTGTTGGGCTCTCCCTGTTGATGCTGGTGGTGCCCAGAATGCTCTGGTTAGGCCTTTGAACTAGAGAAAAAAAGAAGACCTGATGCTGCCCAGATTATTCCACAGCATGCCTGGCCTTGCCAAGTGAGGACTGCAGCTTCCCCTTCACTTGTAACCTTGGGCTGGAAGCAGTCACAGTTCCTGCTGATGCCCCAAACTCCATCTGCCTTCCCAGATTTCTTTAACTCTTTCCCTACATGCAGCAACCTGTCTATTCTCCAGGTGGTTCCCTAAGAGGAGCAGTGTCCACACCTGTGTGGCTGTGACCATAGCTAAGCTTCTGCTGACACAAGCAACATCATCCTCTTGAGTCACCACAGAAAACTGACCTCTCCCAGGATGACTTGTACCTTTAGCAGCCAGAGGACTCATTGTTAATGTGAGGTTTGGCCTTTTCTTCACCTTCTGGCTTAGCACACCACAGTCTGATGGTCTGCAGGAGGAGGTGGAGGTTAATCAGGACACCCTATTATATGTCCTTTCTCCACTCTTTATACTTCTGTTCCCCTGAGCCACTCCTTTCCCAGAACACAGTAGCTTTCATCATGTCATACTAGAGAATACTCCATCCAAAAAAAAAAAAAGGTCAGTGCTAAAGAAATCATTACATTGCTGTGCAGTCTTCTTTGTTCTGTAATATTAAAACCTGGTAATTTGTCATGACAAACAAATAGTTCACTTGTATGACTACTCAGTAGCTCCATTTTTCTCCCTGAAGACCAAATGCTTAATTTCATGACCCTTTATTTCCTGTATTTGGGTTGAACTGCTGAGTCTACACCATTCCACAAGCTTTCATCGAGGCATGGTCCCTTGCTAGAGGCCCTTCCATCTGACCTCACCAAACTGTCATGCCTTCCCTTTGCCCCTAGACACCCGTCTTCCTTCACATCAGTTAATTTTGCCCTCAAGTGTTGTGGACACATACCTGACTACATATGCACCCATGGAAAAGAGAGAGCAGAATTTAACAGGGAGATAGCTGCCTCTAACACCTCTAAAAGGTGACTTTATGTTATCTGTGACCAAGGCTCTGTGTAGCTATCCTGAGACAGTAATTTTCTGCCTGTTTTCTCATCTCTGAAACCTCCTTTGCAGGGGTTCCTTGAATCCTTTACCTGAGTAACCTTTCCTGAAAGCCCAGTATTACAGTAATTAAAAAATAAACTTCTCCTGTTTAGGAATGGAGGGCTGCCTGGCAGGTGTGAGGTGGGTCCTGAGGAAGCCTTGCAGAGGGGTGAGGGGAAAGGAAGGATGCTCCAGACACCTGGGTTGTGTTGAGACCCACCTGACAGATGGCCTTGGGTAGATATCACACAGAACCTCTGCTGACAACTGGCACCTGCCTTCCAGACAGCCCTGTAAGTAAGGACACATAAATGGGGTGTTGGTAGCTATTGTGTCTCCTTTTTTGTGCTCTTCTGGACTTTTGCTTTGTCAGGAATGTTAATAAATGCTTCAAGTACATTTACAGCTATCTGTTTTCTACACTCACGAATCCAAACAACTCTTAAACTGATCTGTTAAAGTCCATCCTGGGGAAATGTGCTAAACCAAGCTTGCATTTAAAAGAAAATTAAAAGAGAACATTTGATCTCAAAATGCTACATGTTGTTTATGTGTATTAACTAATTTCTGTCCCAGGACTGGAGACAGGGGTTGACTTGTTTAGATATCTGAAAACCCAAATTTTTCAGATTTGTGTGAAGCTATAAACTTTTCATTTCTCTAATCCTGGCACTCAACATCATGTCCAATGAAAGGCTGTGTGTAGCCAGAGACTGCTCTGATTTTGCAGGTGGTGGCTCTGGTTTTCTTTACAGTTGTTTAGGTGAATGCAGGCCTGGGAGAAAAGGCATTATGGCAGCTGGACCCTCTGCCTCTTCCACAATGGCTGAGGGTTGGAAGCTTCTGGTATCAACCTATCTCAGATGATGGCATCACTGAAAATCCCAGGAGGCAGCTGTGTCCTGACAGTGGCCCCCTTGCCATGCCCTGTAACACTGCTGGGGTTCTATCTCAGCTGAGGAAATTAATTGGAGTAAAAAGCTTTTGGCTATCTGGGGATGCATTTTCACAACGAGTCTCCCTGGTTGTAGAGGTACAGCTCTCTGTGAATTTTCACTGTACTTCACAGAAAACATCAGGTTCAACCAATAAAAACCTGTGTAAAAGCCAGGGCGGAAAAAAACTGATCAGGTAGTGAAACAGAAATAAAATTGAAAACAATTTCAGTTTAAAAAGTTTAAATGCTTCCACACCTTTCAGGCTCACTGTGGAAACTTGACAGTCAGATATTAAACAGTACACCATCTCACTGAATTTTATGTCATTATAGCACCAGTGTTATTAAGCTTGATATAGTTTGCTTTTTAATTTCAATGAAACATTTTTCCTGATCTTTTCATAAAAATGACCTTTGGGGACCATAGAAATCTAGACATTTCTTTATTTATGCTGCTGCATCAGCTAATGCTTCCAGTCAGAAGCTATATTGGAAAGCACATGAAAGCCCTTATATGATACAGTAATATTGCCAGCTAAATGTTGCATTAGAGCATTTTACACTAACAAGCTGAAAGTTTTCTTCTATGAAATTACTTGATGTGTTTCTGTGAACAAGATAGTGTCAGTGGATCTGTAATCTTTTGCAAATATTTCTCTACACTCTTCAATCTATTCTGGAATTTTATACTTGTTTTTTTCTTTCTTACAAAACTTCTTTTTATAATACATCCTTTTCTCAAAGTAAAAGAAAGGCACATATATACATATAGTTTAAGTAAGCCATTATTAATCTTTAAAAAACCAGACAAAAAATTTTAATGGCTTTCCATTATATATAGCAATATAGGTAATGTATATAGTAATATAAAATATTACTATAATATGTAATATTGCTGTATTGATTTTCACTGTCGATTGAATTTTATAGAGAGCTGTGATTTCTGAGAATTGTCTAATAGACAGGAAGTTCTGAATGAATCAGGAAATCTTAAAGCCTGGGTTTAATCTAGAAACTCCACTGACTTTCTTCAAAGGACATAGCTTTAAAAAATGAGAGTGCTCCCACATGTATCAGTTTGGAGTTAATGAGGAGAATAAGCCTAAAGGACAGCAAAAGCCTTGTTTGTGTTTCAAAAGGCTTTGTAAATTATCTGAATATTTCAAAATCAAGTAGTATTTGAAAATCTAAACTGGATTCACAAATGGCCAAATCTCCAAAAATCACAGACAGCTTCTGAGAATATGGACTTTTAAATGCTAGTCTTTAAATCCTTTTCAAATCACATCTCAAAAGAAACACAGCCCAATATTCAGAAAGTTGGGAAAAAGGAAAATGATGAGAAAAAATTTATTTTACTTTCAAGCATTCATCAAGTGAGGAGAAGAAAACATTAGAAAAGAGAAATTATCACATCCATGCAACTTTCAAAGCAGGTCAGGAGTAATAAAAGGATTGCATTCTGTATGAAGCATTCAATATGGGTTGGAAATAGGAATAAATAAATAAAACCATAAATACATAAAAATAAATTTATTTTTTTTTCAGAATTGATCTACTAATTTGGAATAAATATGCACTGCAGAAGTTGCTTTCTGACTTCCCAAGCTCACTGTGAGAGTCAGGTTAGGAGAGGAATTTGGACATCTGAGGTATATAAACAGTTGTAAGTATTATTCTGCAGAAATATATATGAATACGTAAACCAAACCACAGTTTTCAGATAACACTAAGCACACATCACTGCATGTCAGATCCATCAAAAATTAAACCCTTGGATCAAACAGATTTGCACCTGCTTACCTTGGAATTACTTTAGGGCATGACATCAATTAGAGTAGGCAGAGCTGATGTTCATCCCTGCTAATGACAAAATGAAATGCTGAGTGTTACCCCATTTTTTAACAGAATGGGCCAAATGCTGCCCTTGGTTACATTCCCAGGCCTCAGATAACATGAGTATAATTGAAAGCAGTTTTGGTTCAATATCTCTTGTATTTTAGATGCTATGGAGCAATCAAACAATATGACCTTTCAGTGGTCTACCAAAGAATCAAGTTCTGTTCTGTATGGGATCCAGACTAATCAATATCCTATTACGATCACAGCCTGCTTTGGTTTGGGTTTTTTTTTTTTTCACAACTGAGACACACTGGAAGTAGCTTGGACAAAACATTTCTCCCTGGAACAGCTGAGACTTGGCAGATTCACAGACTTTTATGGTGTTAAACCTGTGCTTTTCAGTAAAATGACATGAGTGTTTAAGCTGTATGGCACAATGTGGTGCAAACATACCCAGGCTTAACTCATTCAAGCACTCCTCATTATGCCAAATCTCCAAACAACACCCACAATGAGAGAGAGTTTAGAATGATACACCTGTGCATTAATAAATACATAAAAACAACAAGCTCATATTAAGTTGTCAGGTATAGTGGGGGTTTAAGAATCAGAAGCACAGAATAAAGTCCATGTTGGTACAATGTCTAATTTTTCTCTTGGATGATGGAAGACAGAATTGACTGAAGGAAATCTCTACCCCACAGGGAGCCAATAACTTTCCAATGAGTCAGGATATCATCCATCATTTTCAAGCACAGGGGTGACTGAGAGCTTCTTTGACTTGCAGAAATGAGGGGTGAGATCCTGGGGTGAATTCAGTGGCATCTCTCCAGCTCTTCAGCATGTTCAGACTTCCACTGGTGAGGTCAGTGCAAAATAAGGGTGGCACTACAGGTGTGCCTGAGCACACATGTTGCATACCTGTTGATGAGTAGAAGGAAAAAAAGCACCAGGCCTGTTCTTATTTCACAAGACCATCTCGAAGGAAGTAAAGCCAGCCTGTCTCCCTGTGTACTCGGCTGTATTTCAGACCAGAAATTAGGAGGAAAAAGCACAAGCCCTACTCAAGGTATATTTTTCCTTCAGAACAGGTTTGTTTTCTTAAAACCAAGTAGCCACAGCCCTGTTATTAAAATCAATAATGAACTACAGTCATGTCATAGCTGTTCTTCAGTTTTTAGGATGAACATATCTGAGTAATAAATTTAGTGGACTTGTAGGTCAGACCAACAGCAGTTTCACTTGTTTGTGTTCACCTCCCAGTAAGGCTTGCATGTGTGTATTTTACTGCTTAAAAATATTACACTGGCCATCATGGAAACTGATGAGAGGGTGAAGGAGAAGAACTCTGTAACCCTCAAGTTGTTTTGCAGTGAAGGGGATGTGGGCAGGGGTCCTGCATTGCCACATTCCTGCAGCAGTGTGATGATGCAGGGTTGGGATGCAGCAGCGTGGAGCTGGAGCCAGTTGTCACCCAGTGAGTGCAAGCCTCTTGAATTTGAGTTTCTCTGGCAGGCCACGAAGGAAAAAAAATGGTGGGTGTAAAGGCCTTTTATTGAAACTTCATACTGCACCATATTTAATGTGCCTTTCCCTGGATGCTTGTTTGGAAGAAAGGAAGACCCTCCAGAGTCTCTCAAACTCCTGTTTGAACTCAGTAATGTGCTAAAGTAAATGCATGAAACAGTGTTTTTCTTATTTATTTATTTTTACACACATATATGAGCAGGCCAGGAAATCTGTAGTATGTCACTCTGTATTCTGCACCTGATTGATCACTCTTTGCTATGCTAATGAAAAAATTAATGCTATTTGACTTTCCTGTTTGCAGGAGGCAAGAGCACTTTTTATAAGAGTGAGCAGAATTTTTCAGAAATGTTTTAACTCCTCTTGGAGTCAAAACCATGCATCCCTGAGGCCATGGCATGAGACATGGTAAGCCATGAGCTAACGGTGTGTGCATCCTTAAAACTGAAATAATGGGAGGTCTGTGACTGTTGTGGCATGAACACACTGGCTCTAAGTATCTAAATGAAGCTGACCTTTCACACACTGATGTTCCACTGCTGCTAATAAAAAAAAAAAAAAGGCATTTTTTTCAGAAACAAGAGTAGGAAGAAATATTACTAATACTTTAGTAAGATCTATGTATTCTCTCTGCAATGAAATTAGAAAGGTCAGAATTTCTCTCCCATCCTTTCCTTTTTTTTTTTTTTTGTATTCTCTAACTTCTCACCCATCTTTGTTGTACTAATGAAATTAAGATATCCTTCATGATATAACTGAGAGCTAGGGGGATCTAAATTACCTTCATCTGGCATCATTCCAGTATACTATAAATGAAGTAATTGTCCTTGACTATAAAATTTGCATTTTCAAGACTTAATTGCTATCATTACATCTTTTTGTAATTCTATTAATTTAACTGAATGGAGCATTTGGTTTTATGGTAAAAAATTTGCATTAAAACATTGTACATCTAAATAGAATTTTAATATTTGTGTCAAAAGCTCAATACAGTCATCCCACGGGACCTAAACAATTTCACAAGAAGAGAATAGGAAGCAGTCGCACTTTAGGTCAACAAACAGGTTTCCCTTTGGTGAATATTAATAGAACTTGCTGTAACAAGCATTGTGTGCTGAAAATCACTCCTGCCTGATCTCTGCAAAAGTGTTATTAATCTGTGAATTCCATACCATACATTCTTAACAGGAAATGTATTTGCCCAGGTACAGAGTAGGTTGGATGTGTGATTGTTCTGTCAGTAAACAAACTTTTTTTTCATTTTTCCTCCTTTCCTTATTCTTTTCTGACAGAACAAGGTACTTTGGTCAAAGACTGTGGACAAATGGTTAAAGCAGCGTGAGGACTCTGAAGTGGCTGAATACATTGCAACTGCAATGATGTCGTGCACTTTTTTATACACGGGGCCCAGTGGTAAGGTAAGAATGTGTTACCAAGTACACCTAATTTGAAACTAGGTCCATCTTCTTGCAGTGGATTTATGGGGTACTTGGGGACTGTGACCTCTTATTAGGTCTTTGGAGGTATCTAAGCCACTGGAGCCCTTGGGAAGTAGGTACCCACTGGGTCTGGGGTCTCACTCAGGCAGCACTATGGGCAGTCACTGCAGGTACTACAGGAAACCACTGACACGTGGATGAGTAAACAGTGTTTCATGCTGGTCAGAAAAGTCTATGCTATTTTCCATTTGGTGTTAATAAACGCTACTGAGTTGTATAACATATTATTTATGCAAGTAATCAAGATGGATTGGCTTTACATTGAATATGTCTGTGATTTTTTTTTTTGTTTCCTTTTTTTTTAACATATGAGTAATATTTCACAAGAGGTAGAGTGTATTAGTGACAGAAACCTCATTAACTGCTCTTAATATATGTTGTGTTTACTGGACTTCATAGTCATTGTGTAATTAAGCTTCACAACTGGCTTGTGAAGCACAAAAGATGAAAGATGTCTCCATGAAAGAGATTTATGGGATGGTGAAATTAAAGACAGATTTCTCAAAGTGTATAGGTACCACTTTGTTTTTGGTTTTGGTGCCTAAATAGCTCTGAGGGCCCAAAACTCTTGCAAAGCTGTGCAGCAAGACACTGGTACCAGGCTAGACCCAAACCTGGAAGCACAGGGTGAAGCCTCTATTGGAGATCATGGCTTTTGGGCAGGTGCCAGAGTGGGTTTGCCTTCTGCTCTTGTCTCTTGAATGGAAATCACACTTACTCACTGTGGGGATTTTGTGATGGTTCAGGGTAGGCTGGAAATGTAATATTAAAGCCATAAGAGCAGGTAACCAGCTTCTTCTACAGCCATCTATATATCCAACATTTCTATGGGGGTATTGGCCTTTATTAGAAAAACTTCAGCATCATAGATGGGGGGGCAAAGGGCTGACAAGAGTTTTATTTCAGTGTTGAATCTCTCAGACCTATAAATATCAGCTCTGCCGTGCCACTGGAGTCTGCTCTGCTGTTCTAGGATGTGTACAGGGTATGAAGGCTCACAGGGGATCTGCATTTTTTCCACTTCAGGGAGGACCCTCTGTATGTTCTTTCTTAACGAGTGAATTTCATTTGATGTGAACATTATGTTAAGGCTGAATTTCTAGGCAGATTATATGATAGTGCATGATTATATGAAAGAAGATAAAAACAAACAACCCTCTCCACCACCAACAAAATTCCCCAAATCCAAAACAAAACACATATTCTTTTGAAAAATCCAGGTCTAGCTGTTAGTGCCAATTATTTCAAACACCTACTGACTTTTCTGGCACATCTATCCCATTGAATCTTGGAAGTGATTTTATGTGCTTTAAGCATTTGATCACATAATCAGCTTCTGCATAGCAATGCAAAGGATCCTGAGCATTGTCCTGGCATATAGTCAAGTCAAACCTGACACAGAAACAAACATAAGGGAACAATTGTTGTCAAAACACATTGCATCACTTTGCATGGTAAAGCATTTGCTCTGGTAATCCACCATGCTGATGTGTCCCTCTGCTGATGCCATCTGAGCAGGGACTGTATCCTTAAAGTTGACATGTGCATCACATTACAGCAGTGATTTTGTTATATATCATCGGCATAATGGATATTCAGAAGAGATTCCTAATCTTGAAAGGTGGCTTGGATCCACGGATCTCATCCATGTTCTGGTGACTCAGAGCATTTTGGAAACTCATTTTATAACATCTTATGCTGGCTTGGGCAAAGGCAAAGTAAACAGTTGCCTAGGGCAGCAGACCTGGGAGAGAGGCAGTCCAGGTCTACTTTCTTACTCTCTGCTGATGACAACAGGAATGCAATCCTTTAACCTGCCTCTCCACTGTCCCTCCCACTCCCCTTTTCAGTTGAATTCTTATGGAAATCTAAAGACATCTTTTTGCCTTCTCCCCGTCTCTTTTTCTTATGCACTCTCTCTCTAAAACTCCTGCTGGTTTCTCCTAGCTTATCTCCTCCAGGGAGACTCCACTGCTTCCTACTTGGGCTGTTCCAGGACTGTGACAGGATTCCTTGTCCCCTCCCAGCCTCACATTTCTTTCTGCAAACAGCTATTTTTTCTTATTATTTGCCACCTTTGCTGAACAGCCTAAGCCATCCTCAGGAATTTCTAGCTCATTTATAGAATGAGCTATGTAATGCAAACCTGTGAAAAAGCATGCCAGATCATTTGCCTGTTGATTGCCATTGCTTCAAAAGAGCTTTTTGATATTGGAGAAAAATCTGGATAGCTGTAGAAAACTTTGTTGTACTGCTTATGACTCATGAGATTAAATGACACAAAAGTAAGGTGGTGTCAGCATGTTACAGAATCCCTGGAAAGGTGTGGTTTTCCCTGTTGGTAATGCTTGTCATGCAACAGAAAATTAGATTGCAGAATTCATTGCCATGGGATGTTATAGAAGCCAAAAGGCATAATCGTCTTCAAAAGGAAATTAGGAAAATTGTTCCATCAACGACTGTCAAATGCAGTTATCTAGATGCAGCATCAAGCTCAGGAAACCCCTAAAACACAGGTTGCTGGAAGCTATTTGGCTGTAGCAGTGCAAGGATCACTCTCTCTATGGGTGAGAACGGTTCCTGTTCTAACTCTGCTCAGGCTGAACTTTCAGTCTCTCTCATTAATACCTGCCTCATGGTTAAGGTGAACTGCTTCGGACTTAGTCATCTGAAAGTTAAAATAATTTGAAAGTGAAGTTAAAGGAAGCTTTTTCCAAGAGGCAGTTATACCTGTCTGTGTTGAAAACACTTAAGGATGAGATAAATTACCTAGATTAAGTGTCCTGTACTTATGACTTGTACTTTTGTCCATTAAGTTTGATGGCTTTGTCTGTAAAAATGAATACAGTTCAGAAAGGAGTTTGTTTTTCCAAGCAAGAAAGCAAGACCTCAGCTAGTCTGTGTGGGTGTTGTTTGTGCCTGTACAGTGTCCTTCCACACGGATTTATTTTTCCCCTACCTCAAAGCTTTGGATTGCCTTAACTTGCTCTACTTGGCCAATTCCACCTTCTTCTGGCATACATAATATGCATTCATTCCCTCAGCCTACACTGAAAGAAGCTCAGAGGTGTGCCACCTCTCTAAAATGACAAAACAGCAATCTTCCTTTGGGAGCAGCGCAAGTTTCTGAAATCAGTAATTTGACAAGCTGTGGCAATTTGACAAGCTATGACAGAAGTCTCTGGAAGCCTCTTGCATGTCAGTGTATGCACCACTGCTATACCTAAGAGAGCAGCAGATCCTTCACTCACTTGACTCGTTATTTTTGCCCAAGGAAGTGGAGCTCACATATGTAGGCAGGTATTTGTTAGGTGTTTTTGCTGCACTCTTTGCCTCAGATCCCTACTGGCAGTGGTTGTTATCGAGACAATCTTATGAGGGGAAGCAAGGATCTGTGAGTAATTTGCCAAGTGTGAGGCCAGACATGATGTTTTTTGCCTACTGCTCTCAAAGTCCTAATTAGTACAATACTTCCATTAATTTTTAGGATCTCTTCAGGAGTCAAAAATGTGGTGCTGGTGGTGCCTTGGCAGAGGGTTTAGAAAGGATGGGGGAAAGCTTGCAAGGTGACAAAAAATACAATGACAGTTGGCAATGACTGTGTTCTGTGTTCTTTAAATGATCTTTAGGAAGATCTCAAGGAGGTCCAGTCAAAGCATGACTGAGGATAAAATTGTGCCCTGGTGTCACTGGAGTTAATAACATCTTGCTAGTGTCTTCTAGGCACAAGGAGGATTTTGAGCCACACATGCCAGTGGGGTTCTAGCAGGACTAGGAGGTTCAGAGAGGTTCAGCTGGGGTTCAAGCTTCAGGCAGACAAGGCTGCAGGCAACAGAAGTGGTACAAGGAAGCATTACCTCTTTTTGACATCTGGAACCTAATTGTGCTCACTGTTTCTGGGAGGGATGTATTATTTTTTCTGTTCAGTCTGAGAGTTCAGTGGGATTGGTACCTCTCGTTCTTCTTTCTTTTCCTGTTCTCTAGTCAGTCGAGTAGAAATTGGACTCCATATTTCTTCTTCCTTTAAAAAATGTGTATCTGTGGATACACATCTCTAAAATAAACCTCCAAACGTTTGAAAGCTCATCTTTCACTAATTGTGTGTATACATATGTGTGTGTGTGTGTTTTTTTCTGTGACTTTCTAATCTCTTAAAAATTTTTCTCACAGAAAAGTGATAGGGTTTTAGCTGATAATTCAGCAGGTAATGAATTGGACTTTGACAGAGACTCAGCAAAGAGCTTCTGAATGTAAAAATGAAACTGCTGGTGTGAAAATACTATCTGTACTAACCACTGGAGGCAGGCTGCAAAAATCCAGGTTGCTGAGCAATGTCTATGGAGCAAAGTAAGAACATATCAAGTACAACAAGCCCTGTGGTCCAAGTGCCTTCTCTCCCTCTTGGAGTCTGTTAACTGCTGGAGCTGAGATTTAGATCAATTACACTGCATATTGCCAAGATCATGTGTTTTGCTGACAGACAGGCTTGTATCCTACTCACTCTCATCCATCTCAGTCACATTAGCAGCTTCAAAGGTATTAAGGAGTGAGCAAGCCTGACCTTCTTCTCAGCCCCAAATGACCTTGGGGAATTATTTGTGTGTGTGTGTGTTTGTGTGTGGACAACAGAGAGCAGGTGAGTCTATGTAGACACTATTAGTAAAGCTGCATGGCTCTGCAGCAAGGCATTCTGAATGAGAAAGTAGAATTTCTGAGAAGGTGTTTGTAGGTGCCACACTTTTCAGTCCTTGATATTGACCTGCAGACTTAAGCTTCTCATGATTCAATTTAGTATTTGTGGAAATGGTTAGGCACAAACAGCATGAATGCATCCATTCTTTATTTTCTTTTTAGGTGCCTCATCTGAAACTGTTTTTCAACAAAACTTTTTGTATTAAATGTAATTTCCATAATATTCTCTTCACATACCATTTTGGTTTAACAGCTAAGGCAGAAAATTAACACTCTTTTAAAAGCATTTAATGTTGTTACTTTAGGGAAAAAATGTGCTTAGCTTCTGGAAATGCCTGTACATTCATTTTAAGTTGTAGAAGCACTTAACAATTATTTTTCTATCCATTTATGGCTTAGCCCCATTTCCTGAAGTTTTCCTTCCATGGATGCTGGAGTTTTTTCCATCTGTCACCGTGGTCTGTTTATTATTCTTACAGCTTAGAGTTTTCTTCTTCCTCAGCTGCCAGTTTGTCAGTTATGATCAAGTGCCAAATGAAAGCAAGCATAAGCATCAATTACCAAAATTACATAGTCTGTTTACATATTCATTAGAAGAAAGGATTTTTCTCTCAGTGCACACCGGATGTGAACTGTAACCAGACACGTGAGTTCTCTACATACTCATTTTCACATCTGAAATCTAACAGCTTGGTTGGGTAATCCAGTATTCACCTGCCAGGCATGGAGTTCTTGCAGTACATGAGCAATGCCTTGAAATCTTTTAATACTGGAGGTCATTCAAAATGTTTCAAGTAGGAACAATTTTTTGGTCTCTTCTCCATAGGGAGACTGTAATTCTGGTTACATGATCTTCTGCTTTAAATTCTTTTGAATCTTCTCCTCTCCCTCTTCATCACTTTATTTTTTCCTCAACAAAGTGATGGGCATTCTATAAAATTTGGATTAAAAAAAAATAGAAACAGGAGCATCACACTGTAGAAGGTTACCTTTAATTTTGCTACCATGAAACAAAACATTTTCTTTGTTATGGGAAAAAAATAACAAAACTGTTGATACTTTAGAATTTCATTTTCACTTAATAGTTAAGGGAAATTATTTCTTCCAATTCATAATATTTTCAGTGCATAATCAGATTTTCCTTTTTGGTATGAAAATTAATTATAGACAAGCATATGCTCTCCATTAGAAGCAGAAAAAGTGAATGGGGTAAACTGGCCATTCTCAAGGTTTTTTAAGCCTCTACAAAGATTTCTATTGGACCACCCCCACCACTAATTTATAGGGTATCTGCTTCAGACATCCTTGTTGCAAAGCATTCGTAACACACCATATGGAAATGTGCTGGAACTTTTAAGAACTATATTTAAAGTGCTTCTTCTGCAGTCTGTTTGGCCCATTTGATGCCAGTTGGATTGGCCTAATATAAATTAGTTTGCTGAGATGGGAGAAAAATCAAGCAGAATCCCAGATTTGTGTACCCACAGGCTGTCCATTCCCACCTTGGCCTCTGTGGCAAATTTCAGCTGTTCATTGTGCAAGGTGAAGTAGATCCCTGAGTTCATAACAAGACTTTGGAAAGTTCTTTGTGGCTGCTTCAGCATAAAAACACAGCTCTGTGGAACTGATGGCAGGAAGGTGGACTTAGACTGGTTTGGGCAATAATGCTGCTATTCTTTTACTTGGTGAGTCTTGATTGAAATTGTAAACTAATGCTTTCCACGTAGAAGATGGAGGAAAAGCTGCTGCCTCAAGGAAAAATCAGAACATTTTAGTTCTAAAGTATCTTTATAAAGCTGTATAAAAGTATTTTTCATTTTGTGTACCTGGGAATAGCTAAGCCCAAGCAGAGTTAGGGGTCGAGTTGCTGAAATATTGCAGTGAGAGTTGTCATCAAGCCCTTCCTTGTGGTTGGGTCACTTTGGCACCTGCAGTCTTAAGACTTCGAAGCTTGCACACTCAACTCAAACTCAATCTGAAAGCAGTGTGAGTCTACTCCTTTAGAGATTTGCACCTCTGACAGGCAGCTCTGTTGAGGCTGGCAGCAAGCCTGCTAATTTTTACCAGTTGTGGCAGATTGTTTCAATGTCTTTTACCCTCAGTGTAAAGATGGTCTGCTCAAATGCCTGTATTTTCCTGTTTAAAGCCATTGAACCTTTCCTCACTGGTAAAGTCATGTATTCACTCTACTTTTCTTAAATGTTTCCAGAACACACAATTGTGCTGCAGCTCTGTACATATTCCTAATTTCCTTCTGTCTGACAGCCATGGAGATGTCCTGCAATGCTTTTCCCTGGCTCTGGAATACCTAGAGCATTTCTTGATATCATCAGTGGGCTCCATTTCTTATTTGTCTGTTTGTAGAAGGATTGGAGAAACACCTGGGTGTGGATGAGCATGAGAGCAGAGCAATGGCAATTCCTGGCGGGCCACTGGCCCCTTGGGATTGTGTTACCATCCAGTGCAATGCAGAGCAGCCTGTAGCTCCTGCCTGTTTTGGATATGAAGGCAGAAGAAAGGGAGCATAAGACTTTCTTCTACGACTTACTGCCCTGTAAAAGGATTTTAAAGAATCTTTGGGGAAAAATTGAGGCCTCAGATGCACACATGTGGAGCTCATTGAGTTCTTAGAAGGCCATGCGAGTGTGTACATTAACAGACAAAATATGGCTTTTGATCTTTAGGAGCAATCAATATAAAATATGTAATTGCACTCCTGTGTAATAGGATATTTTTAATACTTTGTTAAAAATACTCCCCAAACTGAAATACAAATCAACATAGCATCCCAGGCCATGGTCTTTTAATGGTCTATCTTCGCTGATGCTGACCTCACCTTTGATGCTGTTTGCAAATGTGTTTGGCTGTTATGCTTTGAAATTCAGTAAAACATTTGTACTTAATGAAATAACAAGTCCAAGCACCTTCCTGTCCTTTTATCTGTCCATCCTTGAGAATGGCATCATGTTTGGAAGAGAAAGGAGAAATAGTTGTCCTGGCTATCTGCAGGGACTCCCCTGTGAGCAGGCCTTCTCTGCTACCACACAAAACCCCGCTGTGATGGCTCAGGGCTCATTCCATAAGCCTGCAAGCACAGAGACTTTCAGCACGTGCTTGCATTTATGAGTCTACAGTTTGCCCAGCACCTCTCATAAATATTGCCTGAAAGAGTGTGATGGATTAAAAGCCTCTGCTGGCACAGACCTCTCAGGGGTGTGAAAGACTGACAGCTTGAAGGTGGCTCCCCAGGGTCCATCGACACCTTGAAACTGCTGCAGTTGCATCAACCTGTGAGTGGGTGGTAATGAAAGGCAGTGAACCTCAACTGGAGGCATCTTGGCTTTCATTTTACCTTCCTGAAATTCTCAGTATGTTGGTCTGACCTAAATGTTCACCGTGAAATCTGAAGCAGCTCCTGCACTGAAAGGTTCCCACAAACAGGAAAACAAGTGCAGGGGTGAGCAAGTGGCACTGAGCAGAATCTGCCTGAGACAGGTTCTTAGGAGGAGCAGCAAACTCTTATTTCTTCACCAGGGAAATGGCACAATCCACCTTTGGAAGGGGAAGCTAACATAAGGTCTTTTCAGGTCTCTGTTGGTCTGTCAAACTGCAAATAAAAGGGAAATAAACTGTAGGAGTCACTTCTTCAAGGTAACAGTCATAGGTGAATAGGATTGTTGTGTCATCTCAGAACAAGAATTTACATGTTTCCATTGAAATTAGATGTGCTCTTGTTCCCTGTTCCCCGGTCTGTCAGTTACACAAAAAGACCTTTCTCTTGAAAAGTTTCCTTAAGTCTCCCCAGCCATAAGCCTGGTTTTGTTCCCACTTTTGTACTGGAGCATCTCTATTTTTTGGCTGAAGTGTGTAGTATGTATTCAGGAAGAAACTGGATCTAGAACCTTTCCATCTGATCCTTTAGCTGAGATTTTATGAAGTTGTGAAAAATGGAGGGAAGTGTGATAATAGAAACATTCATGCAGCCCTAGCCATAAATGGAACTTGTATTTTAGCAATAGTAATTATGTATTTTTTGCAGTATTTCTATTTTGCTGATTCTCTAATTCCAATGGAGCAAGTATTTTTTTTGCTATTAAGCTTCATATATTACAGCTAAAGTCCTAATATTATATGACAAGCTATCTATATAAATGAGTTTAGATTGGAGTCATATTGTTTAGTTGATTGTATCAGATGCTATTTATTCCACTCAGATTCACACCTACAAAACATTTATTATTATTTTTGGTGACAGTAATTTGGTGTGCAAAATGACTTTTTTGTCTCCCTGCCCATCTCTTTAAGGAGTACTGACTGTAAAATTTTGCTGAAAAAATTAAAGCAGCAGAAAAATGACAAACAAAACTACAAAAAACACCCCAGAAACCAAAACTCTGTTTTTTCATGCCTTGTTAGACTACTGGAAAATACTTATTTTGCAGTGAATTGCTACAAATGTAGAAGTGAGGAACAGAATACTATAGCTGATAGAAAATATTGACATAGCTGGAGATCAGGTACACCACCTAGCACCCATCCCCTGTCCTCTCTGGAGAGGGAGATATGCCTGTAGTGCTTTGGAGACAAGAGAAGCTGAAACCAAAGGACCCTCTACATAATGCTGTATTACAATGAACCTTTTCAACATGTTATTACAGTAAATTCCCTGTTATCTGAATTCCATATTCTTCAATTACCGTAGCTTGTGATTCAGATGAATGGGAATTACCAAGATATAAACTTGCACTGGATATTAACTCACTGGATATTAATCTCTTTCGAGTATTATTTATATAATCTGCAGCATGATTTGGCACATAAACACAGCAGGTTTAGTTTATTTTAAAAATTCAGTGCAAATTATCTCTTGCACCAAAAAATGCATTCAAGTTATACCTCAGGGTACAAATAAGAATTAATGTTAACCAGGCTTTGTGTGTTCAAGTTTGTAAGTATATCCTAGCAGATTCATCAGAAAGAAGGCTAGTCAGTGCAGATGAAAAATAAGAAATTATTATCTGTGTTGCAGCACACGTAGAAGTGGAGATAGGATCTACTTTCATTCTTTTCCAGCTGCAGAAAGATTTTAGATACTATTTTGGATTGCTTCCTTCTTCTATTTGTATTAGCAGAATGGAATAGAGAAAGTCTTGGGGCAAATGAAACCCTGTGGTAAATTGACTGAAGTAGATGCAGGTAGATAATTTGTGAATTTTGTTCCTGGCACTACAACAAGCCATGATGCTGAAGGTAGCTTTTCTGAACATCAGAAGTGCAGATAAAGTTTATTGTTTTGTGGGACGGTTTAGTTGGATGTAGTGCTGCTCTTTAAAGATTAGGCCAGCCTCATCAAACATGGGGGTGCATTAACCACTTCAATCTACAGCTTCTGCCTCTCTTTATGTTTAGCATTTGGTTGGTACTGAATGTTTGCTTCATTTTTAGGTTTAGCTTGTTCATACAGCTGAAGTTTATCTAAGCTTGTTTTTTTCAGAAGGAAAAGATGCACACTGGGATGCCTCACCCCCTTTTGGTGCTGTGCTACCTCCTTGCTGACTGTGATGGATGGGAAGGGCCATAGGTATTGCCCCCTGTAGAATGGGTGAATCAGGTGTGTTTGGTTCTGAGGTGGGAAAAAAGTGCCATCCAATCCTGGTATTCATTTTGATGCTCAGAGATGACATAAAAGCTGCATGCAGGGGAGGAATGCCCACTGAGGAGTAAGAAAGCAGCCCTGCACTCCTCTGTGATTGGGACTGACTGTGTTGCTGGGTGGAACAGCGTAATGCTGCTGCTGCTCCTGCTCCAGCACTGTGATGTTTCTGTTCCAGATTGTGCTGACTCACATTCAAGAAAACATGATACACAGACACAATGCACTGTAACTCTTTTCCTTCCCCCCAGTAACCTTGGTAAGTGTTTGATTTCTTTTTCCTCTCTTTGGCTAGTGTGGTGCTGATATAGCTTTACTGTTTGAATTAATAGGAGGGGGGAAGGCAACCTTGTAAACAAACTGGTAGCAGACAAATTATTCTTGGAGAAGGCATTTAAATGCAACCTGCTGTTTGTGGTACCTCCACCTCCCTTTAAAGCTGATCAATCCTGATAACTTGCCCATCTCTACAAACTACACTTGTTAGACCTGTGTTCTTAAATGGGAGAAGTGCTTACAATGCCCATTTACAAGTGTATTCTGTTTAATTAGTCAGCACAGCCAGTGCTGCAGGGATAGATCACTTGCCTTTAAAGATTTGAGAATGTTAATAGTACAGTATATCATTTTAATTATTATTGGATTAATGTTGTGTCTCGAAGAACATCTAATGCAAATCACAAGAAATGGCCTGAAGTGACCCAAGGGTTGTGCTTTATTAGAAAAGTAATAGGTCCATTGCTTAAATATAAAAAGAGGTTCTTTCCTCAAATGTCACTCTGCGCTGGGCTTCTCTCTGTGTGTTTATGTGGAAATGAAATCCTTTTACTTCCACTTTGTCCACAGAAAGTTTCTGTAGCTCATGCATTAAATGGCTGAGACAGCAGCTGTAATATCAGGAGATGAAGAGGAGATCCAAAACAGCGGTGATGATGGAGACCAATTTCCGACTCATGATGCTGTAACAGCATCCCCTGATTGCTCTGCCAGCCCATTCCTAGATGGCCTTAATGAAGACAAGGGAAGCCCAGCAGTGCCAGAAAGACTGTCTGTCCTCTCCAGCAGGGCAGTGGCCAAGGTAAAAGCCCTGAGTGGCCCAGGGATGGTTAGTGGTGGCCAGGCACAGAGGACAGCCCCTGGGCTGCCTGAGCATCCCCTGGCAGCTGTAGGTGCATCGTTAGGTGCCTCCTCATGGCCTGTAGCAGCTGATAACCTGCTGCCTGTGGACATTGCCTCCCTGTGCCCCAAAAGCCTCTGCTGTGATGGTGAATTGGGTTCAGAGGCACTGCAAGCCCCAAGGGTGCCTGGTGAGGCCAGCGGGGCCCCGCAGGCTGGGACGGACCCCGGGGACTGCCCCACGCAGCAGGCAGGGAGCGGCACCAAGGGCAGCCTGGCCTCTTGCACCTTGGGCCGTGTGATCTGGATGAAGACCACAAAAGTGATGGAGGCCTTAGAAACCAGGAAAAAGGAGGAAAAGGAGAAGTACCGTCTCCAGCTGGCTATGTACCGACGGCTCCTGCTGCTGCGCTCCATCAGGAGCCTGCACAGGCAGCTGGAGCAGCAGCAGGCCAGGCTGCAGGAATGCTATGGCAGGGTGATAAACACAAAGAAAGAAGTGTTGAAACACATTTGCTCAACCTCACCCTCACCTTCGCCATAATCATGTTGCTGCCTGCAGAAATGAGCTTTGCAACGCCACCAGAGCTGCCAGTAAGCCTGCATGCCACAGGGGTGGTGTCCTTGGGTCTGCCAAGAGTGGAGAGGAAACAGCAGCAGCAGCAGAGCAAGGAAAGAGGAAAGAAGATAAAGCATTCGCCCCTGAATTTATCTGCAGGGAAAAAGAGCAAGGGTGAACCCGTGCAAGAAGCTGACTCCTGATGCCCACTCAAAGCCTCAAGGTGAAAAAGGATTTTTTTGGCATATAGCCTTTTAAAAAGAAAAAAATCACCTCAAACTGGGAGCCTAGTCTGTCACCTGATCCGTAAAGGTGCCTGGATGCAAGGTTGTTGCCTGCTGAATATGTGATATGGCACATCTCCCTTCTACTTTCAGCACTAACAAAATTTGAACAGAATTAGGCTTTATTTGTCTGCAAGAATACCTGAATCTAAAAAGCCAGGATATTTGAAATACTCAAGCTCAGGCTTGATCATATCTACCGAACTGGCTGTTTTTCACAAAACTGCTAAGGACACTGTATGTTTGCAACCTCTACTTCCCTTTAAAATTTATTCAGATTAACCAAAAATTATTGTGGGAAGGTAGGCCAGCCAAGCACACAGAGGAAAAGAGTGCAAATGCCTAAGCCTGATTTCCTCAGGAAAGTAAGCTAAAAACAAAGGCCTTGTAGTCTGACGTTGCACTGGAAACCCAGGCTGGCAGTGCCAGGGGAATGTTCAAGGTCTGCACAATTATTAATCTGCTGCTAATTCCCAGTGGCACTAGCATCTGCAAATCAAGCATATTTTGTGCCTTACTGCTGTCATTTAATGGAAGTTGGTGACAATTAGCACTTTTTATCCAGGTGTATTAGACATGTGGAAAACCCTGGAGCGCTGTTTCTCCAATTGCAAGGTTAGGATGCCTGCAGGGAATTTGATGTCAGTATGCAACAAACACACAGGGAAAATGAAAACAAAAAGATGCAACTTTTTTGTATGCACTTAAAAGGCAATGTGAGTCACTATTATTGAACAGCAAATTGAATAGTTAAACGTGCTATTTTAGAATAGGAAGCAAAATACGATTCAAGAAGAAAAGGTACAAAAAAGTTTCCTTTTCTAGGATTGCAAGGGATATGGAGAAATCACTTTTTTTTCAGATATTTATTTCTGATCATGCCAGCTTTCCTTTCCCCATTGTTTTTGTTTTGTTTTCTTTTATATAATTGATTAACTAGATAAACAATCAAGCAGGTTTTGGTGTGGGGTTTTTTTTCTGCATGAAAAGGCAGGTTTGCTTTTAATCATCCTGTCTTTATGAGAATGTGTTATATATATGAATATTATTATTCTCCCTTTTCTATTGGTGCATATAGAGAGAGGGGTGTATGTGTGTTTGTGTATGCATGCACAAAGCACTTCCCTGTATTCAAGAGGTTGTGAAAGGCTGGTGCTTCTTTTTCTGTAGCAGAAGCAGGAATAATCTCTCAAAATAATCTCTGCTGTCTACAAGGAGTTTGGTTGATTAGATTCACATGCACACATCTGTGAACAAGGTATTGAAGTAATTCAACAAATGAAGTGCAGCACAACACTGTCGTTATTCCACCTTTGTATTTCTGCGCACCCAAAATTATGGAAGCCCCCTGGGTATGCACAACCTTAGGTAGGTTCATTCATTTCCTTGGGCCCTTGTGTAGCCAGCCTCTCATGCAGCACGAACCAGTAACTTTGAATGCAGAATTGCCATAGAAACATCCTTGGCAGCAAGGAGATATTTGAAGGCACATCCTCTACTGCCTCCTTTGGGGAATTCAGGTTGCCAGAGGCCTTTAGTGGGCTACAGAAGGGAGCTGGTGGGCACATGTGACTGGGAAACATTACTCCTGAGCTCTGATCCCATCTAGCTCTCTGCTCAGCCTTAGGAAAGCTGCTCTCTCTCAGCAATGCAGGTTTCCCAAAGAATGCTTAAATACTAAACTCTCCTCTAAGGTAACCTGTTCTTTATCACGTGCCTCTCAAGAAGGAATCAAGGAGTTGATCATGGCCAATAGGGCCATGTAAAGATTTTTAAATTCCCCCCCCCCCCCCGCGTACTTCTTGAACTAGAAAAGCCTCTTTGTCACTAGTTAAGAGTAATTGTTTTGTGAACCATGTACAACCACTGTGATGTCACCTCCTTTGGGGAAAGATGTACTGGGGGAGGGTCAAAAATATTGCTGCATTTTGAAACCAAATGTCAAATTGTTTCCATTAGGACGACAGTCAAAATGAGTATTTTTGTTAATGTTAGCCAACTTTTCTTTTGAACTGAAAACAAAATTATTTTTTTAAGGTGTATTCAGGTCGGCTAATACTATCATGTAACTTTCCACTGAAATAATATAGATCAATGAAAATATAACACTTCCCCCAAACTACAAAAAAAAAAAAGTAAAACCCTGTTAAAACAGAGTAACTGTTTTGCTTCAGTAGCTGCTGAAGTACAGCATTGTCCTGTATTTGCTGCTAGAGTGCCCTACATTACTGCATAGAACTACCTATAGTGTTTTATTTGCATTAAGGAGTGACTAGAATTAGATTAAAGAATACTTTTAACATAACAACCAGTGAAGAAATAGTTAGTCTGTCAATCTGTCCAACTGTAAATTCTTTCTGGCAGAACAATGATAGTCTTTGTTTTGTACAACACCTCATAAAATTTCTTGATCCTTACTGGGGATCAGTAGATGTTTCTGCATTATGAATATTAAATACTGAAACATTTGTTTATGAGCAATGCTGTCTGATAGCTGGCAGAAAAATGAAGCCAAGAGTTATTCTGTGTGTGCACTCTCTTTCCATGTAGTACTTCTAGGGAGAGATGAGAAATAAATATTAACTGAGGAAATAACATCAGTTTTTGCAAGAATTTACTTTTCAGCTCGTGCTTCTAGTGTGGTTACTAATAAGTGGAGTTGGACAAATCAGTTAAAAGCAATATGATTTTTAAAGTGAGTTTATTTTAGAAGCTTGGAAAATGTGCTATTTTTTTTTTTTTCCTTGTATGTTTTAGTGTATTTTGGGAGTTGAAGGCCAATGAGAAAATTCCAGAAGGCCATGGGTATCTCATGAAGGTGTTTTCAGGTACATCAGACCAAGTGACAGTATCAAGTTGAATAAAAGTGTTTCATCTCATATTGCTTGACTTCCTCATGTTCTTAAGAGGGGGTGAGGTCCAATGAAATTTCTTAGAATTTGTATTTTTATCAGAACTCAACTCATAGCCCTCACAGGAACTGGGGTAAAGATGACAAAACAAGCAGTTTCAGCAGGGCCTTTCTCCCCATTATCTTTACTGACTTCCAGAGCCTGCCAAATGAATGATCTCTGGGAGAAATCTTCCCTGCAACCTTACCACTTGTGTACTTTTACAGCAAAGGTTGAAGGTAAATGATTCTGCCTGAACCATAAGGTCCTGCTGCTCACCTATTTCTGACATGGCAGAAAATAATCATGGGTTTACTGCAAAAGAGTGGAATATTTAAAAGGTGTCAGCCCTCCTGGAATAGCTGCCAACAATAAAAATGTTGTAGTTTGTGCCAACCTAAAATCAGAAATATTAAAGAACAGAATAGAGTTATATACACTTAAGGGACAAAATGCTTTAATGAGATGTTCTTTAACACAAGTGCTTTTCTTCACTTCAGGTAGCTAAACTGCTGCCCTGGAGACTGCTTAGAAGTATGTTTTTGCTGTTTCTGTTGTTGATGGCCATGAGTCAGCCAAGATAAACAGCCCACCTCAACATGTTCACTTATTACCTTTTGTGATGTAGCTGTGCAAGGGATTTGTTCAGTTCCTCCTCCCTGAGATTTTCTTAGGTGTCTATCATATTTTTTAATTAGGAAAGTGAAGATTTTATGGATTTGTAGTAAATTAATGATGTTGTGGTAAACTTATGAGCCATTATGATCTGCCATAAATGCAGATCATCCTGTGTTGTCCCTAGAACTGTGAAAATTATGGACTCTGGTGATTACATAAACATTCAAAACATAGATTTAAAGATGAGGTTGTTTAAATCATCCCTGGATGATGAGTAGACTTGGAGAAACTCTTTAGAGTCCTAGTTACAGTTTATTTCTATAAATGTTTTGAATCTAGAATATAAATGCTTTGGAGAGCCCCTTTTGCTTATGACTGCTGAAAGCAGTGCAGTAATGCAAAGATGCATTTGGGATATGCTCGAGTGGGACCACACTCCAAATGCACTGTGCAAGGAGTAAATGTTCTTAATTTTTAAAGCTCAGAGATTCAAAGTGTGATAGCCAAATGCCTGGATGGTGGATGGAGAGTAGGAGTGGAACTACAAGGACAGGATGTTTCAGGGTTTGATTTTAATGCTGCATGGAGAACCTCACACTGAACAGTTTATTTTCTCAGTTAAAGATAACCTTTTACTTCTTCTCATTCCTGAAAAAACTCTTTTGCATCATTAGGCTGGATGCATACTAAGGGTTGTTTGTGTGCTGTGGGAGGTGATACCCATCTCTGAAGCTGAATGATGGTAGTTATTGTTGCCAAAATTTATACATACAACTTACTCCCCTAACCCTGTCTTCTACCTAAATTGTAATATATTGAAGGTGAGTGTCCTGCTGATTGGATCCATGCCAGGATTTTGAGGTATGCCTTGTTCATATTCCTTCTCAATTTTGATGCATTTCTAACTCCTAGTGTCTTCAAACAATTATAAATATCTTGTATGGTACTAATCTTTGTCTTTCTGACTTTTCTACTTTTTGAGAAGGCCTTCCCATAAGTCCCTTGTGCTATTAAACAAAGGGGAGTTAGTTGTTTGGGTTTTTTTAATTTTGCAAAAATTTGAAGCAGAGGAGAGGGTTCTGTGAAAACATTTTTAGAGGTTTTACTTAAATGTTTTGAAAATAACAAAGGTTCTTACAGCTGCAAGGAAGTTTCCCTAATTGTATTTATTGTCCTCTCACATGATTTTAGCCAAGTCTACAAAACAAATGAAAAAGTTGCCTCAGTCTCTGACAAATGAAGCCTCCAAGTCCACAGCCCAAAGTGACTTCTTTGAGCATAAGAGGCAAGGAATTCTTGAGAATCTCAATAAAAGTTACATTTTCCCTTTGATGAGTGGGGGTTGGAAAGGAAAGGGAATGTGTGACCATTCATCACAGCACCAGGCTTGTTAGTACCCAGGAACTTTCTACTCTAAATGACAAAGAGTTTCACTGTCACCAAAGAGAAATTGCTGCCGACCTTAGACCTCTTTTTGGAAAGTAAAATAATGGAGCACAGGAGTGGAGTTTGATATTTGACCGAATTCTACACAATTATCATGCATGTGTATATAATAAAATTAATTCTGTGTCTCTGCATTGTAGCCTCAGGCAAGCAGCGTACAATCAGTTTTGTATGTATAATAGATCACAGAGTTGTTCATGAATAATACAAATGCATTGAGCAGATACTAGTGAGTGAGGATGTTTGTCTTTGCATGGAATCGAAGTGAACATGTAATATTGTGATAATATATATTTGATGAATTCAGGTCTGACTTGCCTTTGCCATAGCCTGCTAATTCCCTGACAAGGGTTGCCACAATAATTGAGTTTCCAATAACATTATGATTATTTCCACATGATAATTTAATTGTAGGTATTTTTTAATATTGTAATAATGTAGATTTGTGATTATTATGCATTTGCATGCAGATTTTCATGGTGTCTTGGAGCACATCCCTACATTTATAACTTAATTTCCTCTATTATTGCATATATATTTTGGGATGAACTCATTAATGCACACTAAAAAAAAAAAAGTAGGTCTTTTTGGTCATTTTGCCTTTATTATAAATGGTTGAAAGCTTTGCTCATTTTTTTAGACCAGCCTAAACAAGTGAATAAACAAAAGACAACTGTAATTCATGGATGGATTAATTTAAAATAATAATGTAATTACAAATCATGGCAGATTTGTCTGGGGTAATTGGGATGTAGACTGGTACAAATTTTGCTTTACTGAAACAAAGCTTGTTTAAATGAATCACCAAGTTTAGCAGAGGCTGTTTTCCATTCTTCCTATTCCCCCATAGAACGTGATGGCAAAGTAACACTGGCTCAAAATCCATGGGTGCCTGTAGAGGTGGGTATAACAGAATAGAACCTGGAACCTCTGTACATATCTAGATATTATTTTGCAAACAAAATGCCCAGTAAGAATAGAATTGTATATACAGAGTCATGACAGCAGCAGGGGTTTCAATCAGTTAATTTGTCCACTCTGAAAAGAGGCTTGTTGCTTGCCTTGTAACAGCCTTCCAACTGTGTTAGAAAACCTGGCCTGAAATTTAGTGGGACAAAGGGAGGTAGAAATAAACTCAACATTATTGGAGGAGACATTTGTGTGATCCTGTGAGCATTCTGCTTCAAATAGGAGAGCTCTCTTCCAGACCTATCAGAAATTCAAAGAGAAGGAAATGCCTTTAGCTAAATACTTCTGTTTTGGAAAGAAACTTCCCAGAGAAAATGACACAGGCTTTGGGTGTTGTTCTTTTTTCTGGTACATGTAGTTGGAGGACTGTCCTCTTCTTATCCATAAAATCTCAGCTCTGCAAATTGAACTAGGGTCACATCAGAGTTCTTGGTCTCTTTCAGGTTATCCATAGCTGCTATGTTCCTTTTCCACTGCTTGCATGGCAAGAACGTGCAACAGGAACTAGGAGAACAGTCCTGGTCCAAATCTTCAGAAATGAAAGTCCAAAACCAGGTGCTGGAATATCTAACTTACTGCTCTCCTTTCACATTGTTCTGTAGTGCACATCAATGCTATTGTTTTCAGTGTGGTTTGGTATCTGCTTTCTAATTTCAAACATATCCCTCTAAATTACCCACAGACAGGACACTGTGAGATTAAACCCCTTCTCTTTCATTGTTCCTTGTTCTGTGGACCTAAGAGTTGAATAGAAAAGCTAAAGCCTGATTTAGGCAGTGAAGAGAACAGTCACAATTCTGCAGTGTGAGATGGTCTCTCTAGGCTCTGCAGCAGAACAACTACATGTATAGGTAAGTTAGGTTATGTTCTGAAACCCATGAAGCCTTTTGTAAACTCTGTATCTCACCAAGAAGTAGTTTGGTAACTGCCTTTACTTGAAGGTGAAAGTATCAAAACATGAATGTGGTCCCACTGACAGAAGTTTATAAATCCATACCCATGCTTTTGTGAGATCAAGAGATAGTACAACAAACTGGAAGGTCAGTCTAACTGTTATTCTGTTTTGTCATGGCCCACCAGCATAAAATCAAGGACGTCTTTTACTCTGTGGCATTAGATCTAAAAATAATCTCAGCTGTTCTCATATATGAAGTACCATGGGATATAAATATATCATTCTTTCCATAAGTCTTGGGTGCATTTTATAATCCTTGCTTGTTGTGAAGATACTTGACATTGTGTCAGATAACAAATTATTTGAAATCAGATGAGTGTCTTCATTACTATACGTTTCTGACGTATCTGTTAAGTTACAGATGTGATAGGTGGGTGTACATAAAATTTGAATAAAGCCTGTTGAAAAGTACTGATTTGTGTCATATTCATGAGTAATTTTCTCTGATGAAGAAATTTGGACTAAAATTTTATAGTGCAAAGTATGTAGCTGCCCTGGACTCTCAACCCTTTCGTCATCACAGAGGTTAAGACTTGGAAGAGCTTAGTTCCTTTTCTACCTTTACCTAATGGGTTTTGAACTTAAGTCACCCATTTGCTCAGAGATTTCAGAAGTTCTCTAATGTTTTAAACTGGGGGAAGTGGAGTGGAGCCCCTCAGCCTTTCCTATTTGTGCTGCTTCTCATTAAATAAAAAAAAAAAAAAAATTATCTTTAAGGTCCCCTCCAGCTGAAACCATTCTCTGATTTTGTGTCCCTTACTTTGCTCACAATACGTGACAAGGAAATGTTTAATTTCAGGTCACTTGGAAGGAAGGCTTCTTTTGACACAAAATCATTTGTTGTTGCTGCTTTGTTCCTTCAGTTGAATGGAAAAAAATGTTTAAAAAACCAACAAAACACCTTCAGTTTTCTTGCAATAATTTTCTTTCCATTTGTAGTTGTCTCTGAAGCAGTGGGACTATGTCATTTCTGCATGACTGAGGGATGAGGCAGGGACACATTTTCTTGTGCACAGACCAACACTTCTCAGCTTATTCTTAAGGAAAGCATTCCTCAAAAATAAGGAGGTATTTATGTATTGCCCATCTTCTCTAGTGCTTGAAAAATGCATGATTCATGGCCACTGGTTGTTCTTCTCATAGTGGGGAAGGTTTATTGGCCATAATCGTGGAAGTCTGGAAGTCCCCTGTGTCAGTCCAATGATCACTGATTGTATTGGAAAAGGATGCTTCAGTGACAGCAGGCAGCCCCTGGGCAGAAAGAGGTGTCCCTTGTCCCTGAGCAATAACCTGTATGGATGATTGAGACTTGTTGATAGACCTCTATGAAAGTCTTTCCTAGTAGTCAGGGCTTAGCAGTGTCTGGCTCGGGAAGGATCCCTCTGTACAGGATGCTTGAACTTGATTTGTTACTCTCATCAAGGAGGGCATAAAGGTAGCCAAGAGCTGAACATGCCTTGAGGCCCAGCAGATGCAGTTTTACCACAGCCCCTGTCTTAGAGGAGAGAGAGAGAGAAAGAAAGAAAAGGCTGATAGAATTTACAAAATATAGTTATTGACTAATTTCTTCATCAGCAAGAGCAGTTAGAAATCAGTGAGGTCTCTCCTGAGAGATCAGTGGTGTCACCTCACATGTCCTCAGGGTGCCAAATGGTATAAAACACTCACTTTGAAAGTACTGCACCGTGATAAGCTTCAGCTCCCAAGGGATGCATTGTGTGTACATTTTGTTATGTGTAATGACACACTGAAAGGGCAGTGAAGCTGTTAAGGGAACACTGCATGTCTAAAAAGAACTTATTTTTCTTTCAACCAATAAAAGAAAGAAAGAGTCTTTCAAAAAAGCACTTAAAATAATATCATTTAAAGGCAAGAAGGGATAAAATACTAGAGAGAATTCATCTGTCAGATGAAGAAATTTAAAGCATGAGGTCTTCTATGTAACACACACATTTCAAATCAGACCATTTTCCTGGTAAAGCAAGAGACCTCTGCAAAAACCTTTTAAAATAGTTGAGATGTATATACAAAATTTTAAGGCTGACACAACCAAGCATAATGGCAACAATTATTTAAAACATTAGATTTGAAAAATAAAGAATGAACAGTAGTAATTTCACATAGAAAATATATGAGAGGCTGTGAGTTTCAGCAAGACCAAAGTTGGATGTGAGACTCTGGGAGTTTCTCAGCAAAGGTGATTTTGTGGAAAAACAGTTCAGTGCATATAAAAAATACCCCTAGAGATGACTACAATGCTAACAATAATATTTGGAAATGAAGCTAAAAAAGACTCATGTTCTCTTCAACATAATTCCACATGGACACATTGAAAAATTCTGTACAGCCCCAGTGTGCCAGGGCCCATTTTCCAGCAGAAATACTTCTGCCTACAAAATATGGAAATGTATGTGACTGTTTTCAAGTATTTCCAAGGCAAAAGTAGTTCCCCTCCTTAAACCTGACACAGAATGAAATCTGACTACATGAAATCCCAGTCAGCAAAGTGACAGAACAATTGGGCAAATGCATTTCTGATGAACTTTAAATGTAAAATTATAATTGGACAAATAATTCATTTGATATTATTCAGAAATAAACAAGGACTCGTAAAAAATAGAAAAGCGAATTGGATGGAATTGTGCAGTTGTATCTACTGTTATTTCAGTACTTACCATCAATCACTGTCAGTTAATTGTCATTAAGATTGCATAAAAAAAGAGCTCCTGTGGGAGTAAGATAGGCTGCGAGTTTCGTTCTTTCATTAAAAACAAGAAAAACAACATAAGCCTTGTTTTAATTTCTGGTTTTATTTATTTTGTTTTGTTTTGTTATTATTCATTTGGATCTTTTTGTATTCAAAGAAATTATGTGAAAAGGTGAATCTTGAATAATTGTTCTGAGTTATCATATGGACTGCAGAGACAAGGAAATAGAACAAGGGATTCAAAATTAAAGTCGTTATTTGTCAGGAAAAGTTTAAAGATTTTTAATTTATTTCTTTTTTCTTTCCTTCCGAAATCCAATTAAATAGCCTTTCTAATTTGGAAAACTTGCTGGATTTTAGGAAAAAAAAAGCTTGCTTTTTAATTAACTGTACAGTTTTTAAGTCCCTAGGGTTTATAAGCCCAGGTTGGAAACCTTCCTTTTAAAAAAAAAAAAGAATTTAAAGCTAAAGTTATATGACTCCAAATATTGATTCTTCAGCAGACCACGAACCAGTGTGAAACCCCATAAAGATATAACCCACAGAAATTTTTGGAGGTTATGAGCTGATCTGTGGGGCTCATGAGCACTTGGCTAAAGGCAGAAACAGGAACGCAGCTGTGGGCAGCTACTGCTACTTCCAGGATGCATCCCTGCACTGCTGAGTAGCCAGTCACACTCTTAAAAGAGTCAAAGTTTCTCAGTAGTGCTCACCAGCATCACAAACAGTGGCTGGTACCTGGGCTCTGTGTAATTTCTGCTTTGGGTATAAAATTGGTTCTGTCAGCTGGTGCTTGCTCAGCCTGAGGATCACGAAGCTCTCCTAGCCAAGCACTCTCTCTGCAGAAGCAGGCTGTAGAGGTCAAACTAAGCTAAACTAACTACGATTTTATTTATATATATAAATTTATGTAACCGTAATCTTTAAGTAACTTACTAAAACTTATTATATAACTTATTAAAATTATAAATTACATATTTGTTTATAACGGTTTTATAAATCTATATAGCCATATAAGTCTAGTCAATTTTAGATACATTTCTGTAACTAAACTAACATGAATTTTTCACATCTTTGAGTAGTTGCTTGTCATGGTAAAATATCTCTGTTTTAGGAAGCATCTTTTGTTTGTTTGTTGTGATTTCAGTTTGCTTTTTTAAGTGAGGCTTCCTTGTTAACTTTTTCCCCCTCAAATGACAGAAGGACCTCATGAACAAGAACAATTTAAAGTCTGAAACCTTCAGGGACAAAGGCCTCTCTGTTCAGCAAAATAATAATTAAAAAACCCGGACCCTTGCCCTTGGAATTAATCATGTTTTGGTCAATGACTCAAATAAACCTCAGAGCTGGAGATGTAAATGCAAACGTTCCCACATAGATGTCAAAGAAGCAAAAGGCCTGTAAATGACACAACTTCAAACCAAAATGAAGTCTTTAACACTGCTGAGCAGTGTTTTCTAATGAGGACAAATGACTGAAACTAGAGCAGAGCTGTCCCATTTAGGTCTCTTCAGGCTGAATGCAGATCATCAGGACAATTCATCTGCTCCTTGTCAACCTCCTCCTCCTCCTGGGAAAGCCTCTTTGCCCATACCCAAACTAGAGGCAGCACCTGGGGTGTGATGGTCAGCCAGATGGTCACAAGACAGAGACCTGTGTTTGGATCAGGTCAGATAACTCACATTGTCCATGCATCCATTTTGTTTTATTTGGTATATTCTGATGTGTCAGGAGAGGTTATACTTTGGATAAAACCTCATGAAGTAAGCTCATGTCTATTCTCCTATCTTTGCTCCATCACATGTGGAGTTTCACCCTTCTTATTTAGCTACTGGAGAAGGAAGATACTCCAGTGCCAATTTTATTTTGCAAGGTTGGATCAATGTTAGCATGTCTGTAAACCAGTAGAAAGGGGAATTAGGCCGTAGCAGAAAGGGACAGTGCATCTTGAAAGAAAACTAAGATGGAAACCCTAACCTCTTCTAATTTACATATGGTGACATTTTGCAGAAATATTGTAACATTAGCAGTGGCATAATGATATTCTGCCTATCAGCCGTGGGAGGAATAATGTTACTGTAGAGGTAACCTGTCCACAGTTTGTTATCAAGAAAATATTCATGGCAAGAAACATACATTTACCAATGAGTGTTAAGAATAGTAGTTTTCCCTTATAGTTTTTCCTCATGGGCTATCCATCTTCCCCTCCATATTTACTGCATGATCACTCCCTTTACATGCTAATTATGTGCTGCTCTGGTGAATTTGTTAGTAGTGACACTTCGGGCACCCAGTGGGACTGCAACTCATTATGTGGCAATGTCCAGATATATCAGATATTATTAGCTGTCATTAATCTGCTGTGGAAGCATTGAGAGCACGGCCAGGAGAGAGACCAGGAAATAGAGTAAAAATGAAGTCTGCAGCCACCCTGGCCCCCAGAAGGTCAGAGGGCAAATCAGCAGGGGAGAAGAATACACCTTAAAATGGCCAGTGCTTAGCAGCAGATTTTTAACCCATTATAAACCAGCATTTCTTTAGAAGAGGAAAGGTAAAATGAAATTATACTGTTTATATTTACCGACTGACTACACCTTACTGGAGAAAACAGGAATACAGCATATCAAGCTAACTTTTTATCAACTGTTTTGTAAACTGAATCAAAGCAATAAAAGTGTGTGAATATCAAGAGTGAGCAACACACAGTGTCCATCTGAATGTGGGTAGAGCTCAGGCATAAAGCTTTGAAATCAGGCACATGTAACTTGGACTGGGATTAGTCTCCCCTCCATTTAAAGGTTGTCTTTTATAGAACTGGACCTGGCAGTAGAGAAAATCCTGCAGAAATGAAGAGATTGCTCTTTCTGTCCATCCAGTCCTGTAATTTGCCTGTGTAAGGGGTTTGCCTCTAGACTGTGAATGCCCTGCTGATCAGCCTTTGCCATGCAGCTTAAAACCACAAATCTCAATAGGCTGCGTTTTTGCTATTGATTCTGAAAAGTAGTCGCTTGTAAGAGTTGTGCATATTTGTGCTTGTGTGGAATTTATTATATCTGTTTTGAGTGAGCAAATAAAAGCTGAAGAAAGGTTCTTCCCAGAAAGCTCCACAGTCTTTCCAATCTCCAAGATGACTTGCAGCGTACTGTCCAGAACTGTAAGAAGAAGAATTTTCTTTCTTTACATCAGCTACTAAGCCTGGAAGAAACCAGTCAGTCTGTAAGGGTCTTCTCTTGTCTGAAATTAAACAAAAACCAGCAAAGTAGAGGTTAGAAATCTTTGAGTTTGTGGTGATGTATTACATAAACAATTTTCAGATTGGGGAAAATGAGTTAGTCTGTGTGCATTGGTTAGTCTGTGTGCATTGGTAACTTACAGGTGCTTTTTGCTACTGCCAAAGGGCAACCTGAAAACTCAGTGACCTTAAAATAAAAGGATGAGATAGGCAGATTTAAGATAGGAAAAACTGCATTGTATCAAGGAAAGTAAAAATAATCTTTTGTTTCCAAGGTTGCAGGGACCTATGCTCCCTTATTTAGAAGTTTCAGTTCTTTAGTTAAAAGATTATACAAAGACTAGAGAAAAGAAATCACCCCAAAATTCTTCAACAAATGATAAATATATATTTGGGAAGTTGGAGTGAAGTTCTTCATCTAGTTGCTTGGATATTTCCCAGTGAGCCACCCATCTGAGTTTCCTGAAGGAATTTAGGAAGCACAGGTTTTATTCCTGTGTAAGGGGTCTAATTTAATGCTTCACAATTTTTCACATACTATGACCTTTCTGTGCTCTTACCCTATCTTAATGAGGGTAATAACAGGAAGAATAAAAAAGGCCTGATGTTTTATTTATAGAACTGTCTTTAATTAGACAGACTCTGATAAACCCATGCAAAAACAACCACCATGGGATAAGTCTTAGGTTGTCTTGAATTCTGCACAATCCCATGAAATAGAAAGCAATGTTAGTAGTTGGTGAAATGGCTCCCATTAAGGCTTCCTAAACTAACAGCTGTTCATGAACTCAGGTTCTAAGAAATGATTTAAAAGTGATTTTGGTGTAATTGTGCGGTTTGCAGAAATACCCTGAAATGTTGGGGAGTGCAGTGTTAGCAATGGGACAGGTGGCAAGTACCCAGGGAAATAATGAACAAGTTTTATCATTGGTCTCAAACCTTTGTAATTTTGGTGTTCAGGAGGATTGGTTTACATTTATGTGAGAACAATGAAATATGAAAATAGAGTTACCATGCAATGGTGCTGATGTGGACAAAAAAATTATGAAAACCGGGATGAATACATTCAATAAGTCATTCATCGTTTCTTTGCTAATCTTTTTCTAGTGTTTATAAAATTTTACACATATGGCATGGCTTGACCTTTTTCCAGGGAAGTGGAATAAAACTTTGTTTCAGTTTGCTTTTCCTTTGAGTTCTTCGAATAACTGAATATGAGGTGAATACTGTTTTAGTGGGAGGTTAATGAGTTACAGGTCAGGCTTACAGTGGAAAAACTGCAGTCAGCCTCCATGGTTCTGTTTGCCAAATTTGCACTGACAAAGCTTTTACACCAGGCTCACTACTTTTTTTTTCTTTTCTTTTTTTTTTTTTTTGTGGAGGAATATTTCTTCGGTTTGCCCATCAAGAATATGCTGTCTTTTCAGTGCCTGTGTTGCTCCTTAAAATCCTGCAGGATTATTTTCACGTTTAACATGATACGCATGAGTAACCCTCTCTCAACTGGTGGAACTAGTCAGGTGTAAAACTCTGATGAATGTACTCTTTGGGGTTGGGGCCCAAGAAAATTCCACAGAACACAAAAGTTCATTACATTTTACAGCTCCCTGCAACATTTCATGTCCCATTGTTTATAATAAGAAGAACAGTTAGCTCTTACCTGGAGAAACGTGTATCAGCAATGCTGACAGATATCTGCACAGCTGTCTTTGATATTTATTGTGCTGAAAATGGTGTGTTAGTCATTAAGTTCAGTCTTTAAAAAGGTGATTAATATTTGTACTCTTTCGTATACATACACAGAATTGTTTTCAAAATGAAATCTTAGGAATAGACTTAAAAAGATTGTAACATAATGGCAGGAGAAGGCCATAATCTTGAATATGGGTTGTGGAGAGTGCTGGAATGCTCTTTTCCTTGTGGCTCAGATTCCTACCAGTAATTTTACCTTCCTGGACAAGCATGAATACCTTTAGGAACATCCCACTGCATCTGATTTTTTTGCATGATCTGCTTTGTAAAAATGAAAGTTAGAGATTTATAGTGATTAAACAGTGCAGTTAGTTGAAACTAAAACTACATTCATTTTTCTGAAAGTTAAAAGCAGTATCAGCTCTAAACTCAGTTATTTTATTTACCCAGGAATTGCTTTGGCCTGTGAGCTGTTAGAGCAGGGGCAAATACTCTCAGAGGCCATGGGAGGACCTTTCCTCCTGAATTTTAGGATCATGACATGAGCATCTGATTCTGCAACTCCTCTGCAAATGTCTGCAAGTGGCAGGGCTCTGTCACAATTCTGCTCTTCTTACCTCCTGCAGGTCTTTCTAGAATGCAACACCACTGGCACAGTGTGTGGTGTCATAAATTACCCCACCTCAAGTAAAGGGCAACCAATACTTGGGGTGATTCACTGTTTTTGCAAAGTTTGCTAGGAAAAAAAGAAAGGAGAAAGGTGTTAAAGTTTATAGAGTCACTGCAGTTTTCTGATAGACATGGCATTTACTCATTTTCATCATAATCACTCATTTAGGTGACTGAGGCTCATGCAGAATGAGATACTGGCTAGCCTGAATGAAGAGGGGAGGATCTGACCTGAAATTACTGGGCTGTAAATTGTCATTAACATTTTATTTTAAAGGATTTTGGTGCAACTGAGACAGGAAAAAGAAAATGCAACCAAAAAATGCAAAGCTCAGGGCAGTGTTTCAAGACTATTTCTTGAAAAATCTAAAGATTTTTACTACATTTTCCAAAGTCACAGATGTTTTTTTATAATTGCCAGTACTTTCATTTTGTTAGCACTAAAAGAATGGAAATCAGAGCCCTCTTGCTGTTCTTCTATCTAGAAAAAAGGTAGGAATGTTTTGAACCACAGAAAAATAAAATTTAAATGGATAAAACAGATTAAAGAGAGACTTTAAAAAGTGTTTGGAATGATGAACATTTAAGAATTCATGTTTTGCTGCCACAAATCATTGCAGAAATTGTGTTGCACATGTCCGTGCACGTGTCTGTGTGTTTATATATGCTGAAAATAGATATCACTGGATCAAGAGTGAATAACAATTTCATAAGCCTCCACCAGACAGTTGTAACTGTTCCTTTCAGATAAAAACAAATGATTTCAAAACCAAATATGGAAAAACACTCCTTAAATTCACTTGAATTTCTTTTAGTGAGGAGTTACATTATGCAGTACCAAAACATAATAATTTCCTAGATTTATTGCAATATGTTTCTAAACACATCAGGTGTTTACTGAGGTTTTGTTTCCTTAGAAGCATTGTGGCTGTGCATTCAACTTTTGAACCTTATTCTGCAATGTTGTNAAAAAAAAGAAAAAACAAACAAAATCCCCCAAAGCAACAACAGACAAACAAACACAAACCAGAAACTCCAAAACAAACAAATGAAAAACACTGCTGAAATTTTGTCGGGAGAAAAAGGTTGAGAGGTTTGCAGGTATTTTTCTATTCACCCGAACAAAGCCAAGGTTCTGCCCTAGTGGTCTGGACCTGGATCTAGCATAACACTGCATTAATTTCATGCCTCCTCTGGATGTGTTAAGGATCCTAAGGATATCTCTCTCACTTTCTTCCTCCTCTGTGCACCCAAACCTCCCCTTGTTTTGACGGCATCCCCTTTTGAACAGCTTTATGTGATTGCT
Source organism: Rhipidura dahli (assembly GCA_013399225.1). Lineage (NCBI taxonomy): Eukaryota > Metazoa > Chordata > Aves > Passeriformes > Rhipiduridae > Rhipidura > Rhipidura dahli. The sequence goes on along the minus strand of VXAC01004460.1, from coordinate 228,256 downwards.
TCCATCCACAGGTTACTTTATTCATGTTGATTTGCCACAGAACACTGGCCCATTAGCGATCTCGTCTGTAGCCTGCTTTAAAATCTGCTCATGGTTAAGGCCAGATAAAAGCATGTGAGGTCAGTTTGGTAGAGCAGAGACAAAATACTTTAACATAAGGTTTTCTATTCTGTGCAGGCAGCTAATAAAAGTGCCCGCAGGTGTTGAGAATTATCCTTCTCTCAGAGATTTCTTTACAATCTGAACCTAATCTTGGTGAAAGCTTTGGCAAGGATATCTGGCACATTAATTAAATTACTTTCCCTCCCCCACAGGTCTTATGCTGTAACTTTGATTAACCACCTCTGTGCCCAGGAAACAAACTGCCCTGGATAGACACTATCAGTTTTGCAGGTGTATGGATGTTAGAGATAACATGGGATTCCTCCTCTATCTGGATAGATTCTCCTTGCTCTTTCAACACTCCACAGCTTTTCCCCTAGCTACTGCTACAGGGATCCTGCAGGCATATTATGAGATTTTAGTATGAAGACCTTTTTATTCAATGTGTATCTCTGGATGGCCTCTGCTGTGAAGTTTCAGATCCTTAGGGGAAAAAGCTCACTGCAAACTCCTCCAGAGCTCACTGCAACACTCTCTCTCTATTTAAATGACTTTTCCTTGCTGCAGTATCACAGCTGTGACACATCAAAGCTAGTAGCTGGTGTGGCAGGACATGCATTCCCAAACCAGCCTCAGTGACGAAAGGTGATTTGCAGTGACAGGTTTCATATCTTATGGTGTCATTTTCATAAATGGCTTTGTTAATTAAATTTAATGTGGAACAAGATCTTGCTTACATTCTGCCAGGCTTAAGATGTTCTTACTCACACCTTACTTAAAGAACAATTCCTACTGTTGAATAAGGGCTCCAGGATTTAGCCCTCTGTTAGCAGTCTTCCATAAACCCTTTGTTTTCCTAACATGTTAAAAACCAAGGCTTAATGGGTTCATGATGACATCAGTTATCAAGATTTGTGTGGTGTTGGCAGATGTTGAATTTTCAGTGGAAAACCATTAAACAGATTTGAGTCAGGGCAAGTTTCACAACATGCACGTATTATACCGGTGGTTACATGTGTTGACTTCAGCTTTATTTATTACAAAGGAAAACAGGCCTGTACTTATACAACAACAGCAATGAGAAATTAATCTTCCCAATAGGAAAATCAGTCTTGTCTTGTAAAAGGTACTCAAAGTTACTTGTTGAGCATGCTGAGCTTGCAAAAAACTATGTCTGCAACTTTCAGACTTAATAAATCTAAAATTAAATATTAAAAAATAAATATTAAAAAAAAGATTTTTGGTTACCTGGGCCTTTTTTCTTAGTATCAAATGTAAAGAGGGCAGTATTTCAGAAAGTGTTGAATGTCCATTTTTTGAAAATCTTTCTTTCCAAAATGTCTCAAATTAAACGAATACATGTTTATTTTCCTCTCTTATTAGATTTGTTACTTTTGAATGCTCATTGCCTGTCAGCTCAGAGCACACCAATTCTGTACTAGTGCTAATATTTTTCAACATTAAAGAGTTGCTTTTTGTCACATGAGTACAGAGTTTGCCCTGTCCTATTGTCTAGACCAATGATGGTGTCCAGGCCTTCATGTGGTGTGATACGTGTGTAGGAAACATATGCCAAATGCTGGAACCAAATACACGGGGAGAAATGATTCCTCAAATAAAAGCAAGGTCCAATGTAGGGGGAAAAAAAAAAGAAAGAAATCTCACAACAAACCAAGGTGATAACAGCAACAAAAATCAAAGGGGAGCACTTTGTATTTTGTGTGTGTAGTAATTTGAAAGGAGATGGGTTCAGCTGCTGCAATGTTTGGTTCATACATTAGTTGGGACTTCAGTTTGGAGATTTACTGGTGCAGTGTACTGAAACAAAAATGTATTGTGTCTCCCTTTCTATTCAACTGTAAACGTGTTGGAGACTGTGTTTTCTTGGAAACTAAACTTCACAGGGTTGTTACAAATTACTTCAAATTCTGCTTATGCATCAGGAGGTGTCTAATCTTAGTCCTTTTGTTTTACCAGTAAAGTTGCTCTTATAATGCAATTTTTTCACACCTGAAGTTTTTCTTCAGTCTCTGACTGTTGATACTGCTAAGGCATGAAGTTTTCTGAAGGCCAAAATTCATACTGACTGCACCTAGAAGGTTCCAAGGGGTACATCAATTTTTTTTTTCAGTCTTATGGCACACTGCATAGAGAATCATTAGAACATCAATGGTATATATTTCATTTCTGTGTTTAAAAATAAAAAGGAGGACCTAACATTCTGTCTCATGAAGAAGGACTTAATTTTGGTTTTTTTTAGACACTTTGAGGAAACTTTGCTTTTCAATATGCTGATTTATAAAAATTGAAACTCTTTCCAATATGGCATTTATTCAGAAAATTTTATAAATAATTTTGTATTGAAATATTGCTTTGATATTGTGTGATTCAAAAAGATTTTTAATTTTTCTCAGCCTTTCAGTTAATTTTCTTCCCATTTGTCTTATTTAACATTATAGCTGCACAAAACAAGATCAATGTGTTCTGAACAAGTAATGGAATTTTCCTTCACTATTCTTTCCACTGTTTTAGGTTTAGCTCCAGGTTGGAACTGAGTCAATTTTTTCTATCTTGCAGTCCTGTATAAAACATAACTTTGACTTCAGTGGAGGGCTACTTTTTATCAGGCAAACAAACAAAAAAAGACCTTTATTGGGTCCATGGAAGATCATAGTTTCCTCATCAGCACAATTTTTCTAGTACATGAAACCAGTCACCTGATAAAAAGGTTATGGCAGATGATAAGCCTTGAATTAGGACCTGTTTTTCACCAGTTAGAAAACAAATGATCAGCCACAGATGCGAGCATGCAAAAGGAAAACATTCTTTCCCAATCTTTTCAAGTAAAAAAAAAAAAAAGATGAAATGTTGGCTAATTATAATTTCCTGAGTTATGTGATCTCCTACTTATTACAAATGGGTAAATAGAAAGACTCTGATTATTTACACTGCTGACCTGCCCCAGGTTTACAGCATTTATTATAGTCAGTAATGTTTATAGCAAATTTTTTCTTAACAATAACATTTATAATATTTTAATGTGTGCGTATGGGGGGAAATGGTACATGAAAGAATTTCAGCTCAAATAAACCTAGACCGTTTTACATTTGGAACTCCTCTGTATTATTTCAGGACCCCAGTTCTCAAAACAGTTATGGTTAACTTTATTCACACAATTCCAATGGGACAACTCATATGTAGAAAGCTAAATCTTCTCTTAAGTGTTTTATTCCTGGTGTGCATGGGGTGGGGTAGGTATTTCTAAACATATTCCTGAACACACTGTCTCTTCATTCTCTGGAGCATATCATTTTAATTAAATAAATATATAGGGGGTTGTGTATGGATGAATGTACAGATATTTGCACAAGTATTAATTCATTTATTCCATGGGTATCAAGCAATTATCTCTTTTGCTGCAAGGGCAATTTGCTGCCATACTAAGCAGAAGGCATTCTTTTCCCAAACAAAACAAGCACAGCGCCACTTTCAGCTATGTGCTGAAATGTTAGATCAGTATTACAATGTGTTAAGCATGGCATCATTACTCTAAAACCAGTCACAGAGATATAAAATGCACTGTGAGACTGCAAACTGAGCACAGTTTGATTGCAGGACACCCGGGTAGAGGGGGTTTGTATTAGAATATACATCGCATTTATAATGCCTTCTTCTCTAAAATGTAATTAGGTTTTTTTATGAACTGGCAAAATATAGTAAATAAAGGACTCAGGGGATTTCCATATAGCCACATTTATTCCCACATGTCTTTCCAAATCTTAAATGGTTGTCTTCCTTAGAAATGGATTAGGACAAATTGCATTAGGACACGATCGTGAATCTGATTAAGGTGGAACCATGATCAGGTTTTTCTTTTGGGCAACCATGTTTTCTTATAACAAGCAGAAGACAAAAAAGCCTTTGGCAAGATGTTTCAAAAGGCCTTTCTCATATGCACATAAAAGCAGTTTTCATGCTAATTCAAAAATTGGTCCACACCTATAATTTTGTTATATAGCCAAGACAAAGCTTTGGGCAAAATTTTTCGGTAGTATATATTTCAGCTACAGACTTGTGGTTTCAGTGAAAGCTCCTAAAAAGGCATTTCCATGCATAATTTCCTTAAGGAGAACACTCTGAAAGCAAGCTGCAAGAGAGGCAGAAGTTCAGGCATTGATTCCAATTTGGTTCAGGGAGAGGAATGCTGAGAACAAAACCATCCCCAGTGGAAAACTGATGTAATATACAGAATAAACACCTTTTCGAATGAACACACTCTCAGAAAGGCCCAGCTCCTTCTCTTCCTGTGTTAGCAAGTGACCCAAACTGACAGCATGATGTTACATAATTTGGCAAAGAGGGAAACTAGCATGGATGTGTCTGTTGATGCTCAGAAATGCAAATGTTTGGAAGATTCCTATCTCAGCAGAAAAAAAAAGGCTGTTTCTTTCTTCTCCACTCCCCCCAGTTTATCTTTTTTTAAAAAACAGTAACTTCAACTCCATATAGCTAAAGGGAATTTAATTGCAGTTGTTGTGTTTGTGTCATAGTCAAATCTGTCCATGTCTGGAAAGGTCTGGGAAGGACATCTTCATTCACCTCCTTGGGGTTCCATGGCATATGAGTGTTTTGGTCTCTCAAAGTAGCATGCAGGACTCAGCTGAGAAGAAGAACTCCACTATAAGTCTATAGAAGTCTATAAAAAAAAAAAGAAGTTCCCTGTCTCCAAGGACTAGTATTTGGCATATGAAAATAAAGAGAATAGGTGGCTCTAACGAATAAATTCGGGAAACTAAAGGAGCTCCATAATCTTTGTGCTTCATATTGCAAATATCAGTGACATTACACTGCTCAAGTAACTCTATCTGTCTGCTTTAGGGCTAGTCTTACTGGATTTTACTTGTTTGGGGGTTTATTTCCAGTTTAGACCAAGATTCAGTGATGTTTATTTTAAATTGTTCATGTTTGACTTGATATTAGCATTGTTTTGGCAAATGTAAGAATCTGAATTCTTCATGTGTTTCACGCAGGCAGAGACCAGAAAAAAACAGATCTACACCGTGGTCCAAATTTCAGAGTGTACCCATCTGAACTAGATTTTTCCTGAGGCTGGAAGGCATCTAGCTATCTCCTGCATGTTGTTCTTGGCAACTTGCTCTGATTTCATCCAGAAGCTGAGGGCCTGACGTGAATGTGGGTGGAAGCTGGAGCTAGTGACCCAGAGAGCAAATCCTCACTCTTTTTCCAGGATGACAATCCTTAGGTACTCCATCAGACTTTGTATATTTATAAAAACTGAGTGTCAGAAAGCATTTCCAATCAGTGACATTAGTTCATAGTCCGGAGTAATAACAACCAGACAAACGCAAAATCCGTTTTTTGTCTTTTACTTCCCCTGGCATTTCCAAATGGATTTGCTCACAGCTGGGACTTTCAACACAGCTAGAGGAAGATCCTGTTCAGAGGAAACAAAACCAGCACTAATGGGGCATACTTCTCGGTATCTTGGCCAAGCTAGGATGGAGTTCTGAAATAAAAATTTGCATGTCCTCCCTTGGCTCTTCAAAGCAGAGGCTCAGCTAAATTTCACAATAATAATTCTCAGCTGAAACAGGAAAGGTGCAAAAACCCTACCCTGATGTTCCCCAAGCCTTCTGTTTGAAAACACCTGTACAATAGAACATGCTCATGTTCATAAAGTCATGACTTGTACAGTTCAGACCTTTCTAAAACTGTTTGAAAACACAAGTTCAAAATTAATTATGGCAAATTGGGAAATAATTGTGTTAATCAGAAATAAAACAAGCTAAAATGGGAGAAAGAAGTTTTCTTACATGCCAAGTTTTCTTATCTCTTGGAGTTTGTCTCAGGTTTGTTCCTCTAGTTTATAGACATGTTTGAAAAGATACACACACTTGTGCTCATATAAAGAAAAAAAAAGTTGAGATCAAAAATCCAAAATCAAAAATTAAATTATTACAGGATGTAAGAGACAGAACCCCTTTGGTAAATTATTTAGTTGGGTAGTCTGTCCATAATAACAGGTCATTATTTTCAAAACATGTAGTCCTCTTTTTCTCAGCAATATTTAGTCTCTTCAGTGCAAACTTTACTTTGTAGAATTTCTACTTTGTAGAAACTTAAATATTTCTGTGAAATGTAGAGCTGGTTGGGAAGTCAGATAAATTTCCATGAAAACAGTTTTACTTATATTGAAAAGTATATCCAGTCATTTTCAGAATCTTCACAGCTCTAAAGCTGACTGAGCTATGTACTAAAATGGAGAAAAATTTTACATTGTTTTGTTCCACTTATTTTTCTTGACCATTTTAGCTTTTATTTTAAATTAATAACAGACCACTCCAATAGAATTGATTTTTTTTTCTAAAATGGAATTTTATGTCTAAAATGTTGAATGAAAGAAATTCAATTACATGTCATGTAAACAATGTTCATATTTGATTTTCCCACAGATTCTCTGCTTGGAAAGTTCCTTTGAAAATTAAATAGTTCATACAATCTATCAGAACAGCTATCTCAATCATGAAGTTTTCTTATTTTCTCTGATTGGTAAGATTTTATAAACTGCTTTCCCTTCTGCCTGAAGAAAGGTTTATTTGTTTCACAAAATTATTTTCATTTCATAAATGAATTAATCTCAGCTGCAGTCATAAAAATTCATTCTCTTGACACTGTGTTCACTCTAATACTTGTGAGAAGTAACAAAGATGAAGCAAAATGCAATGCTTCTTAAAAGTGTGATGTTTATTTTTCCTGTTAATTAACTGGTACCTTGCAGCTTGACCATCATGGTAAATCTGTTCTTTAATTTCTCTACAAAAAGAGGTAAATTAGTCACCAGAAGGCCCTGCAATTCAAAGTATATATGGAAAGACTGGAAAACCTGGGCTCCTGGTTGTAATTATTCATATGATTTACCTGCAGTCATGTCACTTTTATGGCACTAAAAGATATGTTATATCTATTTATCCAGCTAATTGTTCCAATCAATTTCCGTGACAAATGTACTTAAATCCAATAGGGTTGGGTGCTACATTCTTAGCTAGCTTAAAGCTTTATGGAGTTATGTCAGATGGAAAATCTGGCCAAGGAAAAGGTGGAAATGGAATAGACCAGAATAATCCCTGGGACCGTTTTTTCTCTTTTAATTATTCCTGTTATAATTCAAATAATTTCTAATGAAGAGATGTGCTGGAAAGACTATCAGAGTAATAGAATAATGGTGGCTGGAATGAACTTGAGGTCATCCAGTTCAACTCCTGGGTAGAGCTCCAATCTTTGGCTCATGCAAATGCTCTTCAGCAAAACTGTCTCCAGTTTGGCCCTCTCTTTCTTGCACTGAAGGGTCAAAAAGTAGAGACAGTAAGAGACCTGCTTTTTCAAAGCTGTTATTTGCCATCTCTGACAGCTGCTGTAGCATAAAGTTATTTTGGCTACGTTTGTTCCATACTGCTGAATTTAGACCATCTGAACATTTTGCAGCTGGAAGAATTTCCAAAGCTTTCTGCAGTTTCTAGCTAAACATCAATTATCTGTAATATTGGAGAGCTCTCTCTCTGTAGATAAGTATTTATATAAACAAATACAGTTGCCATATGCCCTCTAGATATGTCATACATGCACAATCCTGCCTCTTTGAGTCAAAGAGATCACAGGTGTCACTGAGGGAAAACAAAGCTCTGTTAAAGGAGGCTGTGAAAAACATCTTGGAGCAAGGCAGTCAGGGCAGCAGAATCTCTTCTGCTCAGAAGGAGTGATGAGCATGGCCTGTCTGACCTGAGACACAAGGCAGTGCATAAGTTCATGGATGCATCACCCACCATTCCCTCCTGCTACCACATCAGCCTCACTGCTAAGGAATTCTTACACTCTCAGCATCTAAAGACCTCACTTAGTTCTTAGTGACAACATCCACCAGGCGTGTCTGCCCAACAGCAGATCTAGCACATCCACTGAAATTAGGAATAGACCCAGTGAAAATATCTTGGAAAGAAAACTAAGGTCGTGACAGAAGAGCCTCAGATAGTTGATCAACAGACCTTGAAAGTGACTGGGAAGATGCAATTCTGCTAAATCACTGAGTGAAGACACATCACAAGAATGTATTAAACTGTGTGTACACATGTGGATGCATATATGTGCATGCACAAATAAAGTTGATATTTTTCCTTCCCTATTTCAGCAGTTTGTTTCAAAAACCACAGAAATTTAGATTATCAAGTACACTTTATTTAACCATCTTGCAATTACAAAGTCATATATAAATATATAAATTAAAATGTAAAAGTCATTAATGTGGGTCAGGCTGATATTATGAATAAGAATTTAACTGAAGGGGTTCACTTGATGTCTTACAGCTATATATGGTTAGAAACTGGAGTTTTCTGACAAAACTGTTACTGAATAATTATGGGATTAAAAAGCTGGAATAAGGTTACTTAAAAAAATGGTTTAAGGTAATGTGAGCCAGAACTCTCAAAGTCCCTTAATAAGAGCTCTTAACTCAGTGTTAATACTTTATTTAACATAATGTGCTGTGCACTCTTTAAATTGTTAGCCTGGAACAGATGATTTATGTTGCTCTTGCATCCAAACAAGAAGTAATGCACTGATCCCATTTGAGTGTAATTGTAAAGCACTTTTGTTCTCAGGCTTTTATCAGAATGATAACAGAAACATAAAATCAGCAAGTTTTTTTACAAATGTGGGGTTTATTTGAAGTGCCCTGATTTACAGATATTAGAGCAATGGTCTCTTTCAAGTATTTACTGAGGTGTTAAAAAGTCTGTGTTCACATTCATCTCAAACAGTTAGTGTACTGCAGGTTCTTTGTTTCCTAAATATTAGAGGGTTGCAGTTAAGAAAGCTTTTGGACTCAAGTACCTTTTTATTTTTTTTCTTTTTTTTTTTTTTTTTTTAATGAACAGTGACATCTTTCACTATATTTTGAGGGAATCTCAAGTGAAAACCTCAGGTAGTTCTTTTGATCCTATTCAGATCTTGGTTTTGTTAGTTCCTCTTGTTTTCCAGGTATTTGTTTTTTCCCCCTCCAATATTTTAGTTTATGTATTTCTTGCCTGCATCATGTTTTACTCATCTGCTTTAATTACTTTTATTGGCTAATCTTGGTACAGCTAGATTTTTCCAGTGTAAAAGGCAGTGAAAGCACAGTGACTGATGCAGCTACTTGCCAGTATTTCACTACAGGTGTGCAATATTATAGTCAGCTGCACAGAGGACTTTCACTCCAGCTCTTTTTGGTTTAACTACTGAAACAAATGTGTGCACTTTCCTTTCTTTGCTGATTATTGTCCCCGTGGAGTTTTGCTGGTAAGAGTGGCAGACAGTCCCCTGTCCTGCTGCTGGTGGTTAGAGCTGTTCAAAGGAACTAAAGAACAGGTTCATCAGAAGTTTGGTACCATTTGCAACTTTTATGAGAAAACCTTATGTCCAGAATGTTCAGAAAACCTAAGATGTTTTTATGATCTGGCATGTAAAGTGAGGGATATTTTTACCTTGACATAGTTTTAACATAATAGAACCTCTCACAAGAACTACGTAGAGCATTTAAGTGATAACATGCTTACATATATTCCTGGGAAAAAAAAAAAGGAAATAAATAAAAGGGAAAAAATGTTACCTAGCAAATGCTTGATGTGCACATAAATGAAAGGAAGGAAGTGGAAATAAAAGTTCAATGAGAAATGACATTTCCTATGAGCACAGTAAAATGAAGTTCCGTGAGAACCCTAAGTGGCAACACTGGAACTGTCCTGAGATAAGAATTTCTTAAGCTAATGGGATGAACACCAGCAGAGAGTTTGATGTTTTTCCAAGCCCTGTTAGAGCACTTCCCGTGCTCTGCCAGACTTGCCTGAATATTCACTAAAATGTGATTTCTGATGATTGTGAAGGCTGGTAACCCACTTCAGGTGGAACTTGAACAGGAGAGTGATTGGTGACAAAAAAGACAACATACACACTATACTTAAATATCCTACAGTAGCTAATTAAGCAGATTAAGCAGAACTTTGGTCTGTGTGTATTTACAGTCTGATATAGTCCTTCCTTTGATTGATTCTTTCAATCCTAAAATATGTACTATTTATTTAACACTGCAGGAGAGTGAGATTGCAGTTGTCAATTTAACTTTAATGTCTGAGAAGACGTTTCTTATAAATCAATACAAGTTGTTAGCAGCTGTACAAAGCCCTTCATATATGAAGCATGTGCATAAAACATATCCTTTCACTTCCTGCAAGTATGAAGGTCTTCCATTTGTTCAGTGGTTGTCTCCTTTCTTCTTCTGCCTCAACCATTCAACAATAGCTAGAGCCCTGATTTGAGAGCTGAGATATAAGGGAGAGATGAACACTCATTTTTCAGTTTTGTGTCCTTCAGCCATTAAATGCTTCATGTCATGTGATGGTATGGAATTAGTTGGAAAAAGATCTGATATTTTAGAACTACAGTGCCTCTCACTGACTTAATCTGGATGACTTAGCTCTCTCAAACTGGGCTTCTAGAACTCTGGCAGTCCATAAACCCAAAGTTTTGTGGGAGAGGTCCTGGAACAGCTAACAAATCATGCCATATATGTGTTACATCAAACAGTTCTGAAACCCTGGAAGGATCAAGATCCAGAAACTCCATAAAGTCCCTTGAGACTTTTACTTTTGCTATTGGTTGTACATGCAAAACAGTCATATACTCTGGAGATGAGAAGGAGAATGAAAGCCCGAGGAAATAGCATCCATTTCTGAAAATGTTACAATAAGTGACTTTGCCAAGGTCATGTGGGAAATGGGAGTCAGACCATATAAATCTAAAGTTTTTAGTCATGTTCCTCTGAAAGCAGTCTTTCTTTTTTTCTCTTTTTTCTTTCAACTGGAGCTGCCACAACCCACATTTATAATCTAGATGTTGTCCAAAAGAAAGGAGAAGTGAATATTCAAATTTTCTTTCTGTTACATTGTCTGTTTATTACACACAGTGTTGTTGCACATAATGCCAGGATGTAAAATGTTTCGGGGACTAATGTCTTCAGTCATAATGTGGGAAAACAGAGAAGCAGTTGGATAGTAATTTCTCACACTGTTCTGCCATGGCTGTTCTTTCTGCTGTGATTTAAGAAAGTGCAGGCAGTGGAAAAGGTTCCCTTTGAAAGTGTTTTAAATGTCAAATATAAGATTCATTTCTATACTGCTTTAATCCAAATGCCACAGGTCTGAGCCAATCTATCAATCTGATCAGGACTTCATGTGTTTTACCTATCCAAACAGACATTTCTTGAATTGGAAGTCCCGCTAACACCAATGCATAATATCAGAGTATTTTTTAAGAAAAGACAATTTCTTTGTGAATGTGTGCTGTGGCATCCTTAGGCTCATTTAGTAAGGTCATTTGTGGCAGGGCCTTGGATATGAGCTAGCTGCATTGTACCTGGTTGTTACACACTGGAACAATAGGCTGGGGAGCCAAGAACATGGGAGGGAAGAAACCCCAGAATTATTCAGGCAGTGGAACAAAATCAGGAGTGTTAAGGCTATTTTATACAGAGATGCTAAGTCTAGATCTGATCTCTGCTGACATCAGATACAGCCTCTGTCACAGTAACCCACCCTGCAGCTGGCTCTGGTGCATTATCATCTGCTGATGCTCTGCTTGAAAAGAGCAAGCCTCTCAGAAACTCAGTCTGCTCTGCCTGTGGGAGTGGATCAGATGTTACTGATCAGCCTCTGTTCAGCCCTTGCAAAGGAATATACACTCTCCTGGAAATTATAGGCCCTCCTTCAGCTCAAAGTACAACTATTCCCAGCTCTTAACTGGGAGGTCCTAGTTCCCCTTTTGATATTAGATCTTTCCTTCAAGAAAAATTTCCAGTCTTCTCCAGATTTTTTGTCTTATTTGTCAGTCCTTTATTTGTAAGATTCTTCTAAATTTTTCCAATTATTTGACCCATTTTTTAATATATGGACATCAAAGTATATTCCAGTAGCACTTTTCTCATTACCAGATGCAGAGTTAGTATCACCTATTTGCTTCTCCACAATGCCATCCTGTCTGGGCCATCAAGCTAGAAGAGTTATTTACTGCAGTACACCAAGATTCCCCTCTCCAGGGTGTTCAGCATCTTTTTTTCTGGGCTATTGTTATCCCACAGCATGTAAGGTCAACCTTCTTTGATAGAAATTTCCTTGAAGATATTTCTGTGAATTTTTTACTGACTCGGAATAATATATATATAAATATTTTTTTTTTTTTTTTTTTGAGAGAGATAGTTGTGTGCTTTTTAAATTGCAGTGGAGTGGAAATTTCCACAAGAGGACAGTACCACTCTGACCTGTGAGGAGTTCTGGGGTGAAGAACTCAGCAACATGGAGTGGTTAAACCACAGAAATTGCTGTCTGACACTTAATTCTACTAAAGCATAAAGGTTGTCCTACCAAGAGTCCATGTTTTCTGATGAAAAATAGAAAGCTCTCAAATACCTGGAAGAGCTGTTCAGACAAACAGGAATTACTTACCTGATTTTCTTTTTTTTAAACCAAAAATCGACATGACCTTATGATTTACCTAAATCATAATGAGCAGATTATGGTTATTCAGCCACCTTCCTTCCAGGAAGAGCTTCTCACTGGTTTTGTGTTGCAGGAAGGTAATTATGTTCTGTGGGAACCAAATTTTGAGTCACCAGCGTGGTGTTGGTAAGGAAATATCTGAGCCGCATCTCCCTGCACCGGTCTGTCTCAGTGCCCTTACTGTGTCTTCTGCTTCTTAGCACCCATCTTCAGGCATGAATATCCAGGTGGGATTGTTTCCAGAAATGCTGCCAGGTAACAGGTATTCCCTGTTAGAGGGAAAAATAAAGCTACATTTATTAGAGCAGGCTGTGTAAAGCAAGCATTGACATTGGTTTCAGGGGTGACCTCGGCAGTGCTCACTTTACTCCATTTACTTCACAGACATGTTCTGTCTTCCAAACATCCTTTTCATCAACCCCACAGCTCTTGCAGTTGATGTGGGGATTATTTCCACACAGGCCCATTTGTTTCAGGTGAACCAAGCTGTTAGGGTACTGGTTAATGAAAACTAAGGTGAGTCACTCAGACTGAAATTGCGTTTATCGCTTATGGGTTACGCCTTAGTTAAATTAAAACGTTTTAAACCCAAACTAGTGAAGATAAAGTATGTACAGTCTAAAATGGAGTCTACAGGAACTTCCATCCAAGCACCCAGATCAGGTTCTTTTTTTGAAGAAGTGACCAAACAACACTCTAGTCAAGAGCAGATGTGCTTTGTATGAACCTGTGGAGGTAAAATGAAAGTACTTTTGTTTTCCTTGAACAGGACCATGCATGTAAAGTTACTTTTGGAGAACTAATATCATAGGTATGTGCTATTTTTCTCTAGTGAAATCAAATAAAAAATTAATTAAAGGTTCCCATCATCTTCAAGCTTTTTTTTAATAAGCAAACCAAGTGCTTCTGCAAAAGCTCTATGTAGGCATGGTTAGAAGAGGAAGGGAGGGATTGGGTTATTGCACAAGCTGTTTGAAGTTTTCTTTTGACCACAATTAAAGTCAAAAAGCCAATTTGAGTTTTACATAGCAATTTTTCTTTGCGGAAGATGTGACATCCTTAAAAATTAGGATGTGAAATACTGATTCTGTAAAATAACCTGGAGCACTTCACATAACTCAGGAAGGTCAAATATCCATCCTGAGCACCCAGATTCATATTATAATGTCTCGAGTACAAAATGCAAGATTAGACATTTGTTAAAGCTCTTATTTTTTGTTGATTTAAGTTTAGCACTTGGTTTTGGAAGGGAGTGTAATATAGAGACCGATTTTTATGTGAGTTTTGGAGTAGGAATAGGAGATCTGGGAGTTGTTTTCTTTTCATTGTCCTTGTTATTTTTTAATCAATGTTGAAAAAGAGAACAGAGTTTTTAGAGTTCTGCATTCATTTTCCCTTGCTGCTAAGAATGATGTCTTACAGGAATGCTCCCCCAAATGGAGAGCATTATTATTATTATTTTGGTTTGAACCAAAAAATTAATAATAATAATTTGATAATCCAACAATTGTCGCTGTCAAGCAAGTATGATAGCACATTTATGTTGCATTAAGATTAGTACCTACTATCATGGCTATCTAGTTTGAAAAGATTTTCTTTTTTTTTTCCTTTTTTTAAACGTTTTTTAAACAGGGAGTTCTGTTAAACTGAATAAGAAGTGTAATTCTTGTGGTCAACATCAATTAAGACTTGAAGCACATGAAATCTGGCAAGATGCAGATGTTTGGGTTTGGGGTTTTTGGGGTTTTTTTTTTGTTGGTTTGGGTTTTTTTATGTTCTTGTTTTGTCTTAATGTGTAGTTTAAATGCAATAGGATGTCTGGAGAGCCAGCTCTTCCTCTGGGAAATCCATTCAAATAGTGAACACAGCCATATCTAGAATGGAACTTTTGAATAAAACAAAAGATCTTATTCATGAGTTTGGAAAGAAAACCAAGCAATCAGATTTTTTTTTTTTTAAGAGAAATTCTCTCAATCAAAAGCTAAATAAAATATAATGGATGGGTTAAAGGGCCCGGGCCCTACCTTACTGATTTGCTCACATAAATAATTCCATTGAGCAGGGCAAATATACTGTGTCCAAATGGGCTTCTTTAGGGGAGTGGTCCTATTAGAAAGCAGCATAATCTTTGGCAATGGCAGAAGGAGTCCAAATTTCCTTTTTAAGAGACAGGCTAATCAGTGGCAATTAAGAGGCAAAGTAGCAGACTAATAAAGTATACTTGTCACCAGTTGTCATCTTAGTGATCAAGTCACACCTCCACGACAATAACATCGGCCCTTCAATGCTCTAATGACCCTGAATCCCCAAAGTGACAGAAGGATTAGGGCAAAGATTATGCACTGGAAAGGTGCTAATGAAGTGGTGGGACAACAAAATGAGTTTCATCCTTGACAGACAGCAAAAGGGAGTGTTCTGTTCCACTCCAGCTATGAGATTCACATGGATAAACTCTCATTGACTTCCACTTCCAGTCAGGATCAGGACCTTAATTTAATTAATTAGGGCTTTTAATTTCTTAGTTAAATCTGAAACATGCATCTTGGTGTTTTCTGAAAGTAATTGATATTTCTTAGATAATTAAGTTTACTCTCTGTGTTGTTTTTTTAACTTATCTCTGCAAGTTGTATGTTGCAGATATTTGTGTTTGTATAATTTTAATTTTGTGCTATTAGTTTTGCAGAGATTTATTTTTTTGTGTCTGTAGAATGTACACAGCTGCTTTTCCATGCACTGATTGTTTTAAAAAATGAGAAACAGAGTATGTAATTAGAGTGTAATACCATGTGTTCAGCAAAAAAATGGTGTCACCTTCTTGCTCAGCATTACAAGTGGATAGATGGATAGATAGATAGATAGATAGATAGATAGATAGATAGATAGATAGATAGATAGATATATAAATACTGTATGGCAGTACCATTTTGAGGTGTTAATACAGAAATGGTGCTCTAGTAGATGTTGTTGAAAATACATATTTTAACATGTCCGCTATGTTTAACATATAATCAAAATAATCCTGTTCATTAAATGTCACCTGTCTCTTGTTAAATTATACTTGAACTGTAACCCATTTCAAAAGAATATGTTAATATTAAAGTCAGGGAAAAGGGTACAACAGGCCAATTCTGGCATTTTAAACCCCGCTCTCATTAGATGTTACTCTGCTGCTTCATTGTAGCTAATTAACTTGTATATTGAAAACCCTTTAGAATGATTTGATGCAGGGAGATGTGGGAATACATCGTGCTGGGATTAGCACATTTATATTGCTGTAGCTGTGTCCCTGCTGTTTGGGTGCAGGGGGAGGTAACCATTTGCAAATTTAGCTGTATTAGGATCATTTTCAAGTGGTATAAATTCTAGTGCTAGCAATTTGAACAAAATTTGCTTGATTTCAGTGGGAGATAGTTTGCTGCTGCACATTCTAGTGTCAGATTTGTCTTGAAAGATTAGTCTTGACAAGATTTATTTGTTTAAGTTATTTTGTGATTTGTGTGGGGGGGGGAAGGTTTCAAAAATCTGACATTAAAAAGTTGTATTTTGAAATGAGGTATTGTAACTTCTTTAATAATCAAAATAAAATTTTAAATATGTCTGTGTCATGCCCTCTGTGTCCCTCAAGATTTTGAATTTTCTGGTTTCTAGCTTTACAGTTAAGCACTCAAAAAACTAGCTGACCATGCTGTACAAATTTCTCCTATTGTGTATTTTACACCATACAGTACTATTTATAAGTCTGTAAAATATTTCATGTGTGCTAATTAATTAACTCTTCATAGAAAGCCCAGCTTTCTGTGGAAACTTGGCTCAAAACTGGTTTCTTCCCCAATTTTAGCAGTAAAAAAATGAAAACTAATTGTAATGCAGAGCACAGGTGCGAACTTCCCTGCGCTGAACGCAAACCAAGGAACATGGCTCAGGAATTTATGAGAAAAGTCATGACTGTCGTGTTTCAGCTCCAGCAGTACATCCATGAAGTATCATGAACTTGAACCAGGAATGAATGAGATCTTGTAGCATGTCATACATTTCTTTTTAATTACCTAAATTACGTTATAATACATTTATTCATAAAATCAAAAAAGTAATTTCTGTTCCAGACCTTAGCCTAAGCTTGCAGTATTAATTTTTAGGTAGTTGCTATGATGTGTCACTTTTTTACACCTTGGGAGAGAAATGGAGCCACAAGACTTGTTTTGTACAAGCTGTAAAAGAGTTTCTGGAGAGAATTGACTTTTTGCCATTACCAGCCAGGGACGGAAAAGAGCTGATGGGTCCAGCCTAGGAGATTAAGGCAGTATCTCCTTGCCAATTCCTATCCACATGTCAGCACACCCTTATGAGAGGTAAATACTGAACTGCAGGAGTTTACTGTGGGCTTTTTTGTTCAAGGATGGGATCAGATCCCATAATTTGTAAGGCTGCTGAGTTCACTGTATGCCAAATGTGAGATAGGCAGTATATAAAGGTGAATATCTTTATTGCAGAAATGTGGTCTGAATTTAATATTCTATATCCATACATGTGAACTGTAATCTTCTGTTACAAGCCAGATTTGATCTTTCTTTAGAGTTGCAGTACACTGGGGTAGAGGTACTTTGAATTTCACTTTGACATAGCACGGTGAGCCATTTTTCAAACAATATGTTCAGTCAGTCTTTTATTTATTATTTCCTTTTATGCTTAACAGATTGCCCATTTAAAATGGAAGAGCATGAGCACTGTTGCCTCGTGGGTCACCTTGCTGTGAAGTTGCAATGTAGCAAATGGCTAATGTATGCATACATGTGGGCACTGTTTTAACCCACATTTCACACTGCCATAATCGATTCGTTGGTTTTGAAGAACAAAACAAAAACAAGCGCCCTTGTCCAGCTGCAGCAGGCAAGAGTTAGGACATATGCTGGTGTGAAAGAGGGAGTAGGGCCGGACAACCCTGCCCAGAGCATCAGAACAAAGGGAACACAATCGCCTTGGCAAGGCATGGGATGACTTAAATACCCCATTGTATGAAATATGAATAGGTTGGCATTGTGAATTGCAGCGTGGGGGGCTCCTCCGCGCCGCTGATTAGCCACACGATTACCCAGATTACACGGGGAGACGGCCAAGGTAAATAAGGCCAGCCTTCTGCCACCTCCTCCCTGGGGCCAGGAGCAGGCTGGCCCAACCCTTCCCTGCTACTGGGAGCTGGAAGGGAAGGGGATGGAGGAGAAGAGGAGTGAAGTCGTAAGCCCCGTGGATAACAAAATCAAGGATTTCAAGGGCAGTAGTGTAAAAGCGTCTTTCTGGTCAAGTGATGTATGGGTATTGTTCCCTGCGACCACACAATGTGCAAGCAAACTGCTTAGTCAAAGAGACATTGTATCCTCTCCATTTTCTCTCTCTCCTCCCAGGTTAAGGGACAGCCACTGGGTGATGATCACAAAGAGTGTGGTAGGTGCAATCTGTGTCCTAGGACCTTCTCTCCCCTCCATAATTTTGTGCAATCTTGTAAGATTGGTTCATCCCTCTCTCCTAACCGTGCAGCTCTTACAGCCATGGGGTAACAATGTTGAAGCCACGTTTATCCAACATAGGGCATCTCAAGGAGAGACTATTTCCCTGTGCTGGAGTTTTAAGGTACATATAATCAGCTGTGATCCAAAATAAATTCACGTCTATATTATCTCAGTCTCAAATGAGATTCAATGTGTACATGTTCACTGTATGAACTGTATAATGTGAACTATGTGCGTATTTTTTATGGATTTCAGGGTGTCCAGAAGTCCCACTTGTTACTGAATCACTGAATCACAGAATCACAGAATATGCTGAGTTGGAAGGGATCCACAAGGATCATCAAATCCAGCTCCTGACCCTGCATAGCACCGTCCCCAAGAGCCATAACACGTGCCCAAAATCTTCTTGAACTCTGTCAGGTTTGGTGCTGTGACCACTAGCCTGGGGAGCCTGTTCCAGTGTCCAACCACCCTCTGGGGGAAGAAGAACCTTTTTCTAATATCCAACTTAAGCCTTCCCTAACACAAATTCAGGCCATTCCCTAAGGGTCTGTCACTGGTCACCAGAGAAAAGAGATCCAAGTCTGCCCCACCTCGTCCCCTCATAAGGAAGTTGTAGACCACAATAAGGTCTCCCCTCAGTCTCCTCCAGGCTGCACAGACCAAGTGCCATCAGCTGCTCCTCCTATGGCTTCCCTTCAAGGCCCTTCACCATCTTTGTAGCCCTCCTTTGGATGCTCTCTAATAGCTCAATGTGTTTTTTATACTGTGGTGCCCAAAACTGCCCCCAGCACTGGAGGTGAGGCTGCTCCAGTGCAGAGCAGAGTGGGACAATCCCCTCCCTTGCCTGGCTGGTGATGCTGTGCCTGATGCCCCCCAGGACACGGCTGCCCCTCCTGGCTGCCAGGGCACTGCTGACCCATGTTCAACTTGACACTGACCAGGGCACCCAGATCCCTTTCCATGGGGCTGCTCTCCAACCTCTCATTCCCCAGTCTGTCTGTACATCCAGGGTTGTCCTGTCCCAGGTGCAGAATCCAGCACTTGCCTTTGTTGATGTTTCCTGTTGCTGGTTGCCCCTCTCTAATTTGTCAAAATCTCTCAGCAGGGCCTCTCTGCCTTCGAGAGAGTCAGCAGTTCCTCTCAGTTTTGTATCATCTGTAAATTTTCTCAGTGTCCCTTCTAGCCCTGAATCCAAGTCATTAATGAAGTTGTTGAAGAGCACAGGGCCGAGGATGGGGCCTAATGGGAACCCCACTAGTGACAGGTCCCCAGTCTGACGTCACCCCATTCACCATAACGTGTTGTGCCTGACTTGTGAGCCAGTGTCTATACGTGTAAACTTAAGTGGTCTCAAAAGTGAAGATATTTTTGTCTCAAAGAAGCTGTATCTTATTCTAGCTTTTCAGTTGAAAAGGCTTCTAAAGTTTGTATGTTTTTAGCATCTTCTACAACAATAATCTCCATCTCTTTTCCAGAACCACAGAACTGCTAAAGTTGGAAAAGATTAACAAGTCCAGTGTTAACCCAGCACTACCGTGTTCACTACTAAGCTATATCTCCATGTGCCACATCCACACATCTTTTGGACACTTCCAAGGATGGTGATACCACCACTTCCCCAGGCAGCCTGTTTCAGTGCCTGACCACCCCTTCAGTGAAAAAAACGTCCGTAATATCTAATCTAAGCCTCCCTCAGTGAAGCTTGAAGCCATTTCCTCTCATTCTGTCACTTTTTACCTGAGAGAAGACACCAGTGCCTACCGTGCTACAAACCTCCTTTTGGGTAGCTGTAGAGAGCAATAAGGTCCCCCTTATCCTCTGGAGAGTTTAACTGGAGGTGCTGTGGGATCTCCCACCTCATTGCAAAGGTACTGTCGGTGCATAAATGAAGACACAACATCCTTGCAGGGAGGAGCCTTTGCAGCAGGAGCTCTTTGACGCAAATGATGTTCCCAGCTGCAAGGCACTCGAAATACAGCTGGGCTCCCAAAGGAGACCACAGCTCCCTGGGTGTTTTTAGGGAATTTTTGGTGCCTATAACTTACAGTTGCTCAGAAAGTATTTAAGTGGGTTAAATTGAGACCTGGTTTTCCCTAGAATGGAGAAGAATCAGTTTGAGGCAATAACTGGAAATGCTGTTTGAAACGAGGGGAGAGGGGCGGTTTGACTTTTGTGATTTTCTTTCTTTTTAGTTTCAGGTGACCTATTAACAAAATTCAGCACGAGTTTATGAATAGTTTGTCTTGTCCCAAATTTGCATTCTTCCCTAAATAAAACATTCAGCTGGAAATTTCTGCCCAAGACTAACTTGGACTACTATGTTGAGATTACCAGTTAATGGCAAAACAGATTAAGAAATCAGCTACTGAATGAGAATGGTAACTCTTTAGTATTTGATGGATATTTATTCATAAATATTCAAATAGTGCTCTAGTTATGAAAATATTCACAAATCTTAATAGCTCTCAGAGAAAAAGTTGCAGCTTTCACTTCTGCTTTGATACTCAGTTGGAATTATAAAACAAATTCCATATCCTGCCTTACTGCTACAGAGATCAAACAATTGAAGTAGGAAGAAAAACCCCAAGGTAAAAAACACTCAGCAGAACTTTAAAAAAAATTAAGTGAAGACCCATTGCTTTTAGCAGTGCATATTTTAAATCTTTGTATTTCTAAATGATGGAGGAACCCCACAAAATATAATATCACAAAATTGATTTCCTGATCGTCAAATAGAGTGCTTGCTGTACTTTGCCAAAATTCTGGGGTCTGTGAGCTCCTTGCCCTTTCTGTGCTGCAAGCACTGATACCAGCATCCTAACCAATTAAGCTAATTGCATCCTTTTATATAATCTAAATATCTCATATTTTTCTCTTCGTGCCATAATGTGCTGTGCACTGTGACTTTGTCTAGTTATATGGTATTTGTATTTCACTCAGGGCTGGGTTTGTACCTGTGTATGTGCTTTGTACTGAAGGTGCAACCTCATGGAGAAGTTGTGTTTTTCTAATGATGTATTTCCTTATAATTTGGATTTGAAAAGACATCTTGAATGTACTGAACTTTATTGATGATGTCCAGTGAAGTCAAATGAAAAGTGCCTGGTTTACAGACATTCTTTATTTTAAGACATTTTTTTTTCTTCATGCATAGCTGTCTTTATTGGCAGTCTCTGGATGTCTGGAGCTTTGGGTATGGGCACTTCTTATTGTTATATTTATCAAATCCAATCAGAATAGTTCAGTGGGTTAGAATGTTTTGTAAAATCTTTACATTGTCTAAAAGGGATACAGTTTTTCATTGCATCCTTAATTTTTAATTTGATTTTTATATTGTGAAATTTTGCATGCACTTCTGGCTTGACATATAATTTCACCAGTTATCCAAACAGCTGTACTCTTATTGGCCATATAAGGTAAGTTCAGATCTTTCTGTTGTCTTAAAATCCAATTCTCTACTGTGTTGTTTTGAGTGTTTGCCATGTTTGTGAGCTCAGGAAGGGCCTGGCAAGCCAACCATGCAGGTAACATGCCAAATAATAGCAGAGAAACTTCCTAGGCAGGTTTCCTTCCAGTGACCTGCTTGTTGTTTAGGACATGCAGAGATTATCGATTGAGCAGCGAGAAGGAAGGGTAAATTGATCTGATAGTGAAATGATGCATTTTTTGCTGAGCAGGGGATTTTTCTGATGGAGAAGGAACAAATTGACTTATTGGTTAATTGAAGGAGAGAATTGACTGGGGGAGGCTGTGAGAATTTGATGAATGTCAACTGCAGGAAAGTAGGGTTCTTCAAATATATGTATGCATAAACATTTATTTATTTTCTCATTTGTCTGCCTCTTACTTAATGTGTGATAGAGATGGGTGGCTTTACTTTGACTCTTTTTGGCACGATGGGTAGGCCAACTTTGTGTGAAACTTCTCTTTTTAAAGACGACTGGATATGTTCCTTCGCTGAAGTTTGCAAAAGTTTGTTGCTGCTGTTTTTTTCCTAAAGCTGTGCCTTCTGTTTCAGTTTATTAAGTCTGCCAGTGTATGTGCATGTTGTTTGTCATTAGCTGCAACTGTCTAATCCTGGCCTGGGTTTTAAGGCACATAGGGCACCAAACTTCCATGGGAAACAATAAGAATTAATAAGTTTTTTCCTTTAAATAATCTTCCAGATTTCACTAGGCAGCTCTCTGTATTGGTAGGACCAGAACTGCTCCCATAAGGACAGCCATTGGTCTTTCCCCCTTTGAAGAGGGGACCACGATTTGCTCTTTTCCACAGGTGCAGCTGTAGTCTTATCTGCAGTGACAGGTTCTAAGTGCTATGATGATTAAAAAAAATAATGAAAGTGATACCAACAACACTCATACTAGTAGTAATAAATAGTTACATATTGGTGCCACATACATATTAATTACCCCAATGCTTAATTTAAAATCTAATTAATTTAGAATTAGTTTCCTAATTTCTGTCTGGATGAGGTTGCCATAACCTTCATATGGTGCCTTTAGGAGACCAGAAATGTTTTCATTCCCATTTTACAGGAATGGCATTGAAGGCATCCAAAACTGTTTTCTGAGGACTCTTAACTCTTAGATTGTCCTCAAAGAAGTTTCTGCCCTCTGCTTGGGAAGACTGTGTTTTTAATGGGGTTAGGGAAGAAGCCTATTCAGGAAACATTCCATGTTGTGGGGCAGCAAATGGCAGAGTCCCCAGGGATCAGTGTGGTTATTGGAGCTCAGTGGTGCAATGTTACAATAATTTCCCTCTTGCTATGACATTACTGTGGGGACTGTGGGGAAACTGAATGCTAGGGACTGATCTGACTTGTGAAGAAACTGTGTCTGTCCTCCTTCTCTCTGTACCCTTCCAGACTGCTCAGATGTGCCATGGCCTTATTTTTATCATCATTAGGAAAGATTCAGCTGCATTTACAGCAGGGATATTGTGGGAGTGAGCTCTGTGAAGAAATAATAGTAGAGATTTTAAACTCCCAAGAGGAGAAGGAAGGACCTTTAATTAGCAAATAATAGGTTTAGCCTATAAACTACTCACAAAAAAAAAAAAAAAAATCATTAGGCATCAGAAAATAAAGGGATGAGAAAAAATCTTCAAACAATTTACACATAAAAAGAATTCTTGTTTGTGTCTGGGGCATTGCTTTATTTTGAAACACATTTGTTATTTTAAAAATATAGGAACAGCTTCTCTTGAAGTCACTCATCCCAGACAGTGACACCTGACACATGTATGTTGCGGAAGTAACACCAGAGGTAGGTGACTTGGGGAGAAGGGTGTTTGGGGAAGTTTGTGCAGCTGGAATATATCTTCAAATTTGAGTTCTTAATGGGAAACTTATAAACACACCAGAGGTGAGCAATTATTTCAGTGTGAATAATTTATATGACAATACCCCTCATGATATCAGGCTTCTATGGGATGGCTGTCACTGTTTGACTGACAGAGGAGGAGAGGTGTCACCATCCCATGATAACCTCTGCTCTGTCTTGCACCGACTGGGATATCACCTTGAACTGAGCCAATCCATCATCCTGCCAAAGAAAAGATAACAGGCAGCTTCTTCCATAAAACAAGAGAGTTTGATTGAAGGAAGCTTTTCTCCATTTTCCTCCCTAATAACTTAGCAAGTTTTCCCCAGCAGAAAGTGGAACTTTAGAAAGTTTCCTGCAAAATCAAAAGCTTGCCCACAGATTGACTGTTTAATGTGTGCTGTGTGTTTGCCAGGGATGCTCTAAGTGCTACTGAAGCTGACAGAACACAAGCAGGAGCTGACAACTTCACTCCAGTTTCAGCTGATTAAAGGCTGCAGGGGCCTGGGGGCCCCATCTCAGAAGGAGGACCTCTGTAAATTCACCAGAGCACTTCCAGTCTGCACATTTTCATTGGCTGGCTCAGAGGTATTGCACTCAGTAATCAATTTCTGCCTCCAATTTTGCAGTATTTGAAAACAGATACAGAAAAGAAGTTTAAGATGCAAGTGAGAATTACATTATTTTATGTATGCATAATATATTATGAGCAACAAACAGCAGTGTAAAGTGCAAGAATTGCATATGTGTGTACATTGAGAGCCCGCTGTGGTTCTAAAGCACAACTTAAACCTTGGGGTTGGGTCTTCTTCTCCCCATTCTCATACCTATCATGCATATTGAGCTCTTGCAGGCTGAGCATGCTGACTGCTCAGCTTGGGAGCTCTTCCCAAGGCCCTGTAGCCAAGGTGTTCAAGTATAATCAGGGATCCAGAATGACCTAACCAGAGCCATTTAAAAAAAAAAAAAAAAAAAGAAATTATCAGTATCAAAGAGTGCTTGGCACTCTCTGGAAACAAGAGAGAGATCACAGGTCCTGCTTTTCTGAATGTTCTCCTTTATAATTTCCAACTCCTAGCAAGTCTGCAGTGCTTATGTATGCTGTCTGTACCTTGTGCTTTAGCCTATGCTGAATGAACACCTAATGGGGGAAATCTTTTCTTCTCTGATCTTTCACTGGTCAGTTTTGTAAAGGTGGTTTTTTCCTTCATTCCATCACTAATGGAAAGAGAACATCCCTAACAAATATTCCCTCCCAAACATGATTATAAAATACCACTTTTTAAAAAATTTTATTTTACCAAAATAAATAGTGAATTTTTCCTTGCATTATTTCTTCTAGGACCTTTCTGTTAAACAAGACAATCACATTTCCCCTTTCTTCCCTAAATTTAATTTTCAGTCTTGCTTTATTAGCACCAGAAGTCAAATTCATAAAACTGCTGATTAAAAAATTCATGCACTCTTTAAAACACTTTGGCAAGGTGCTTTTTAAAACACTTGAAAATAAATCAGAACTTGTGGCTTAATAATCAGAACTACAGGCACAAAATAGAGTAAGTTAAGTAACAGACATTTGTTAACTTTTTTTACATTAATCCATTAATATATTTTTAGAAATGCTAAATATTTAAAGCTCCAGACTGAGAGCTATTCTTAGGGTGATTTCTTCCCTTAAGTTGAGCTCAGGTAATGCTTTTGATCTCCATTTCCATTCACCTAACTGGAAATTAATTTTTCACCAGTGGGTATTTGCTGAGAAGACACAGAAGATGTGCCTTCAAATAAAATGAATGAAGGAAATATATTTGTCTTGATCCCTTAGCTGTTTATAATAATTTAGAAAAATTGTTGAACAGTATATAAGCAGAAACTTTCCATAGTCTGAGTCCTCTTGTATTGACTTTTTAAAAGGGAGCCAGAAAGACCTGGAGGCTTTTAAACTTCAGAACTCGAGGAATTTGTTGATTTCCCCACACTGAGCAATAAGAATCCTATACAGACATGTTTCAGTGTGCATGTATCTGGCTGTATGTATGTGTCTGCATGGTTTTTCATATACATACATACACTTATTTTATATATATATATATATATGCTCAGAGGTATAAAACACATGCCATGCATGCAAACGCGCATACACATACATGCATTCCCTTAGTCTACTTTTCTCCCAGTCTCCTTTGAGCCTTTCTTTTTTTTGTTTTAAATCACTTTTTGACTCATTTAAGCCTCTGCTGGACCCATTAAATTCTGCCTCAGATGGTATATCAGATTTGCTTTAAATTAAAAAGAATACAAAAAATAATTTTGAGATAATAGACAAGACAGTAATACAAAGATAATATAAGGCAATAGCAAGAGAATATAATTTCCATTACTGGAATAGTTTATTAAAAAAAAAACGAAACAAAACAAAACACGAATATGAGATATGAATTAGAATCCTCACATTAAAAATGTGTCCACTTCTGAAGGGTTGTTCTGGTGTTTTGAGTAGGATTTGGACTGCCAAAAAAAGAGGATGAAGATGCTTGTGAGAGAGACTGGGAAAGAGAACTTAGGAAAGCAAATGTGCTCTGCAGAAGTAGTTCAGCTTGCATAATTTATTTTAAATATGGATCCTCTCTGGTGTGTGAGCACTCCCTCCCTCACCACCCCCACCCCCCTCTTTTCTTTTAAAAATAGGAATTTCTGTCCTGCTTGCGTTCCAATATTCCAGTTCAAATAGGGTGCCTGGTAGTAGCTCAGCACTTGTGTACTTGACTACTTACTGCTGAGGAGCCCTGCTTGCCAGTAATCTAGATTTATGGTAAGTCTACCCTTTCCCTTCATCTGCAAGGTCCAGGGACATTCGGGTAGCCAATCTGCCCTTAAATATGTCTCTGAGGAAATGGTGCTAATTAGTATTGGAATTTACAGCCTTTCATTTTATTGACTTGTCCTACTTTCTTCGATAATTAACTAATGAGTAAAGTAATGAGCTATGTTAGTCAGTCATGATGTTCAATTAAACAGCAAATCAATTATTGAAAATAGTTTCGGACAGCTCTGGTGTCGTCACGGGGAGAGTGTGTGTGTGTGTGTGTGTGTGTGTGTGTGTGTGCACATGTGCTTTAAATGTGTGCCCTAGATGTGGCAGTGTCCCTCCCTGGAGGGCACCTGGCTCCTGGAGGGCTCTGTGGCCACAGCCACACCAGAGCAGGGCTCTCTCTTGCTTGCCTTGCCCACGCTCTGCTGAGCTGCACTGCACAGTGCCCTGCCTTCACCTTCACAGGCTCAGCTTATCTGTAAGGGGTTCCCAAAGCCTGAGAAAGACAAGATTGCTGTAAATTAGGGAGCACTTTTCCCGATGGGGAGATTGGATGTTACAAAGCAGGTGCTCCTGTCCACTGGTGCAGCCCCTCTGCCTCTTTCTTGGTGCATGCAATTTTTCCCACTGGTGAGCAGGGTCACCTGTCCCAGAGCTCAGCATTACAGCAGCAGGGACTGACACATAAATATGTGTCCTCAGAGCCTAATCTCTCTTCTTGCCACAGCAATACCCACAAACAACCGTGACTCTGGCAGGGAGTTTAGGGTTTTTCCCCTTTGAAGGCTTTGCATACCAGCCTGAGCAGCAGTTGCCCATGGGAAGAGGCTTCTAGGACCATCATGTCACGAGTCACCTGCACCAAACCTGGGAAAGCACTGCAAACACATTTCTCATGTGGCCAGTGGCAGGTCAGGTCACTATCTGCTGGGGCAAAGCCATGACATTGGGCCTGGTACAGCTGTCTGTCCATACAGCACAGACAAATTCATTTGGCATGGGCCAGGCAAAGACCTTTCTTGGCAGGATGAGATACAGGCATTTGTTATCTCCCTAATCTGGTGAGTTCAGTAGGAAGTGTAAAGGGCAGTTCCAGCAAAGAAGGGTGTAGCTGACATCATCTTTCACCAACTTGCTGGCTGTTTAGGTTTAATTATTCACCCTTTGGAACTTTTTACCCTTGCTGTTCCCTTCAGGTCTTTTGCTTCACCCTGTCTTCTGAAGGAGCTGGTAGCACAGTTGCACCTGCTGCTCATGACTCTTCAGGATTTCACACTCACCTTCCTGGCACCCACCTTACTTCTGTGTTTGGTGTTGGAGTGTACCACAGCATCACTCCCTCATCCAGCAAGCAAACCTGTCCTGAAGCTTCAGAAGTCTGTGAACAATTTTAACTGTCCTCTTCTCTACTCACACAAAGAAATTTTGACTTGCTTTGTCAAAAGACCACTTCATTTAGGACAGCAGAGGCTTTTAGAGAGGACTGTAATATTGCATTAAGCAAAAAAAAAAAAAAAAGGTTATTAGATTGAAAGTTTGGGTTGGGATTAAAATTTTAACCTAATATCACTCAGATTTGCCACCAGGAAGAACATTCTGGCACATCTCTGTTTGAGTAGCAAAGCAGAACCAATAGTGCCATGCCATGCTTGTAGGTTCTCTAGTAATAAAAAATATTATTTAGTAATAATAATAGCCATCTTATAATTTTTTTTTCAAAGATAGTGTGCATGTAGAAAGCTCCCCCTTGCCTTCCAAATTTGGAAGGAAAAGCAGGCCAGTGAGCACACTGCTTAAATACAGAGAGAGGAGACTAAATGCACTGGCCTTAGCCATCCATTTGAATCATGATTCATTAGAGAAACAGCAAGCCAAAAGAAATCAAAGACAGTTCAAAAAAGGCAACATAAAGTTTTCATTTCCAAACAGTTTTAATTCACTGTTTGTGCTCTTTACTGAGAATATGCAAGGAACACAAACATTCCCATATGATTTAAATTACAATTTACATATGAATTACATTAGAAATATGAGCTACACTAAAGAGATAATTAGTGCTGTCCTGGGTTATGTGAGCACAAACAAAATTAAATAAGAACAATTTCAAAGCCAAGTTTTGTTTTGCCTTTTCAACTAAGCTGGTTTAATCAGTGAT
The DNA here is from genome assembly GCA_013399225.1 of Rhipidura dahli. Lineage (NCBI taxonomy): Eukaryota > Metazoa > Chordata > Aves > Passeriformes > Rhipiduridae > Rhipidura > Rhipidura dahli. Next base: position 199,754 of record VXAC01004460.1, on the reverse strand, counting down.
AATGACTGAAATAAATCCACTACATACAAAACAACGCACAACATAACATACTGTGTGAAATGTCATTACTACATCCTGTGCTTTGGTAAATCTCACAGTCAAAAAGGAGTACAACGTCTCTGGTAGGATGCTACACAAAATTTGCCAACGCTGGGTGCCCAGCACTGGAGGTGATGGTCCCTAGGGCTTGCAAGGGAGCAGGAGCCACAGCCGGCCAGCATCGCTGCCCTGCTTCAGAGAGAGTAACAGAGAGGGGAGGGCTGTGAGGGTGTGAGCCACGGGTTTTTTTAAACATGACATATGAATGAGAAAGAGCTGCCACAGGAGAAAAACACCTATGTTAGCAGAGAGCAATGAGAGGGAGGGGAGCTGGAGAATCAGTGGGCAGAGGAGGGGGACAGGGGAAGAAGAGGAGAAAGTGAGAAGGATAAAAAATACCACGCAGAAGCCAACTACCTGAGCATCAGTGCCTCAGCCCCTAAATTGAGCTATGGTTTATGACTACCTTGCCTAATGAGCTAAACTCTGGTGACCATAAAACTGAAATATAATTATGACATTAAAGATGCCTATATTTGAACTTAATTATTAATTAATTTAATGAGAGAATAGGAGGTTGTAAAATTGCTAATTAAACGGCTCTGTAAAACTGCAGACGGCAGAGGATTTACCAAATGATGAATCCCACAACAGTATTTGGGCTATATCAATATTCTATTAATATACAGTATGCCAGAGGTACTGGCTAGCACGCTACTCACAGTTAAGCCGATGTGACAGGCATACAGAGTGACAGAAAATGAAGGACATAAAATTCCGGGTGACAACAACCTTGAAGACGATCTCTGCCCCCCACCTCTGTGGCAATTTCTGAAATCACTTAAATAAACTCAGAAACGCAGGATAAAAATCAATCTTACCATTGCAAATGTGAATGAATTGGCTTGAAGCAAAGGACCCACCTATGATCTTTAGGCACCGTGGTGCTGTGTCGCTCTCCGCTTGTGAGCGGCAATGGTCAGAGCGAATCTGGACTTAAGTACAACAGAAAGGGAGGGATGCAGCCTGAGTGTGTGTGTGTGTGTGTGTGTGAGTGCTTGCAAGTGAAAGAGAAGCTGAGCAAGAGCAAAAAATAACTGTCCCTGTGTGATTAGTGAAATTAAACTCAAGTGAACCTTCAGGGGCTGAATTCGAGCCTACGGGAGACCATTTTAGAAATTCCCACGTTGTACCATCAGCATGTGAGGAATTTCACTGTAAGATTTGAGTGGCAATGCCATTTGGATGACATTCATTTAAAAATACAGGGGAAGGGTGCAGGGAAATGTTTTCTTTCAGCACTAAGTGTAAGTCAAGGAAGGAAAAAAGAAAATGCATTGGGGTATCTCGCCCTGCAAATCTCTAAATGTCAGTCATGACTAATTACTGGGATAAAAGCAAAAGAAAAACTTCAAATATCCCTTTTGTAGGAAACAATGAAACACCTCTGGGCAGTGTAAGAGAAAACATGAATAACACTGGGTTGACTATAGGAGGTACAATTTCAATATTTGCATGAATGCTTAGAACTGTTGCTTTATATACCTGCCATGTGGCATAGCTTTTCCTTTACACATTTTGGTTTTTAAATGCCCTGTTGACAGCCACAAGAAGAAATTTGGTATTATTTGTTAATAATATCAACAAAATCATATGGGAGGGGACTTGCCTTTCACTTTAAGGGATACAATATAGTCATTACAGTAACATCTCCAGCTTCTGGAAAATGAATGATCTTGAGAGCAAGGACAGGAGTTGTATTCCCAAGTCCTTAGTCAGTTCTGAAGAAACTACACAAATTTTCAGTGCCTCCGTTTCTGCTTTCTAAGCTAGAAATAAGGGCAGTTTTGTGCCATTTATCATTCATGTTTCAGAACAGTAAATGGAAATTTGCACTAATTTCTGAGGAAGTGATGTCTAGAAGTTGCTTTTTATTGACCTGCTTGGGAAAAGACTTTAGAAGTGTCACTTCTTAACTTTTTTTTTTCAATGTCCATCTTTGTCTATATAAAGAAGGTAATTTAAAGCAGTTATGCACTTCACATGGTGGTCTTGTTAACTTGTCTCACATACACAGTTTTCAGTCTCTTGATGCTCAGAAACTTCACTGGTGGGTTTTGTATGAGGATCTGCAGCTGAAAGAGTTGCTGCTTTAAAAAACATTCATCCCAATTTAGAAAACTGCTCTGGTTGATTTCTATCTTATAATATGTGCAATTAATAAATATGAAAGCTTCTACGCATTTATTATCGTTGTATCATGCCCTGCAGTTTTATCCAGTTTCTCAAAAAGTGACTTCATCTACCAGAAATAAAACTTGACAGACTTCTTCTATTGTATCATCAGCTATCAAACCTGCCCTTTACTGGAGGCTTTTATGAAATATGAGTTGTGTTCTTTCTCAAATTTCAAGCCTAGCAAGACAGGCAGTGAGTTAAAATTGGTAGGTTTATGGTAAAAAGGAAATTCCAAATGACTCGTCATCACCTCATTGCAAGTTACACATCTAGAGAATCAAAGAAATGGCCTCTTTATCTCCACCAGAACTACCCCATGATTAACTTCATTGCAGCAAGATCTCACTCTTTGCTAGAGAAATTCAACCTGCAGCACAGTGGCTGGCTTGAAACAGAAGAGAAAGTAAGGCACAAAATCTGGGGATGCCATTGCCTCCAAGTTCCCTCAATGCAGCCATTGTAGCATCTCCCTGTGAGACAGAAATATTTGAGAAAGGCTAAATACTGGTTAGTTATCGTGCAATAAAAATCCAGTTGATGTTTTCTGTGATACTTGCTGCTTTCCAGTTATGAGGAGATCCTGGGCAGGAATGGACAGGGACCTCCTCATTGCAAGGAGCGTGAAAGGTCCAGCCAATAGTTCTGAACCTGAAGTTCGTGGTCATCTTTGTAAGACTGGTCACTACAGACCCTGGGAGAAACTTATTTTGTCTCATTTCTCTGCTCTGGGGGCTGGCCAGAGTCACCTGTCAGTGATTTTAGGGCTCAGCAGGGACAGGCAACTCTCAGGGTACCAGCAGCCATGGTAGCAGTGCTGCTCCCAGCCTTGTGTCACCTATCACCCCAAAGTGGGTCACAGCTTGAAAACCTCTGGGATTGCACATTCCTTAAATGCTATGGGTGAAATCCAGCTGTGGCCCAGAGCTAAACTGTGTGGCTGACAGGGGTGCCTGTCAAACTTGATTACCAAGAGAGAGCTCCAAAGTGAGAGCAGTTGTGATTAACCACCACTGGTACTGCATCAGGGTCTCACTGTGGTACCTGTGAAAAGTTTACAAACCCAAAGCTTTCATTGATCTGATGTAATTCCTGAGGATTTAAATTGTTTTAATCATGATTTAAATCTTCAAGGTGGTTAATTTGGTTTAAATTATCTTGTGCTTTTGTTTGCATTTGTCATTTTTGTGCCCTTTAGAAAGATTTCCCTTTTTTGATTGGTTGGCAAGCTGTAAAATATGGGACTAAATACATCCTAACAAGTAAGCTGCTCAATTTGTGTATTTGTTGATGATCAGAAAGATATTTTATATTTTTCCCATTCAATTAGCCTGGGTTTTACTTTTATATAATTTAACTTCTTCCTTTTTTACATAACAAAATGTTAGAATATGGTGAGTGTTGTAAGTCTTTTTCATTAGGTGAATACTATTTTTGTTTTGGCATTCATGTTAGAAAATATTTATAAACACCTCACAACATCTTTACAATTGAAGGGAAAAACACTTTAAAATAGCTCTCCCTAAGTAAATAAATCTGTCTTAAACCCAATGAATGTGTAGAAGGGAAAAATATATTTCTTTAAACAGATCTTGTTTTCCCTTTATTTCATATCTACTGTATGCATTGTAAAATAAAGACAAAACCAAGATTTTTTTAAGCTACTAATTGTTTTCTAATGCTGATTGAATTATTAATTGAGATTAACTAATTGAATACATTTAGATCAAGATAAAAACTTTTATAATTCCTGAAAACAAAATTTCTGCATTCAAAAATTTTAAACTGAAGTAAAAAATTGCTGAATTTATTTTTTATTTCTTCACTAGTGATTTCACATGATAGTGTTTTGAATTTTTTGAAAAACCTCAGTATGAGTCTAACACTGCTTCCAATCATCACAACGTTGCAGAGATAAAAACATGGGGAAAACACATATGCAAAAGATAAGTTTAACACATATTAAAAAATAAATTTCTTACTCAAGCGTGAAATCTGCAGATCTGAAAGCTGTAGTTTGAAAATAAAGGACTACTGTATTTATCAAAAGGCAAAAGAATTTGCATTAGATCCTGTCACTGCAAACTTTCTTTAAATCAGTAGAAATGGCACAGAATGAATAAGATAGGAAATATATGGATTCAGCTTTTCCTTGTCAGGAAAACAGGTCAACTATTACATTTGGTGTAAAATCTGCAAGGTAAAGGGTGTTCTCCAATGTATGCACATTACCAGTATGGAAAAAGTTTGGAGTGGAATTAAATTTGCAACTTTGTTGTTCCACAAGGTGAATAATCCACATGGCTCCCCAGACTAACTGAAAGAGGTCAACAGCAGTAAAATACGTAAGTATTTTAAAGACAGGGATCAAGTTGATCTGTGCAGCACTGAGGTGACAGGTACCTTAAGATTATAGGATATTGAAAGAAAGAACTGTTAATTTTTTCTTACTTTTCCATTAGATCACAAGTTCTTCTGGAAGAAAGATAAAGGAGAACTTTGGGATCTGTAATCTATAGATAACTCTTGTCTTTCACTTTGCCACCAGATCACACCTTTGAATTTATCCCTGTACCCAGCTGTCCTCACTGTTTATCTCTGAACAACCTGTGAATTTTCCACACCTCATTTAGATAACTCTCAAAAACCCTCCTCCAAATGTAAAACTGTTTACAGGACAGCAAGAAGGTTTCAGCTGCTGAAAAACTGCTGTGACCTCTATGAATGTTTTTCTTCAAGGAATTGCACAGAGCTTCATAAAATGCCGTGAGGAAGGTTGAAGCCTGGCAACACTTCATGCTTGGCATGCCCTTGAAAAATCTAGCTGGGTACCTCTCTTGTGCTCCAAATCACAAACCAGGCAGCATCATGAACAAGAATGAGTCAATCTTTCTGCTCCCAAGCTCCAAATGTGTAATCTTTTCCTGACTCTGTGAGTTTTGATTTAAGTCTGGAGGTAAAGGAAGGTGAGAAAGCAACCTGACTGATGGTGGTTGCACCAAGGTCTCAAGCTGGGTGCCCAGCAAGGTGTCTCACAGTGTCCTGCTGTGATACTGTGCTTTGACTACAGTTTGTCCAGCTGAGAGAAGGCATCAGGAATAGAATCACTCTAGAGACAACCCAGGATAGCTCTTTAGTCTACTGTTTTTAACTTATCCATGGTTGTTAGTCATGTTATGCTTGAACGCAAAACTTGTTATAACCCCAGTTGGTCACAACAGTGCTTAAAAACTGTTCTAAATATAGTTCCTCTGTCCTAGATTTCAGTGGGACTATTCATACAGTTAAAACTATGTGTCTGTGTAAGTGGTAGACTGGATTCATAGGCAAATTTTAGACTTTGGGCCCACCTTAATCTTTCAGGTTTTTATCCCTTTTGTTTTGTGAAATTAGCTAATTCGTATTTGTTATAAAATAAGCTTCATTTATATATTAGAAGCTTGCAGAGGAAGCCACAGTCATGCATAAAATATACTTTAAAAACTTAATAAAAAGAAATTGAAGTATATAAAAAATGTGGAAAGACATCAGTACTAGCTATAGAAAAAGTAAATAATCTAAATATAAAGACACCTTATGTACATGTAGATGAAGACTGAGGCAATATTTTCTTCTGAAAGAAAAATCTAAATGTAGACTATATGACATAATTTAAGTAAAAATTGCCTGAAAAAATAACAGCTGTCTGTTTTCATCAAATCCACTTGAGAAATTAAGGATAAAAAGGAAAAGGTTAGCAAACCATCTCAGACGTGCAAGTGTTGCAGCATACAAAAAAAGTAATTCTGAAGAACTAGAGGAAAGGATCATAATGCCATCTTTTTTTCTAAAACATAGAGATGCCTTGAAGGAGGACAGGGAGGTAAAGGCATGCATGTCATCTGTGAAAGACTTCCAATGCCCAGAATACGATTGATCTGTGGCTTCATCTTTGTGCTTGTGAAAGAAATTATAAGAACTGGGAGATAAGCCAGTCTGTGTTCTGGGATGGGGTGATAAACCTCAAAATTCTTTAGTTCCTACCATTTGCAACAGAAGAGATGACTGACACAGTAAATCAATTTGGAAGGATTAAATAACAATTTGGTCTTTGCATTATGAAAATTAAGAACCCATCTGGTCTGAGTTTGCTTCTTGTTTACAAATGCCTTAGTTTGAATGAAGAATACAAAAAAAAAAAAAAAAAGAGTTATTGCTCATTGTCCCAAGCAAATAGAAAATCCATCTGATGATGGTCCTCCAGCAGGATGTCATTTCAGACAGCCATGGACATTTCTTCAGGTAGTTCCATGTACATACATGCACTTGGCCATGCCTAAGCTTTTCTGGTGACATCATCTCCCTGAACACATATTTCTCCTCCTTTTGATGTGTCCTGTCACAGTAACATGTTCTTTCACTGCATCATCAAATAATACTAGGACACGAGAGCAGCCACCCAAGTGGATGACCTCACTCTTGCCCTAATTTGATCTAGCTCAGTCATTTCTGGTGACTCAGGTGTATAAAACAATTCCCAGGAAATGGCTGAAAAAACCTGCTGTTCCCATGGGCTGCATGTGCATCTGGGAATACCAACTGCAGTGAACAACTGGGCAGCACGAGTTCAAGTCACACAAAGGATTTAAGTAATATGCTGGAAAATACCCCAACCACAAGTTGAAAGTCCTCCTTTTGCTCCATGCTTTCCTCTTAAGGGGGTCAAATTTGAAAATGCAACACACAGTCAAAATGTTAAAGATAATAATGGGTCAATCTAACACCCTTCTTATTGTAATCAAGGAGGAGGAAAGCCTCATGTGTACACGTGATGAACAAACATAAATACCTTACAGCAGTGTTAACAGATTCTCCTGGTCCACCTATGCACCTGTGATGTCAATACATTTACACACGTTTGTACTCATACATGAGAGGAAAATTTATTAAAGGAGAGGGTAAATGAGTAGTATCAGTTTCACATTTGAGTTTCTGAGCCACTTTCAGGAGTAGTTTAAGAGCAAAGGGTCTGATTCTTTCTTACACTGATAACAGTGCAATGTAAAATAAACGTGGACAAAGGTGCAAATTACATTTAATCTGCCCAGCCTGATGCAAGATGGAGAAAAGTATAAATGAGAAAGTGTCTTAGAAATTCTCCCTCTGCAAATTGTTTAATATATCAGCAGTAGATGCAGTCTAGTTATCCTCTAAGCAGAAATGGCCTGGTGTTGTACAGGAATGAAAGTTTTTATTAAATGGCTTAACTTGAATACAAGGAAAACCAGAACATCTTTGTTTCCTCTTCTTTGTTTTTTTTTCCCACTTATATCAGTTGCTCTAATGAGAGACACTGCCTTTCTCAACATGCTTTCTCTTCTGTCTCTTTACACCAGCACGGCAATAAGAGCATTACTACCATAAAAGTATATGTTACATTTAAAAAATACAGCAGGAGAGAAAATTTTAAAATTCATTTTTCCTCCCCCTCTCTCCCCATGCTCCTCAAGCTCTTTTGCGCTGACACTTTTCCCTGCCCTGCTTATAGTGAGGTTTATTTCTTCTCCAGCAATGCATTTTAGAGGCAAGTGGATCACAGTTGTGTGTTAAATCATGAACAAAACCAATCTCTCTCCCTCTCTCTCTCCCCCTTTCTTGTTGTCTGTCCTTTTTACTTAAACATAGCTTCTAGGTTAATGATTCATTCTTCTAAACGGCTGCTGTGCCTGACAGATTATACTGTAAAATCTGCCATTCTGTTTATGTTTAAAATACAAGATTAAAGCAGTGGTCATGCTGAGGGAAATGGTTCGCACACAGAACAAGAAAGGATCAATCCACATCTGCCGAATCCAGGCTGTTTCAGCAGAGTCTGCTGTTTTGGTGTGCTGCCAGACCCCAAAGAAAGGCTGGTGAGCTTTGAAACTTCGTAGCCATTCTTACATTGAGCACAGCAAGGACCTAAAATAAGGCTCATCACACACTAATGTACCTCTGAAAGTTACAGCAGCCTAGCTGTCTCTAAATTGCAGGGAAAGCACTTGAGAAATAAACTATTGAGTCCTAATCAGAGATGAAAAGGTGAAAGCTTTTAATAAAAAGTAGCCTGTATGGTACCTTCAAAAGTATGTGGGGGCTAGAATTTGCCCCTGGTACTGTAGAATCAATACCCAGGTCATATATAGTTAAATTATCACTAGTAGAAATGCCCTTTTTTTATCATATCATGCATTAGCATAAAGGCAAATCACAGCCAAAGTTACTATTTTTTTTTTTTTTCTCTTGTTCCTACAGTGTGACTTACTCACCAGATCAAATAGGTTGATCCATAAAAACCAGTTGGGCATGTAATGCCAGCCAGATATTAGATTGGAGACTTGTATACACTTGAAATTTACAAAAATAGCTCATTTGAAATAATTGCTCTGAAACAGCTATTTGGGCAGAAAAGCTGTAGGGATATTTCTCAACCATTTCAGATTAGTTATCTCAGTAAATTTCTAAGTATAGACAAGCCCTTGTGATGTGTCCTGCCAAATGCAGATTGTTCTATTCAATTAGCTCTCATTAAGGAAGGCAGAGAAGGGGTAAAAGTAGATTCTCATTAAATATAAATTTTCATATTTAGTAAGCAAGATTAAAATACACAAATTCAAATTCACATATATTTTGTAATCATTAAGTAAAGCAGGCCTTCTAAAGAAGCCATGAGCCTACTCACTGGAGACTTAAAATGTGTCCGGAAAAGGTGTTTGAGGGACCTAGGCTGATGGGGACACTGCCTTTTGGGTGAGGGTCCAAATCATGGTTATGAATCATGATTACAGATTGCAGTTATTTCAGGGAACAGTCATTCTGGAAAGATGGTTTGCTGGAGATTTTTTTTTCTCCATGAAATTTTTGGCTCTATTTTTAACCAGGATAGGGAGTATTTTTAAATAAAAGGCAGTACTTTCAGGGGCAGGGAGTGAAAACATATGTCAGGTATCAGCTTCTCCATAACAGTCAAAGCCATCCATAAAAAGGTGACACCTCTTCTAACTGTGGTGTTTAAAGCAGAAGTAAAAGTAAGCACTGTGGAAGCAGCATTTAAATGGGAAATCCAGACTTTGACCCACTATGTCTGTGAGTAGAAAATGCTGCTGCTGTTTGGTACTCAGAGTGGTCCTTGGCAGTGCTGTGTTGAAGCTGCTTTCCATCCTTTCAGTGCTGGCCATGACCTTCCCCTGTTCCAGAAAACATGTCTTAGAGAAAAAACACCTAAATTCTTTCTAAAACCTCATGCCTAAAGAAATTACTACATGCATATGGATTAAAAGCTAGACTGCTTATTATACATATTTAGATCTGAATTGGACATAGATTACTATCCAGGCCAGACTAAACACTTTTAATTTAACAAACCACTGCTGGCTATAAAGAGGGGGTGAAATAAATGTTTAATATATCCTATATCATCTTTCCCCAAATGGTTTCTATTTATCATCCAAGTACCTAATCAATGTAACTACATATAAAATCCACAGATTTTATAGTCCAGTAATAAGCACATGCAAATTATGTTGTCATATAAACATACTGGCACAAAAAGACGTATAATACCTATCAGACTAGTTAGCCATTATCTTAATTACGAAAGGATTATCACTCTAAAGGCAAGGCCATAATATAATAGGAGTTCTGAAATATGTACAATCTCTAGCTATGTTTACCATTAATTCAGACTGCACTTATATTTCCATTTCCCTTTTTCCACTGTTTATTTTTGTTAATGTTTATGTGTCCCTTTGTAAGCAGCAATATGGTACAGCATCCAAAAGCTCCAAAGAGCCATCCCAAGTATATTAATCCTCCATAAAAATAAATAAGCTATATGAGAGAGAGCATTTCTATAAGGCTCAAGTGTTACTACTGGCAGCTGGACCATGAGGTGGCGAGAATGTGTGTGCCAACTTTGAGACTCATGCATGAAAAAGGTTTTGCATTTTTTTTTCTGAGATGGGTTTTGTAAGTGATTTTTTTTCCCTCTTAGTAAAGATTTTTTCTGTAATAATGACACTGTCTTTATCCTTCTTTCTATTAAAGTCAAAAATGCTTTCGGAAGGGCAGGCAAAAGGGGAGTCTGAAAGAGATCAGGTAACACAAGAAAGATGTTTCACAGTTGGGACTTTGCAAATAAAATATAGGAGAAAAAACAAATATAAGTAAAACTTCATATCTTCCTAACATTACATTGGCTCTGATGTATTTTCTGAAAGCCGCCCAAGTATAACTATTTATTTTAACTAAAGTAATCAAGATTAATGTCAGCAGTTATGACACACGCTGTTTGCTAAAGAACACATAGAACAATTGCTCAAGGCAAGCTTCATTAAGAAATCAGATAAAATTAGTAAAACTGATTATATTTCAAAACTCAGCGGCGGCAGCAGCTCAAATTGCCATTCAGGAGCCTCCAATTAACACAATTGGTCTTGTTCACAATCAGCTTTGTAATCTCATTAGCCTATTATATTTTAATCATTGGGATAACTGCACAACAAAACTTATTTTATTTTTGCACTGACTACTGATGGTATAAATGAACGTGCAACATACTTTTTTTTTTTTTTGCTTTTTCTTTCCTTTATTTTTTTTCTCCCCATCCAGAGAACAATGCAGACTCCTTAGAGCATTATCCTGGTTACAGACTATTACTACAGACTCTGTCAGAGCTAGGGAATGCTGACAGCAGGCGTCTTATTTGGCATTAATTGGCAGGGGACTAATTGCATAACTGACATTGCTAGTGAAACTTAGAGACTGTAAGGTAGGGACAGTGCAAAGTACCAGAAGAGAGAGAAAGGGAGGGGAGAAAGAGCAAACAGATGCCTGCAGACAGCTCTGTGGACACACACATATAACTCATTTGCCTCCTTGGTGTGCTGCCTTGTTTCATAAATGTGTTCCAGAGATATTGGCCCTTGTAAAAACACAAAGTCTTTCTGTCCTTTAGGTACTGGCAGTCTGCAAATGCCTACAATACCAGTGTTTCATTGATATTGAGTATTGCCTGCTGCAATGAGATTATGTTCTATTGATGGGAACTGGGGTGTAACATAGCCATCTACAGAAAGCAATAGGTTGCCCTATTTTCAAGCTGAAAATGCTATGTATTTTATGAACTGCCTCTATCTTGCACACCAGGGATGTGTCTGTGGCTAAAGCCATAATAGGATTTTCCTAAATGATACAGAAATACAAATATTCTGACTGAGCACTTTTCTGGGCTCGTCTTATTTACCAGCAAGCTTTGATACAGTATTTTGCTTCCATCTTTTAAAGGACATTTTCAATTTCCCATTTCCCTTATGAGTGCTTCCTGTAAAGGTGTCAATAACCACTAATTGCGTTCTGCTTGGCCAGTCTGCAAATCAAAACAGCAGAGGCAGAGAGCCAATATGCATTCAAATCCCGTTACTTGGCTGCCTCATTCTCAACTGGAAAGATATGAGAAGGCACACATCCTCACAATTGTATGCTGGGAATATTTGGAAGTGCTCCTGTGATCTCCAAAGATACCTCTGTAGCTGCTGTTCATTCTCAAACTTATTTTAAGAGGGTCACTGCTGGGGGTATTTTGGTATTGTTTCTTTTGTCTTTGGTCCAGAAAATAGCACGGCTTAGATCAGAGCAAATGTAAAAGGAAATAGCTCTGCAGTAAGAGCAGAATGTATGCAATAACTAAATTAAGAGCTTGCTCCCACAAGCAGGCAGGCCGGTAACAGAGCATGGAGATTTTACTGTTTTGGTGTCCTAAGCAAGGGATAGGTGGAATTTAGCTGTGCTGAATATTATACAGTGAAAAAAGCCATTGATTTGATTACTTCTGCTCTTCCTTCATGACTTATATGTCAGCAGAGTGTTGATTTTCTTAAATCAATTTGTCATGCCAAAGTGTTAGCTGCCTAATTTCTGCTTGCAATATTCAGTCTGGAGTTTGGTTGAGAGCAGTCTGTTGTCAGCATTTGCTACTGCAGCTCAAACTGCTTTGATTTCACTGTTATGAGGGTCAATTTCCTTTCCTGTTTTGAGGCATGAGCTTTTCCCACCAACAGAGGTTTCAGAAACACTTTCCACATTTTTTTTTTTCCAACTTCACTTAAAATCTTCATCTTAGGCAAATTTTTCCACCAGAGAAATTTGTACACAGAGAAAACCCTTCCAGGAGGGATGCCCAGAGGTGCCAAGAGAGCCAGCTCAGGTTGACTGGAAACATCAAGTGCCTGTGTGAGGGACAATCCATTTCCAAGCCAGTTTTGTTCTGCTCTGACATGGAGGGGAAGCAGAGGTGGCATCTCTTGTGTGTCCCCCCACCACAGCCCATTCTGAACCACACTTAACTTGGCTGCTACAAGGCCACAGATTTTATATTGCTGGTGACTGTAGGGATGACTCTTCCTGATGATGCTGGAGGATTCCTGAGTCACAAGCTTTTTCTCTTGTAACCATGGATCCAAAAGCAGCAATTTGTCCCTCTTCCACAAGGCATGTGAGCAGATGTTTGGAAGGAAGATAAACTAGCATTGAGAGAGCATGGGAGGGCTGGAGATCTTTCTTTTCAGCTGCTACCTAGCATATCTGACCGTGATTATAACAATCAGAAGTTTAGAAAAGATGAAAAGGTTATTCCACCATATTTCTGGGGGGCAACACTTTGAATGGATTTAGTCATCATTTTGCCCAAATGACTTCTAATGTTAATTGCTTTTGGTGTAGTAATGAACTTGTCACCTTCTACCCTGTTCTGCTAGCTTTCTGTGAAAGACATAAGACACTTAAGGAACTGGATGAACTAGTGATATGCTCCTCATCAAACTGAAAAATGCTAGGAGGGGAGCATAAAGATACCAGCTCAAGCTGCTCTTTGCCACTTGATATCCTACAGTAGTACAAATGGCTAAGGTAAATCAAGGCTGGCACAACGTTGCTGCTGTGAGATGTTCAGTGATGTTTCTTTTGTTGTCACACCAGATTTAGGAGTTGCTGTTGCCTCCTTTCTTCACAGCATGTTTCACCCAGGTCTTTGAACGAAAGTCGGCTCCAAAGGGCACTGATCTCTAGGCTGATATGGCCAAACATGTTGAAGTTTCTGCTGCCAGGCCCCCTCCCCATTCCATGAGTGTTTTGCATTATCACTTCACTGCATGAGTCAGCTGGTGAAGATTTCTATTTACCTGTAGAGGTTTGCTGGGGTGGGAGAAGAGGCCAGCTCAGTGTCAAGGAGGTGTCAGCCAAACCCAACTGGTGCTGTTTAATGCTATAAATCATGGTTTCTGCCAGCTGCTGGCCTACTGGTGTATTTTGTTCACCAAGCACATTTTGCATGAGTTGCAAAGGTGATTGCAATCAGTGGCAGTAAATGGACTCACGATGGCAGAAATGCACAGGCAGCAGCGGAGCACCAGCACAGCAGAAAGAGGTGAAGGCTGAAAGTTATTTTGATGTTTAAATGGAGTTGAATTCTGCTTCAGAATCTGTGATTGAGCATTTCTGACCTATAAAGGAGAGCTCCTGCTGCTGTCATTCATGCTGATTGTACCCTCATCTCTTCCTTTGCTCTGGAGGCTTAACCCTGTTGACTTCAGTGCACTGTGGAGCAAGCTGCTTGTCATCAGCTGCAGTCAGAGCATGTGTGAACATTCTCCCTCAGTGCACCTGCAAGGTGTATTGGAATGAGGTTAGGCTGCCAGCTCTCACACCCATGAGACAAACAAGCTACTCCCAGGCAGAAGACTAAAGTATTCAAAGCCATGGTAGTGCCTCCAGACAAACATACATAGCTGGCCAGCTGGGAGATACCTGTACCATCTTGATGGGAAACACCACTGTGATGTGATGTCACCAGTCATGGTGGGGTTGAGAGTTAAAATGCATTCAGTATTTAGGGATTTTCTTAAGAAAATATTTGTGGCAATTGTTGAAGGCTGGTGTAGCTTTATAAATGCACCTAAAGACAATCATTTATGACTCCACTGAAAGAAATGGCTTTTTCCTTCATAATTGAGACTGACATGTATTAATTTATTTCTTTGCCCTTTACCAAGGTGGTTCACATTTTCTTTCTATGAGGTTCTTTGCAGCTCTAGCCAGCCATTTTAAGCCTGGTAAAACAGCTACTACATCCCATGGCCAGGCTGGGTTTTAAAATGCCTACACCTTGGTAGAATCATGAGGTTTGTTGTTAACAGAGCAGCTTCTCTGCTCAGACCTAGGCTGCTTGGGTACCATGTGCCCTGCAGCCATGTGTGTCATCTCCTCTGCATGCCTCATTCTCCCCTTGCTGTTCTTTGTTTCTGCCATTTCCCAGTTTTTCACTACTGGTCTGGGCTCACGATGACTCTGGAAGACCATAAGCAAAGTAAATTAAAATTATGTGCCTTGGATTTTGTACCAGCAGGCCTCAGTTGAGTTTCAGAAGTTCATTTTTAGTCTTCTGGTATGATAGTGACTCCCTCAGCAGCTCAGACAACAGCAGCAGATGGGCCTAAGAGTTATGTTTCTGAGCCTGCCTGCCCCTCCTTGCTCCTCCTGTCTGTCTGAGTGCTCACATTTTGTGCTGTAAAATCACACAGCATGTACCCCGACACCACCCCCAGCAGCAACAACAGAAAAACCCTGGGACTCACAGAAAATGTATCAGTGGGACCGAAAGATATCTCAGGATCCCAGGATCCTGCTTTCTGTGGTCCCAGGTTGCATTCCCTAGTTAAGCACCATCAATATCAATACTTAATGGTATTCTCTAAGCTCAGGCAGTGAAGAAAATAGGGTTGTTATCTATCAAAGCACATTTTAGTTTTTGACAAGTAAAAAGCAGCATGGGGAATGCAGTAAGTCTGAAATGAAAGCCTAAAAGAAAACTCATATAACATCTGGTGTCATTTATCCCCTGTTGGCCTTCCATAGTGTGATATGATGAGCTTGTTCTGATTTAAGATCAGATGATTTGGTTTGAAAGAGGGGAGTGGGGGATGCAGGCAGTCTGGCAGCAAATTGGGATACAAAATCTGCTCAAATAATTGGAAACACGACAGATTTTCCTTAACTGATGCCAGTGGCATCTTAGTTTATCCATCTCTCTCAGCTGAATTTGTTAAGTGCATTATCTTATTGGTTTTAAAGTTTTCATCTCACTTATTTGCAGGGGAAAATGTGAGCAAATCAGTCATGATGGATTGCCTAATTTTCTGGGCTGAATAAACCAGTTTTATAAGACTGTTGATTCCTGGGTTATTAGTTAATAGAAACATTTATCAATTTCTTTATAGAGAAGGGGAAAAAAACTTTAACCAATGATTGCATTTTAAAACTTTCATTAATGTTTGCACATAATGCTTAGTGTTGGACATGAATATGGTAATCACAGATTTAAGGCTGGCTTGAAGCAATTTTTTTTGTCCTTCCTCTCTTCTCTTTTTTCTATAGAAATTAGAAAAAAAAAGTCAAGCAAAAGGATGTCATTAGATTGGTAATTATGTTGAGTGTTCTTTGATCAAGAAAAGGGGCAGAGGAAGAGAAAGATCATTTCCTAGCTAGAAAATGCAGTGTCTATTTCTATTACCAATTTTCTCTACACAAACAAGGCCTGATTCTGTGAGCTTGAACCCTTACGACTTATCAGTCTCTGTCTTCTGTCTCCTTCTTCTTCTTGACTCAAGTGTCAGCTGGATGTTAACCCTCACTTCTGTGTGGCTTGAGCAGTTGTGCTTGAAGGTATTCCATGAAGCCTTTGAGGTACTTTGAGGTACCTAAATTAATATACAAATTTTTGTGTGGTTCACAATGGAGCCTCTGAAAATGTTGGTTTGCTGATAGAGATCCAAGCGTTATAAACTATGTATTGACCCTATTAAAAAAAAAAAACAAAAAACAAACAGAAATATACTTCCTAAAGACAAAAACTTACACTTCAGTCTTACTGAAGTGTCATCAAAATTAGTTTTTAAATGCAATGTCTCCAAGCAGATGAAGACTAAGTGTGAACCGGGGGGCGAGATAGCCAGTGTACTGCATCAGATGTGGCACTATACACTGCCCCAGCTGGTGCTCAGAGGGACAAAAAGATGTCCTCTTGCTCTCACTGAGGTGCAGCCTGCCCTCACACAGGGTGTAGCTGTGCTGGCTAGCTGCACTTTATAAAGCCCTTTGCAAGAAGGGCCTTAATATAACTAAGAATCTTTGCACATTGATCAAACCAAAGTATCATTTAAAAAGACATCAAGTTCAGAGCAAGAATACGTCATGTGTGGACTGGTGAATAATGAACTCATGTTCTAAATGAGATGCAGGATGTCCATTAAATTTTTTTAACACCTCTATTTCCATTTCCATCTCCTTTTTAACATCTCAGATACCTGTGTTGAGCCGTGGTTCCAGAAGTGCAAAAGACACTTCCTTCAGAATAAGAATGAAGGGAGTTAAAAAACTTTTATGCAAGTAGACTTTGCTGTGAAATGTTATCTTTTGTTAGTTCAAAGGTTTCTGAAGATATAAATTCTTCACAACTGCCCTGAGGTACTGAGAATGTAAATTGAATACTTTACAATTTGTAGACTGTTCCTGCAGTAATGTGTATCTCCTCTGTGAGTGAGTGTTTAGGGATTTTTCAATTACTGTAGTCTGAAAACTCTCTGAGATTCTTTAGGGCAGAAAAAGGCTTCCTTCTCAAAGTTGAGTCACTGATGTTCAAATTAGCTGCCAAAAGCATTCTAATGATCTGTGTTCCAGATTTTGCTAAACAGGGAAAAAAATTGGCCCATTTCACCAGGGGAAAGAATAAAAACACCCCAAGCCTTTCCTCCCCCACCAGAAGTATTCAAAGGTTAGGCATTTTGCCAGGGTCAAGAGTGAGATGAATTGCTGACAATAAGTACACCTTGTTTGATAGGTCAAGGTCATTATTAAGGGATTCAAATGAACTTCTTTACATTTCCAGGGCTGTAGCATATGTGTGGCCTCCAGGCTCACCGTGTTGTTTAATAGTTTTTGTGAAGCTGTAAGTTAAATGATAAATTGGTTGAATATGTCTTTAAACCCAGTCCATTCCAAAACTGTACACAGTACTCCCACTCTTTTATATACTGTGATCAAATGCACTTTATGGACACGGTACAAATGGTCAGAAATGCCAGCATTATGCCAGCTGATTATGATTTAGCAGTGTTTACCACAGACTTGCTACTGTTTATTGCTGCTAAGGTCAATAACTAATGCAATTTAACAGCTACTGCACCTCTAACAAATAAAAGATCCCGGTGTATTTCTAAATGCAATGTGCATCAAAAACAGTGCAGTTAAGAACACCGGGGGTGATAGAAGTCTATAATATTAAGTAACTCATTGGGACATCATGAGGCTCTTCTGTGGCAGCCAGCAGGGGTAACCATCCTGATCCCTCTGCCTGCCCAGGGTTGAGCTGCTTCCTGGTTTGAGAGCAGGTGGGTGGGTGAACTACCACACCAGGCTGCATCATCTGTGGGATCTTTCCTAAACCCATGCTCTGGTCATCTATTTCCAGATGCAGCAACCAGGTAATTAGTCCCCAGATGAGTCGATGCAATTCGTTTGCCAAGATTTGGATTGCTCGTGTGGTTTCTGCACAGGGATTGGTCATTTGGAGGCACTTCTGACACAAAAAGTGGGGAACGTTCTCTGAGATTAAAAGGCAGCAGGTTAAAGTGTGATGAGGGGGAATATTTCTTAGAATCATAGGATCATTTAGGTTGGAAAAGATCTTTAAGTTCATGGGATCCCACCGTTTACCCAGCACTGCCAAGTCGCCACTAAACTGAGTCCCTCAGTGCCACACCCACACATCTTTTAAATATAGCCCGGGCTGGTGACTCAGCCACTTCCCTGGGAAGCCTTTTTCGATGCTAGACAACCCTTTCCTTGAAATTTTTCCTAACATCCAATCAAAATGTCCCCTGGCTCAATTTGAGGCCATCTTGTATGGCACAAGTGGTAAGTGATGGAATTAATTGCCACAAAGTGACATGTTCTGAGAGCAGGAAAGGGAGAACTGAGAGAAAAACTCCGTTTATTTGAAAACTGTTTCGTTCTTCTAGCCTTCAGAATGTTCAGCCTTAATCTGCTACCCTGACTTTGTTTGAAAACATTTAGTGAATATTGCCAGTCTCCTCTCAAGTTTTTTTCCTGCCCCTGAGCCTGCTGCTCTCTGGCTTGTATTCTCTGTTTACAAACCTTGTTTTCATTTTGATCCTGCCGATTACAATCCAAAGATTCACCCTTTCCTATTTCATTACTCCCTACCCACCAGTATTAGTTTTTTCCACTGCATGCTTTACTATTTAGCTCTGTGAGAGTTTTTAGTCATCCCAGAGACTTTGCAGCCATTTAAATTATGCAAAATGTGTATGCTTTGAAAACAGAAAGAACACAGCCTACCCTTTTCAGTCAGTTTATGAAATGGTGTTATTGTAAATGTTACCCACGTCTTTGCAGAGTATAAATTCAGTTCACAGCCACTGGTGAACATCTCTTCCCTGCCTCCAGCTCTGCCAGTGGCCCCTTTCTGCACCCCCAGTGGGCTGGCGTGTTCCTGGCCATGCCAAACGTGACACGGTCTCTTCTCTGCAGATCTGCCAAGGGTCAAAAGTCCTGCAGCGTGCTCTTCATAGACCATCTGCACTATGCCTGGCTTTCAAGAGTCTGATCCACAGGGAGGAGATTTGTCTGCACAGGAATTCTTCATAGGACACAATGAATGTATAATTAAAGAGGATTTTAATGCAAGGAAGTATCCGAAATGTAACTTTGGGCAGCCTGTCAGAGCTTAGGCACGCCAGAACCTTTACTGCGACTTTGAAGGAAAAGGAGTCACAACTGATAAGCCTGCCTTAGCTGATCACTTCTTGAACAAACTCCTATGATAATTCCCCATCAATAACATGGGAAACAGGGAAATAAGGACCCTGACAGTTAGGTTAAATGCCACAGTTAAACCCCGTGAGACCCAGGAGATAAAGAGCCAAGAGCGGTTTGGTGAACACACAGCAGACGCGAGAGTGTTTTCCACATGGGCTTCCTTGCAACCCAACTTTTTAACCCCGTGTCTTTGCCTTTTCTCCAGTACTATTTAGTTGCACAAATTACCCAGGATAAACTGAGTAAGTGGGCCAGATTATGCAGTTTGATGTGTTTATTTCTGGGTGAGCAGTTTCTGGGATCTGCTAATGCTTCCCGGCTGGATTACGGAAACGCCGAGTTCCCCCCTTTCCTGAACATGTTGGTGTTCCTCCCCACTTGTCCCTTGCCGGCGAGGATGACATAATCTGCCGTCGGGCCTGTTCCCTGGCAACCGTCCCATTTCTTGGCTCTTTCCAGCTGAAAGCCACTCTGAGTCACCCTGCACATTTCCAGTGTATCAAACAGACATAGGCTCGAGTTAATCTTGTTAGTACAATGAGGCAGTTTTCAAACATTGCAGCAAATCAAATCATCCCTAAGGACCGGGAGGGAGGAGAGGGCGGAGGGAGGAGGAGGCGAAGGCTAACCATCCAAGGTGGAATAAGCACAGAAGGAGCTTGGCTTCTGCCTGGACAGCAGCCTCCTCCTTCAAGGCACCACCAGATCTTGCTCTTCCCAGTGCCACCTCCCTTCCCACTGGTCCCACAGCATCCATGCTGTGCTCAGAGTGGAGGCAGCAATGGGCAGCGACAGTGAGAGAGCTCATCTATCTATGAGGAAAGAAGCAGCTTTGATGGTTCCCCAGTGGATGTAATTGTGCTCATTACTGCCCATTTACATTTCATCACTCGATTATCACAAATGCCTCATTACTGTTGATAAGGGTTTGCTGTTGAACTACTCGCTAACTCTTCATTCCTGAGCTTTGCTGTCATCAGGCAGACCTGTGTGAGACAGGAGAGGACTGGGGAGGGCAGGG
>VXAC01004460.1:112928-179534 GCA_013399225.1 Rhipidura dahli | reverse complement strand
GGCAGGGGGAGAGGGGGGGAGCATCGAGAAGACATGGGGAGGGGGGAGGAGAGACAGGAGGTGAGAAAGGTCTTCTATCAGATTTGATTAAAGGCTGTGATTTAAATCAATATTTAATAAAGTGGCTGCTGCCACATAACGCGTGCAATTCCCCATGCAGGCAGAATCATGAATCCGAGGGCACTGCTGCCTGCTACATAACTCAATTGGGTTTTGTGCACTGGTCTGGCACCTGTGTCCCTGAGCACAGCGCCTCCGAGGTAATGGGTTTATGAGCCGATGAACAGAGCTGATAGGTTCTAAATGGATTAACTAGGTGTCTGCAGCCTAGTGATGAATACATCAGGAAAAAAAAAAAAAAAGAGGAGGGAGAGAAAGGAAAAAGGAAAAAAAAATTGTCTGCATAAGCAGAGAGTGATAGAATGTGTTGACAGACACTGTGGCTGTCACGAACCCCACAGGGTGAAACACTGCTCAGCTCCTGTCTGTCAAGTGCTCTCTGAATCGCAGGTGAAGACAGTAGGCAGCAAGGCTTCACAAGCCTGCAGGTGACAGGTAGCATCACCCTGCTGCTGCTCCAACAAGTGCTGCAAAAGGCTAAAATGGAGCATGACTCATCTCACAGCTACGGCCAGTCTGGGATTTCCTCACAGGCTCTGCATATGCCTTTTTGGCTGGTGGGCCTGCCTTCCATGACAGCTCAAGCACATGCTCCAGCCAACCTGCATGTGCATTTCTATCCCTGGGATATAAATTATTGTTGCTATTGTTGTGGTCTCGCAGCGGTTCCTCAAGCAGGGTTGGATTTCTGCAGTGCTGAGCCCTGCACACAGCCATCCACTGCAGGCCACTTCCTGCCCCTAAGTGTTTTTTAAGTGGATAAACCACAAGAGAGATGAAAGAAGCATTCTTGTGTTCCCAGATGGGAGATGGGAACTGGCCGATTAAATAATTTGCCCAAGATTCCATAGGAGAACTGGAAACTGAAGCCAAATCTCTTAAATTCAGGTCTAATGCCCTAAATGTGGAGTCATTCTTCCTCCTGTGGAGTCTCATTGTCCATGACTGATCTATTGAATACGTTGTAAGTAGAAAATAAAATCAGATAGACTTTAGTGGTGACCTCTATTTGCTGCCATTAAGCTACAGTGGTAGGTTGGAGGATTTAGTGGGTTTATGTCTTTTCTACCACCCTTTGTACTGGCTAACAAGGTACACGTTTTTTAAGTGCCATTATCTGCCACAACACTGAATAACAATAATAATAATAATAATAATAATAATAATAATAATAATAATAATAATAATAATAATAATAATAATAATAAATAAAAAAGGCATATTTGTGTATGCAGACCTTACACAGACAAATGAACCAGTTTCCATGTCTGCTGTCACAGTCACACAGGAGTTAACCAGACTGGTTTGAAGTAGGCAACTGTTCTTTAGAATATGATGCCTTTTTACCAAAAATTGAAAACCGAATACTTTTATTTGAAAAATGCTTCCACAGTGCTCGTGAGAGTTATATTTTGGATTTTTATCCCACCATTGTTCTTGCTGTGTGATTCTCCCCAAACAGATTACATTGCATATAATTTTCACCTCTTGCTGAGCTGCTGCAATGAATTATGGAATCCATTGGTTTCCCATGGGAAATGAAGTCAGAAATATCAGTGCCCCAGATATTTCAAAATTTAAATCTTTAGTTTAAAAAAAAGTAAGAAACTAGTCTTTTGCAAGAAATAGCATATTTTCTCTCTTTTTTGGTGAAAAATGGAGTAATTTTCATCCTTAAATATGTTTAACATAGAATAGGGTAGGCATATCAGATAGCCGCTTACTATGTTGTTGCACATAAAGCACAATTTAAAACCATCGTCTGACTGTGTTAAGCCATAATTTCAATAGTCTGCCCAGCCAGGGTGCATCCAGGAGTGTGAATTCTCTGAGGTGTTGCTCTGCACTCAAATTTACTGGTTACTTTTTAAATTCTTGTCCCAATTTTTAGTAAGTCTATTTCTGAAAGGAAAAAAAAAAACATGTAATGGAATGAGTTACTTTTTTTTTTTTCCTACAAAATAACTTCTACAACAAAATTGTATGCAATTAGAGTGGCTTGAATCATTCAGTATTATTCAGACCATCTGGGTAAACTATATAATGCAGTCCTGGCTATAGAAAACTGCATTAAAAAGTATTATGAGAAGAAGCAGGTTTTTCCATAAGGATTAATTTTGGAAAAGGAAAAAAAAAGTTATGGCCATGGAGGCAAAAACATCAATCAGCAGATGATAACAGTTGGTTCAGTGTAAGATAATGCAAAAAGGATCCAATCATAGTGCTTGTCTGACTCAGTGAATTTGTGAGGGATTACCTTCTCATTTTAAATTCACTGTGTATAATCCAGCCAGATCTCAGCCACACAGGTAGCTGAACACTCTGGACACAAAAGTTCTTTCTGAGCTCTGAAGTCTCTGATGTCTGTAACTATTACAGATACAGTGAATGCCATGGTTATATAAGCCTGCATTAAATGAACAGCCATTAGTAACAACCAAAGTGGATCTTATTATTTCTATATGTCTTAAGAGTTTCTTCCTGTTTATTAGTGATTCAGTGTTACAAAAACAGATTAGAGTACAGAATTTCCTCCCTGAAATTTAAGAGTTAAAAAAAGGTGAACTAACCACTGCAAAAAAAGAGTGTGACCCACCAAAAGGAAAAAGTACTCTAATCTAAAAACACCAGTGTGGCAGACATTGAATGCACGATTAATGGAATCACCATGGAGGGATGTGTTGTGGTACAACATGAATATTGATAATTTTTTAAAAGAAATTTTCAATTCTGGTCAAATTTTGTTTGTTTTGCTCAAAATTCTATTGTCCTGATTGCTAATGTACTGCCTCTTACCAATGAACATTCTTGCTTTGTACTTCTCCAACTGAGTTGTGACTTAGTTTCATAGATAGATCACTTGTTCCAGACTTAAAAAATATGAGTGCTGCCAACACTCCTACCATCAGTTTCTCCATTGCATATAGAGCTGGAAAAATGTCTGCACTCAGGTCACTGTATGCAGCACAGGAAGAAAGAAAATGTAGCTGCTTCCATTTGGCTGATCAGGAGATACCAAAATAAAACATTATACAGAAACAAATCATGCATCATTCTAAATCCTGGCGTAACTTGAAAAATTTACAAACTTTTTTAAAAATATTTTCATATCAGAATGATCCCTTTTATTAAAATTATTGATTAAATATTCCTGCTGTGTCACCTGACCTCTTCCCCCTGCCTTCCCTCCGGAATAAAAAGACTGTTATGAAGGAAGAGTAGTTGCCTCCTGGCATTAAAACATGGACTGTGTGCATCCATTTGTTCAGTGGAAATCATAGACCCTTGAGTCACACGAAATGGTGACTCAGAATTAGAGTGAGATGACCTTGGGAGGCTCTCTGTCAAGCCAGTTCTGACACTTTTGTTGTTTTTTGTGATCCTTGATGATACTTTGTCTTGCTTTCTGAAGGGCCCTAATTGTTTTCCTCTGGAAAACAGAGATCAGTCAGAAATATTTTCTTCCAGGAGGTAACATGCTGTAGGGAACCCTTTGACAGTCCTGGGTAAAGGCTCTCATCCCTCAGGTTGCTGCCCTCTGTGTTTTTCCCTCTGTGGAGAAGGTTTTTGGCCACCCTACCAGCACGATACTTCCAGCTCAGCCCTACAAAGTCCTCTCAGATGTTTTAGCCAGCATTTGCTTCCTCTTTCTCATCCATTCCTGCAAGGAGAATTAATGTCCTGTCCTTTCTTGTCTTCCACTTCATGTCTAACCCTGTGAACTATTAAGGACACATGTATGTAAGAGTATTTGTGTTCTGAGGAGTGATCCGCCAGCAGTTTCTTCTTCTGTGAAATTTTGTACCACTGAGATAGGCAGAACTGCCTATAAAACAGTTTAGGATGCTCAACACTCACAACTCATACCTCAGGAAGAGCAGTGAGGGTGTTCAGCTTGCCTGGGTCTTGGCCACAGGGGCATATCCCAGGAAGGATTTAGTCATACCTCATCTGAGAAATATTTTGCAGATGCAGCTCAATGAAGGCATCTGGACCAAGAAAGAGAATTAAACCAGGACAGAAACAAAGACAAACTCCTTTCATAACCTAAAGAGAATCTGACCAATTGAGTCCCTCTGTTTGTAGCAGATAAACATTCGTGCAAAGAAATCCAATGGTTAGAATAAATATTTGGTGCCTACTTGGTAATATTCATGAAACGCATTTACATGTTTAGACTTTTCCAAATCTGCATACCTAACCTTCAAGCATATGTGCAATCAGCTTCAAGTTTTCCAAACAAAAATAGACCAAGAAAGGGGGGGAAAAAACAGCATCTGCTCCTCAGCTAATCAAACCACCCAGGGAGATTGTCAATAAACAGTGCAAGGACCAGGTCCTCCTGCCGCTCCTTATTTCCTACGTGTCATATTCCGCAATGGCCCTTAACTGAAAGCAGATCATTGAAGATTGCTGACAAGGGGTTGCTGCTTTCTGGTTTTTTCTTTAAGAAAGGCCAAAACTCGTTTGAGTGGGAAGCACTGGCAAAACACTGGGGCGAGGAGAAGGGAGTGTGAGAAGCAGCTTCCTGATCATCAGAGTGAGAGGAGGGTAAAGAGTGGCTCCAGGTGTGAGAGAAGAGTCCCCTGCAGCCACTGGAGACACCCTGGTGGGGCTAGGGGAGTTGGAAATGAAAGAATGAAGTTAAGAATGGGAATCAGAGGGTGAGAATATTTTACTACTTTTGCTATTGTTCCTCAGCTTTGGACCCTATCTTAGTTGGCAATAAATAATTAATAAAATAACTTAATAATTTATTTTTAATGAAAAAAATTGCTTTTCTCCAAATCAAGTCTGTTTTGCCCAGGAATATGGATAATTTTATTGATAATTTTTACTAAAATTTCCCACCATGTTTTTTTCCTCTCTGTCCTCTTGAGGAGGAGTAGTAAGAAAGAAGTGTGTGGTCAAGGCCAGCCCTCCACAGAAGGAAAGTCATGATAGCAGTATATAAGAGGATTTCCTTGACAAAAACAACAAGATTTTTGAATATCAGGAGGCAATCTATATGATAGAGTTGATAAAAAATAACTGGAATAAACCATTCAGTGTGTGTGTGTGTAAGCTATTATATTGTGCTGGAGAAAATGCCAAATCTTCCTGGCATGCTTGTGCATCCCTTAGGAAGAGCTGCCATCTCATCTAATGAGTGCTTGTGCATATTGAAAAAGAAAAGGTGATTTCTATCTGTGCTGTTGGCACAACATTTTAAGTGGTTGGAGTGCTGACACCTTGAATTGAAAAATATTATAGTATAGAATTTACTTAATGTTACACACTACTTAGAACTGTATCCCATATGGGACTAATGAGAACATTACAATAAGAAACATGCCACTATAGGGAAAGGTGAGGAAAAAGGGTGACAGTTATTTTATCTATTACCATTCCATACCATACCATAGCCACTTTTGGGGTTTTGCTTGGGTTTTTTTTTTTGTTTGCCTTTTTTTTTTTTTCTGCCTTTTTTTCCCCCCCTTCCTTTACTTTTATTGAAGATAAGGGTCCCTCATGGTTTTATAGGATGCATAACATACAACACTGCCAGCTTGTATGTTATGTTATGTTATATTATGTTATGTTATGTTATGTTATGTTATGTTATGTTATGTTATGTTATGTTATGTTATGTTTTCCCCTTGACTGGTCAACATGTGGTAAACATGCTGTCATGTTAAAACCAGCAGCACTGGAAAGACTCAGCACAAGCAGGATGGAAAGTGGTTGGGGTAGGAGTAATGTGTATCCTCCCAGTACAATTGTTGCAGGATCTGCCAGTCAGAAGAACACCTGTGCCAGAAAGGAAATGGTGTCAGAAAGAGCCAAAACCTGCTGACTATGGAGGTAAATGTTGCTTTCATTTCTTGCACCCAGGTTATGTGCTGCCAACCCTTTGGCCACAGCTCTGAGTACGTGCCCACGGCTCAGTGCATGGCAGTACCACTGTACCTCCACAGCCCCTTTCCATCAGATCAGGGTGTGCCATTCTCTGCATTTTAACATGTGAGCTGCAATGGGGAGTTTGTGCCTAAACAAGGTATTTTGGTGTCAAACCACCAGGTCACTCTTTCTTTGAGTTGCAATATGCTGTAACACACTGAGGGGGTTGCTGTAAGGTCCCCCCCAATACCCTCACCCCTTCCTGTGAGCAGAGCTTAAAGCACTAGCAAAGATGTATAGAGAAATTACTTCAGATTTATTTACAGAGACTCATTTGTGTTGAACTAGCAGTTTTCTATTGTGTCAGCAACTCTCTATTGCATTTATTTGTTACTGTGACATTAGGCAAGAGTACAATCCTATTAAACCTGTACATTACATTTCACAGAATTGTAAGCCTTTTTTATTCCACAGAATGGGAAGAAATATGAATTCTTACTGCTGAAAATTCCTGATACAGCAGTCAAGACTAAAAATACTGTCACTCTCAGAATAGGAGCTTGGTGGGGTTTTTTTTTTATGTATTTTATAATAATTTCATTCCTAATGTAAAATTTACTGATTTTTGACATTCAATGGGATGATAAGGAAGATACTGAGACTTCTATCAGTGAAGAATCAAGACAAAAATTATCACTCTGTTCTTTACAGCTGGCATCTTGTTTAGCAAGGTGTTTCTTTGCTTTGAGTTTAGCCTCTGTTTTGCAGTTAGACCACTGATGCAAGGTTTTAAAACCCATCTGTTAAAAACCCGAGTTTAAAATGGCAATTCTTTCTAAGCCCATGCTGTGTACAACACTCTGAGCATTTAGATGGTTACAGGATGATGATGGCCCTGGGATTTCCCCACAGGACCTGAGGGCCTCACTCTCACCAATCCTGCAAAAACCCTCAGCAGAGATATTCTTCAGAACATCCTCAGGTAGCAAAAACCACTCTTGAATCATTGTTCAGGAATGCTTTGGTTTTCTTCAGGGACAGATAACATTTTGTAGCAGCAGTGCAGACCCTTTGAAAAGTCCATGCAAGTGAATGACTGCATAGTCCAAGCTTCCTTTACTTTCTGTGAATGCCCTGAGCATAGGAAACAGATCATGATTGGAAAAAAAGGGTTTGGTGAGACAGGCATTTAGTTGTGTCCTCATTTGGAGTATAAATGGAGGAAAAATCGTATTTGTGCAAATCCCTTCCAAAAAGGGAGAGAATGGGAAACCAGCTTTGAAAGTCTCTTACCACTGTGGTAAGAGTGAATTTTATCAGAGCCTAAAAATGCAGATTTTTTTTCTGCTAACACGATTAACTATTTTAATTAACATGACAGATTCACTGGAAATTATAAAGAAATGAGAACTTGACTTTTGCTGGAGACAGAAGTCTGTGGTCCTGTTCAGACTCTGGGTGGGAATCCAACAAATTCTAGTTCATTTCCTATTTATGTCATGCCTTTGGTGTCACCTTGTACAAATCCCTGTGTCTCTATGTCTGTTCTATCTTCCATAAAAAGATAGATGTTTTGTAAGAGTGTGTTTGAAAGGCACTTCAATATTTTTGTGAGCAATCCCATTGAATTTCTGGGGATGAAAATTCTATTTGCAAAAGATTATAAGATCTGATTACAACTCTGTTCAAATACTTCCTTACTGGCTAGTTTGTTTGCTATGATATAAAATTTGTTGAAAATTTTACTCTGCCAATGATTTCTATACTATTTGTAATACATAGAAGTGCACAGTTAAGTTATAACAAATTTTGGGCTTTAAAAAAGGGACTGTTGTAAAGTTCTACTTGTACTTCTCAGTGTGAGAATGTTTACAGCAACATGAATTTTCTGAGGCAAATTTTCCATGGGACTGAACTGATTTACACCAGCTAGAGACCTGGCCTGTTTTGTCTATATTAATACTAATTTTACATGGAGTTACAGTGATTTTAAATGTTGAGAGCAAGGCTATTTGTTTTCTTCCATGTACTTGTATCTAGCAGTGCCTGAGTATTTTGATTTTTGTCTCAGTTTCGTGACAAAATAATATTTAGTACAAAACTGTTGACTCAATTTGGTTATCATTTCCTTTCTTTATGGGTAAATTATTATGCAAATGGAAATGACTGAACATGTGTCCTATTATGAATTTTTATCCTTTTCAAATGTGTAGATAGTTTTGAATCTTAAATCCCACACAGAATAAATACCTACATCAACATATATGTTATTTACAAACTTGCATTCTGTGAATCACATGTGCTAACATGGTAATTGTTTGAATGGTTGAGGTGATTTGAGGGTGACCTTCAAAATCCTAGCTGGTGAAAAGTTAGAGGTATGGGGAGTTCTGTGAGAGCTAAGCAAGGTTTATCAAAGTTCGGTGTTGAAAAAATAAGATGACACCTATTTTTGTACTTTTGGTACTTTTTAAGGTAATTGGCAATTTTTTTTATTTGGCCAAATATTTGCATTAAAATGTACCTTTTTTTCTGCTTCTAAGGGAAGATTTTTATCCAGCAGGGATGCCAACAACCCAGGCAATTCTGTGGCAGCCTGGTGAGGCTGAGCTGAGACACAGCTGAGACAAGATAAAAAGACTTCTCTAAGGCACAGACAGGATTTTGAAGCTCTTAAGCAATCCAGTATCACCCAGGTCAAAAGGCAAATTCTGCCTGCTTTCTCCAGGGTGAGTGAAGAAAGAGAAGGCAGTGTCCCCTGCTAGTTTTCCAGAGTTCAGGCTGAGGTTTGAAAGTACTTCCCATCCCAGTGTAATTTCAAAAAGTGAGTCATGGTTGCAAGTGTACAGCATGAGACACCTGAAAAATGCCAGATCAACCAAAACCCTGAGCATTTGATCTCTTGAGTTTCAGTCACCTCGAGATGGAGAAGAAACTCAGAGCTGGGAAAGTACTCAGAGTTTCTACTCATGCTTGAAAATTTGTACTGGCTGTTTTTCTAATCCATTATGTAAATATCAGGGCATCCCCAATTCCTTGAGCAATAACCAGGTTTTCATGCACAGGAATATCACATCTTGAGGGAGGACATATTTAACAGCAGACACCACTGTAGGTTTCATATTATAAAGGAATGTCTTTAAAACTTCTTTCTGTCATTGACTTTTTTTGAGCTAAAGTACATTTTGCATTACAGTATTTTACTACAGGTGTCCTGGGTATTAATGAAAGTTACTTTAAATATATGTGTGTTTGTGTGTGTATACACACTGCTGTACTCTTGATCTCTGTTGAAAAATGTGTGGCCATATCACAGCAGAGTATTTCCCCTTCTTCACCAGCATCTGTGGATGGCAGTTCATGAGAATGAAACACCCTAACACAGCCCTTAGTAAAATAGATCTTTAATTATTTTTTATTTAATTATTATTTATTTTTTCATGAGTTAGCATCATTAAGCCTTTTCATTAGGACATGTGGAGGGCAAGTTCCTTGAAGTCTGCTAATGGTGAGTCAGGAGTATGTGGTGAAAGTTACATCTAACATAAATGTATTCATATTTACAACAGAAGACAAAACCTCAAGTTTATATCCAAATTTAGAGATCAGAGGCAAAGTTGTGTGTGGCTAATCTGTCTCTCCCCACCAAAAGTAATGATTTTTGGTTTTGTTCTTAATAGAGACTGAGCTCTTTTGAAGGGGTGCGTGTGGTTTTTTGCAAATATTGTAAATTAAAAGCTAAACAGGATTCATTGTATCAGGAAAAAAATAATTGAAAATCTGTGTGTTATTTTCAAGGAAAATCTTCTGTCTTCTAAAAAGTTAAATGCATTACTAAATGCTGGTGAATAGAGAAATGTAATATGTAGGGGGCCTTTGGTAGATTGAGATGGCTGTACTTTAAGTCTTTTAACATAATAACTATTGTAACATTGTTTTGAAATGTTTTGCAGAATTTTGTAGCTGAGAAAGAAATAATCCAGGGCTCAGAGAAGACAGAAAACATCTTGTGGTACAGCAGTGCAAGAAGGCAAACTAATATATGTGAACGTTACAAAGTTTGGATAACAAGTATTTTGTTTAAAAATGAAAGCAGAAGAGTTTGCAGAGATTTATAAAATAAAAAGTGTCCTCCTAGTTTTTAATGCAAAAACATCTGTATAAAAGAAAGGCTAGCATTTAAAAAGTCTCAGAGACTTGTATCTGCTCACTGGTAACTATTGGTCCCTGCGAAGAGGTCAGCTGTTGCTAATATTTTTTTTTTATGCAAGAGCATTCAGAATCTGGCGATGATTCTCTGGTTCAGAAACCACTTTATGGTGACAGCTGACAAACACCTTCTTTCTTAGTGTCAGTCCCAGTGATACACTTGGAACATAGGCTGGAAGATGAAACAAATACTGTGTGGACAGCACAGAAAACTCCCAGTTTGCAATTTATTTTTCAAGATGAATTCAATTTGTTTGCTACATCAAAAAAATCACCAAAAAGAATAGCATGAAAGACAAAAGAACTGGCCAACGATTGCAGTTTGGAAACAGTGTAATTCCCCTGTGTGTTGCTCTGAAAATTGTTCCTTTAAGAATAACAGTGTTGTATCAGCAGTCTCTAAGAAATCACTATTAAGTTTCTGAGGCAGATGATTCTGCTATAGTTCAAAAGAGAATGAACTATGTCAATAAATGGTGAGATGTCATCAAAGAGGCCAAGAAGACCGCAAATGTTTAAATTATCACCCTAAAGTAGCTCTCATGATGTAAAGAACTTTTTTTTTTTCCTTTGCAGCTTATTAGCATTATTAGCGTTCTCATTCTTCTAAAAAAGCCAGGTGGAAATTTTTAATATATCAACATGTATTACAGTTTTCCAGAATTACTGGAAATTCCAGAACTTTCATGCTGCAGGTAAAATATAGAGCTGATAAATGGAATAATTTCTGTGCCACACCACATCTGTCACTCACATGTCACTCGCTTAGACCTGCACCCAGGTGATCAGAGAATTTCCCACACTTACCACCTTTGTCCAAAGAGATTTCTTTTTAAAGCACTTTGTCATGTCTTTCAAGATCTATGCTAGTGTTGTGGAAATTTAAATGAAGTCTCCTTCCTCTATTTATTTTAATCCAAAATACAGGCATATATGTGTGTATATAAAAAATAAATATTATTAATTATGAAATAGTCTTTGTAGATGTGTTTCAAAGTTTAGAATTCCCAAATAAAACAATATTCCCAACAGCATTTTCCTCATTTAAAATTATTCATATGCATTCCCCAGAGTACTGGGAAAGCAGATAGCAGAGGCTTTTTATATACAGCGTATAATTGACAAAATCAGGTTCCTGGCACACAGATAAAAAGGTGTCCCATTTCTGCTGGATCCACTTTTTGAAAAGCTGTGATGTGTCTTTTGATTCACTCACTGAGGGCGATGCTCAGAGAAGGGATGGGATAATTTTGGGAGGGAAGAGACTTGTGTTTCAGGAAAAGTGATCACTGGGTATCCAGAGATCATCTGGGAACCAAGTGAAGAGAGTGTGTGTGTGGTCTGAGGTCAGCTGTCCCCATTGTTCAGTCTGGTCTGTCTCTCAATAATGAACCAGTCATTCTGCAAGCTCTGCCTTTGTAATAGAGCCAAGAATAGAGGGTGCTCATTTTAAACAGGCATCTCACTGATGCTCACATTTCCCCCTGCTGAAATTCATGGATGCCAAACTATTGCTTCTGAAAATGTTGCCAACTTTCTCTTACCTGTTCCATCCTGTGGGAAGGGGCATGGAAGCAAAGGTTCTCCTCACGTGAGGAGGGACTAGTCCTTTTGTCTGGAAATGTTGGCAGGTCCAGATCTTTGAGCTGCAGGAAGGTTTAGGCTGAGGAACCCGGCATGCATGGTGCTGCAGGGATCAGCAGCTGGTTCTTCCTCTGAAGCAACAGCTGCTGCACCTGGGGCTGAATCAGGGTATGCTAAGTTTTAACAGGGATATTTCTAAACTTCTAATCTTCTAGCACTGTGTCTGTTGCTTTGGAGAAACAGTGAGCTGTGAGTAAAACTATTTAACAGTTTCTGTCAAAAAATTTGGAACCTCAATTGTTATTTGGCTTAAGTAGTTGGGAGATAACTTTCTGGAAAATGTTTCAAGGCCAGAAGGTAATGCTATTTTATAAATGTTTTCCTTCCTTAAACAGCACTCTGAAGGGGTTAGGTTTGGTTTTGAACATTACCTCAGACAGTTTTCATAAACACATTTTGGAAGATGGTGGCTGGGCTAGTTTTGCTGGAAAATACTGTTTCCCTTTTGTGAAATTTTACTCTAAATTATTATTTGAATATGTGTATTGAAGTTTGTCATCCTAAGATCCCTGAACACATAGAAACCTTCCAGAATTAGAAAAGATAGCATATCTCTGTGTTTGATAGTCCTGATAGACTTTTCTTCTAGGTTCACTTATAATTGTTCTTTTATCTCTTTTATTATTTCTGGCTCCCAAATTTCCTGTAGGATTAAGCTCCATATTTTATTTACATGTCAAATGAGAAAGTATTTACCTCTGTTGTCTTTAAAGAGGCTGTAGTGATTTCACATTCTTCAGAATGAGAAATAATTACAATTGTTACCTATTCATTCTCTCCATGCCATTTGTGGTATGCTTTACTCTTCTAGAACCATAATTTATTTCTTTCTGAATCAGTAGAGTCCTAATCTGTAGTAGGTCTCCTACAGTGCTGATCAGTGGTATCATCTCTTTTTTCTAGGAGACAGAATGCCACAGGGATGGTTTTTAACAAAGTGCTCATGTTGTCCTGGTCTGTGCTGAACTTGGAGCTGGGAGTAGAAACAACTCATCTGATTTCAAGTGCTTTGACACAACCTAAGAGTAAGGAGGATTCTGGTGTACTTTTCTCTTGCCTTTTAAGTTTTAATGCATTAGTGGAGCAGAATATTTGTGGTGTTCCAAGAAGAGTGCAGGTCTGATTCATACACACCTGTCTGAACAGTGAGGCAGCAGTCACCTGCAATCACACCAACTTTCCACCCAACTTCAAGGGAACCCCAGTGATGACCAATTTGAAAAAATCTAGGGGTGAGGGCACATAGGCAAGTGTGGGTTTATATCAGATCCTTTATGCCAGATTCTGCTTAGTTTTAAACCAAAGTTGGGGTAAAGGTGTGTGAAAGGAGGTGGAGATCACAGGACAGGGAGAACCTTGAAGAGCTCTTGAAGAGTTTCACTACCCAACAGCTTGGCTAGAGATTTGTTTGGGTCAGGCTTCTTGCTGAAGTACCCAGGCTTCCCTCACACTCCCCTGGTGAGCTCTATCCTGTGACACTTGGCATTAAGCAGACTGCAAGAGTCAGTGAGAGCTGGCTGATGAGCAGGAGGTTTCTATAGCAAGAACAACTGCAAGAAAGGGAAGATATGTAAGACCTGGAAAAGAGAGAATTCACTACCAGCACAGCCCACTTCAAGCAGAATTTTTGCATCTGTAAAAGCAAAAAGTGGTGTCTTTTCATCATAGTGGTAATGCTGAGACAGTAGGTGAAAATGCTTGGAAGCTCAGAAAGTTGGATAAGTGCTTGTTTTTAAGGGCTGTGTTCATAGAGATATTCTCTAGGTTTATGTCATTCAGTACTCCAATAGCTAATATTGATATTATGATTCCTAGGCTCAACTGAGCAAGAATTCACTGTATTTTCTGCTATGCACTTTCAGCGAAATAGAAATATCAGTTCAAATGTTTTGGAGAGTTAGATATTCTGTAATAAATTAATCATCATGTATTCAGGTGTTCTTTTTCAGTTGTCTGGGGAAAGGAGGAAGAAAGGAGGGAGAATACTGTAATAAGGTGAAAGTTGGGTGATAATTTTCATTTTACTTGAGTGGGGGGAAATGGAGAACTCTAAAAAATTTAGCGCTTTCTGTCCTAGGGTGAAGTTTTCACTCATGACAGGCCTTTTGTCTAGATCTATGGCAGTGAAATGGATCTAGTTCACTTACTTGACCATAATAATTATTAGGCAGACAAAGAAACATACTTGCCTAAGAACTCTGATTAGCTAAAATGGTACAGGATTAAGCCCATGGACTGAAACCAATGCCTAAGGTTTTTTGTTTTTTTTTTCCCTAGAGTTGTGGTTGTTTGTATGTTTGCATTGTATTTAATTTCTTCAGCCCACATAGCAGACCAGACAGACAAAAGAAAGAGAAGTAGATCTGCAAGAATGCCACCATCTACTGAAAAATACTGTAGGTCTGCCCTCTTCTGGGCAATAGGGTTCCAGAGCCTGCTGTGACAGGTTTTTGGATTCCATCATACTCTTTTCCAGCCAGCTGTGTAAGACTTGTAGGCCTGTGAGCTGAGACAGCTCCTCCTGTCTTCTCCTCCCTGTTATCTCAAACTGTGAGACAGTCCTTCTCACACCTATTAGAAATTAACAGAAGTCAGGAATTAGGGATATGAGGTCATCAGCTTGCTGAGAAAAGATAAGCTCTGCCCTTCTTCTTTGTGATCTCCTAAGGAACTTGGAGTGCTCCTGAGGCAATGCTTTAGGATATGCTTAACACAAATCCCAGTTTCTCCACGTGTTGCATGTCTTGCCCAGTCTTGAATGTCATAATAAAATGTCTTCTCACAGGTAACATAAATATCTGTGTTAAGCCTGGATCAGAATAAAAGAATCATAAGGAAAAAGAAAAGCCAAAGAAGGAAATCTCAAAGACTTAGCATAAGGAAATAATCTCTCTAATTATGATGTGCAGTTTCACCAGGCTCATTCTGCATCCAGAAACCCAAAATAAGCATTTGCTCAGAGCCAATAAAAGTTAACTCTTCCCGTCTCTTCCATGGGTAAGTGAAGATGAAAGCATTTCTCTCTCTAGTTATTGTGGGATCTTCTATTCAGTCACTTGACACATTCTGATTCTCAGTTTTAACTATTTTAAATCCTCAGTGGTTTTGAAAACATAAAGGGTTATTTTTGTGAAATTTTCCTTCTTCAGACCACCAGGCTCTGGATCCACCTGGACCCAGTCACATTTGCAGGGCTCTGAAGTAGATTTAGGGTGCAGCCCGTGCTGTGAAATGGCACGGCTGGCCTGCCTGGGTTTGCTCGGAGGGAAGTTGTTCAGGGCCTGATTGCTGGATTATCCCAGCCTCTGTGAGGGATGTTTGCCATTCCACATCATGGTCTGACATCTTGTTATAATCTACCTTACTTCTGCATGCTTTCTGAAGGCTTGGCAGTTTTCTCCTCACTTAGACAGCGTGTGTGTATCAAACCTCTGACGGTGGATGAGAATGCCTGGAACTAAGAACATTCACAGCCCTCATTTTCCTTTTGTGAAGCTCAGTTTTCACGGTTGCTTTCCAAAAAGACAATTTGCATATTTCATCCATTGTTAGTAAATAGATTATAAGGCACTCATTTGTGTGCTAAATCACAGCAAACTGTGCTTTGTGAAGCTGATTCCCATCTCCCCTTCATTCTAACCTGGCTTAACTCCATTGATTTCAGTGGAATTACTGCTGATTTATGTTGTGAAAGTGAGGGGAGAATCCAACAAGCAAATTTCCCTTTTGCACATGAGCGTGCCAAAAGAAGTCCTAATTTACCATTGTGAATCTCTTCCAATATAGTGTTGGCTTAATTTCTTTTGAATTACTTGGCTGGAGTGCTACTGCAGTGAATCAGGATTCGTATAACTATCTTTGTGTGCTTCTTTCTCCTTGTTTTTTTTTTTTTTTCTCTATGTATATTACCTCACATGAAGACTGAATTTACAGTCTGCTTTGCAGGTGACTTGCATAGGCCTTTATAAGGAAACGTATTTTTTGAAATCACAAGATCAATTCAACAGAAAATGGCTGCTACAAATGGGAATTCCAACACAACAAATCTTTGTTTCTGGTTATGTCACACTATCTAAATAACCTGTAATTTCTCTCCAGTCTTTTTACAGTAGTAAAAACTCTGTGTGTACTATAATTACTGAATGCTTTTGCTGTAACATGGCTTTGGTAATGATGTGAAACTGCTGCTCTGCCTCTCCTTTTATCTTGAGAAGTATATACATAACACAATATAGCTAAATGTGTGATAACTGCTTGCTCACACATAGCTGTATCTCGCCATAACTACATAAGACTTAGTTTTCAGCAGTCTTTTCTGGTTTTTGTACATTCAGATATTTGTTATAAATCCAGTCTGTAAATGAATATACCTGTGCATTTAAGAATAAAATGCAATACAAATGAGTCCAGTTTTTAAAAATCCAAGTGAAGTATGCATACAAACTGATAAATACAATACTAAAATCAATATAAGAAACTGGCAAGAGTAACTGAAAGATTCATATGTTATGAATCTTTGGCAGAAAGAGAACTTTCTGTTTGTATGAACAAATTATACAATTTTGCATCATCTTGTTTGCGCTTACTCTAGGCAACTTACAAACATAATATCCATGAGGAAAATACTTTCCATGATCTAGGTTTCTTTAGTAGTGGGTTGTGTACACTTGGAAAATCAACAGGATTTACACTCCTAAATTACTGAAGTGCTTTGAAACATTGCTTCTCCATCTCTGTTTGCTGTACATCCTACACACAAAGCATAAGATTACAATCAGCTTGATGGTTTTGTTTCTGCATCTGATTTAGGTGGAAAGCAGACAATTTCACGTGAAGGATTCCCTAAAATTCTTTTCTGAGAGAGTCCTTGTGAAGAGGAGAGGAAAAGGCTGGCTGAGAAGCCGTAATGATGGGTGTTTTCACCACATTACAATTGTAGTGAAATTTTGCTCCACACATCTACTGCTACCCTGGAGTGGCTCTTGAGGCACAGTTACCTGGATCCATGACTTAAGCTTTCACAAACAGCAGCTCTACAGGTCCCTCCTTCCTGTGACAAAGGACTAGCTGAAGCATAAGAAGTTAAAATGAGACCTCATCAACTTGGCCATTACTGCACATACAGTAATGATTAGAAGAAAATCTGGGAGCAGGGAAAGACTAAGAGCACATTCACACACACACACACACAAAAGAAATTTTTCACAAATAACCATCAAGGTATCAGTTCCATAGAATGCCAGTGTTAATATTATTACAGTGAAAAATAATTAAACTAGAGTGATTTGAAAGTAGCACTAGCAATTCTGCCCAAATGCTGCCTAATGAGTAACTAATGATAATTATTACCACTTCTTAGTCAAGCTCCACACAACAGAGCTATAGAAAAATAATTTTCCTGCAGCCCACTGTAAGAACAAGTATTCTAAACCCCCCAAACAGAGGAGATGGCAACATGAACACCTTTAATTTAAGTTTTGAATCTATAATTTCATATGCTAAGTAGGGAGAATAAAGATATATTTGAAATGTTAAATGCTTTTAAACATTTCTTAATTTAGCATGTCAGCATGTCAACAGTATTTTAAATACTGCGTCACATTTTCAAAGAAGTAATGTGGTTTGTTGAGTTACACCCAACTTTGTACATTAATATTTTCTCTCTCATGCACTCAAACACATCTGAATTTAAACAGGCAAACCGTGTTTGTGCAGAAATGTGGATGGATGGATGGATGGATGGATGGATGGATGGATGGATGGATGGATGGATATCTGCCTCCCTTAGTGGTTTGTATAAATAGTATATTTGTAAAGGGAGTAGAGGAACACAATTAAAATGAAGAGTCAATTGGTACTAAAGAAAATAAACACTTTCTGGTAGATTTACAGTATCAGTTGCCACATACTGTTAACTGTATGTGTCCATTGTCTGAAAAATTGTAATAATGTTAAAAAAAAAATAAGAGAAGTAATATCTTTGTAACAACTGGAAAAGTCTGGGCTGTCTTTTGCTTCATTTGTGGAAGGTGCAGAACAATGCTATTCAATTTCTGCTTCAGGACAGCATCTGTCACATTACAGGACTGGACCATCAGTGCATGCAGAGCATAAGCAAGAAGCAGGCCAAGAGAAATGAAACTGGACTAATGCCAGCATTGCAATGATTGAAAGGAATGAGCTACAGCACAAATACAAAATCAAATGCTGGGAGCTGCCATGGGACAACATGGAAAGCTGAAGGGTCAACTTTTTTATTCCCTCTTTACTATCAGAACTAATGGTATAGGTAGAGACCAGGCTGTTTGTTTAACACGGCCACTTTCTGCTTGATGTATTTACTAGCAGGAATATCAAATCACATTGTTCCCTAAAGAGTTCAGTGTACCCCTTGTGCTCCCTCTGTTCCAAGACCAGTCGTTATCCATCAGGCTGTTAAATGCAAGAATCTTTTCTCACAGCACCTAAGGATTTATGAAGTATTTCACAAAGGAGAACAAAGCCTGTAGCTGTGACAATGGAACAAACAACACTGGAGCAGTAAATAGGCAGAGGCACAGCAGAATATTCACACCACCAACCTCAGCCACCTGCTAAGTTAGGTGGTGAGGAGTCCCAGGCTTTTTGTGTAGTCAGTGTGGAGGGAGAGCTCTTCCATGAGGCAATTCAGAGACGCAAAGAAAATCCTCTCGTCTGCTCCATTGATGTGCTAGATAATTTGGTGTGGGTATTATGAATATTTCCTATAAAGTAGTAACAGGAAAACAACTGCTGCAATGACTGGAACAGGCATCACAACCCTACATTCAAATGTTTTCTTTCTAAATTGTGGGACAAATACGTTAAAATTCAGAGTTGTCCTAGCTAGAGGAAAAAACTCTGGGAAAATCTTGCCAATGCTGTGGTGGATTCAAAAATTCTGGGCAAGCACAAGGAATCCTCAAAATTTTTGTGAGCAGTATTTCTATGTGGAAGATATGTCTACAGGAATTAATGGTGCTATAACCAGAGCTTTCTGATAGCTTCAAGAGCCCAGATTTTACACTACAAAGCTAAAATATGTTTGCAGTTTGGGTCATTAGTTTATGTTAAATTGAAACAGAAGGAGCCAAGTCCATGTTGGACCACAAAGAGAGATGTTCTGTTGTGCCTGTTACATCCTGTCTGGCAGTAACATTCTGACATGATGCAAGGGAAAGGAAGAATAAGGGTCCTGGATTTGAGAAGTAAGAAGGGGAAGACTGTAGGGGTACAGGTGTTGCTCATAAAACTTGACTGAGGGAATTTTCTCCAGCACTAATGCTTGGAATTCCAGCTAAGAGAGGATATCTAAAATGAGTGGATAAGCTGCAGATGGTGTTTTGAAGAAAGGAGAGTCTAGTTTGAGAATACAGTAGAAATTATGTAAAAAAACAGTTTCAGTTCTCATTTTTTGACAACTAATACTGGTAATAATCTAGAGTGAATCTATGTGAATGCTTATTTCTGCCAACCCTGCTTTCCATCCAGGCTACAATACTGGCCAGTGCTTTAATGGCACAATCTGGCCCAAGATGGGCATCGATTCAAAACAGCCAACTCAGAAATGAAATACATGGAAAGGGAAAAAGCAAAACAAAACTCCATGTGAAAGGAAAAAGATCCAAATAACTGATGGACTTTCTGATCCCTGAATGGATGCCAGTTGTCCTGAGGCAGTGAAGTAGCCAACAGATCATTCCAAACTTTGAAAGGCATCCATATCACCACTCGGTCAGGCAAGGGAAAAAGAAACAGCATATTAAAAAAAAAAAAAAAAAAAGAGGAGGTTAAAAAAAAACCCCAGCTATCTGTTAACAACCTTTATAAAAATGTCTCTTAAAAAGAAAAAGGATATCAGGATGGATTTCCATTCGGTCTGTCAAAGCCACAATTACCCACCAGGTCTGTGCCCTGCTCAAGCCAAGTTTAGCATCTCACAGCAATCCTGATGACTCAGGACAGCCAAGAGGGATGACTGACAAAATGGCACTTCTGTGAACTATGGCAACAGGCATGTGGGGCACACTGCACAGAGGAATAAGGAGGAAATTCATACATGGCCACCTTGTGTTTGCTTGCTTGTGGGGGAAAGAAGCCCAATCATGCACATTCACAGAGGGAGCAAGCAAGCTTTCCAGATCAACTGGCTCCTCCATGACGAGAGCAGAACACGAGCCAGACATGTCACTCTCACTTTCTGCCTCTTTTATCTCTCGCCACAACTAGGGACTGCAGGGAGGAGATTGTTCTGGCTGGAAGCAAAGGGACACAGGTGGTACCAGCAGCTGCAAGCTCTTTAGCTCTCGTTGGCTCCACTTATTAGAACATGCATTGTATGTTTAATACATTGCCTCCCGTGGTGTGGGAGCAAGAGTTGGAGGCTGGGGGTACTGCACCACGGTCTCTTGCATGGCTGGGGAGGGAAGGCAAGGTGGAGGCTGCTCCTAGTTAGAGATAATTAGAAGCTAGGGCTCCTGAAGAGAATTTGGTAACTCCACAAGAAAACCAGCTGTCCTTGATTACAGTGATATATTAGTCACTCTATGGTTGCTGTGCCAGTCAGCATTTTGCATACAGCAAATAAATGCAAAGATATTTTCTAGGCAGAAATATGTGGGGACAAAGTTCTATGCATGGCTTACCTCTGAGATGGGCTGATTTGTTTGTTTATTTGTTTTTATATTGCTAGCTATAAAGAACAAAGTATTTGGGGAGGTCTGAGCCAGCTATCTTCCGTTTATTTACTTTTTAAATCTAAGGATCACCATATTTTTAGTCTTGCCAAACTCACTCTGTGTGTGATAATGCTGTTCACCTATAACACATATGGGGGAGGTTCTACCATGAACAGTATGATTTGAATCAGTTTAAATTATCACATGCTCCGATAACTGAGTAAAATTTTATGAACCACTATTGACACCTGTGAGAAGCTATTTTGCATGCTGCTTATTTCCAGAAATGCTATCTGAAAAATACTGTTTACTCCTTATAATCTTACTTTTAGAAGCTAGCTGGTTGCTTTTATTCAAGGTCTTAAAATAAAAATCTGGTTAACTACAGGTCTAGCACTTTTAATTATAAAAGTTGTTGGAATGTGTTTTCAGAGAAAACAATAAAAAAGTGTGGAAACAAATGGGTGAAAGGGGAGAAAAATGCAGCACAGGGTCATCAATGTAGATTGTTACCACACTCAACTGATACTACTTTGTGGTAAGATTTTCTTAGACAAATGAAGTACAGAAGATTTTGTCTGACTGAACTTGTGTGATACCTTGAAGGTATCACAGGGGTGGAAAATTACCAAGGTATAAAGGGAGTATTTGGTCAAGAGCTTTGAGGTGGGGCAGAACAGGTTAAAGGGCATGTGACAGTATTTTGTGCTGAAAGAGTAGGTATTGCAGTTACAGGTTCCTGCAGGCTCAGTCTTATGACAGGTTTTACTTAATACTTGCATGATTGACCATGTCATATAAAGCAAGACAGTGCTAATGAAATTTGCTGAGGTTTTCCTAACCTTGGGAAACCTTGGCTGCAGAGATATATAGCATACCTACCAGAAAGGCAATATGGATGGGAGTCTTAATCAATGGAGGGAGAATACTACACAAGATATGAACAGTAGCATGAAGTGCTTGGTCACTTACACATGAAGCAACAACAGTTTTAGGTGCCTTTT
The DNA here is from genome assembly GCA_013399225.1 of Rhipidura dahli. Classification (NCBI taxonomy): domain Eukaryota; kingdom Metazoa; phylum Chordata; class Aves; order Passeriformes; family Rhipiduridae; genus Rhipidura; species Rhipidura dahli. The sequence continues at coordinate 157,981 of VXAC01004460.1, read as the reverse complement.
GTTAGAGCTTCTTACCTGGAAATAACAGCAGGGAAAGAATTGGGTGTGCAATCAGTCAAGCACATCGATGGCTGAAACCCATCATGCTGATCCTGTGGAAAAGGCAAATGCAGGCCTAGGATGTATTGACAATGAATTAAATCCAGAGTTCTCAGTGGAAAATCCATACCTATGTCAAATAGTTGAAAATAATTCTGACCTATAGAAACATGTTAAGTTTTGCTGACAAGAAGAAATAGCACCTAAGTTTCTGAAATGCTTGAAAACAGGTGTTCAAGTACATGCCAAAATAATTACAAACCATTTATTTGGATCATTCTCCAGATTGCCAGATTTTACTCATACTTTTGCTGTTCTGTTAAACCTAAAAATAGTCTTAAGCACTTCTTCACCCATGTTGCAGAGTGACTATGATTTTTCCCCAAGCTTCTGTCCACTCCCTCCCCAAACTCTTTGTGTGTCTAAGTGGCAGCAATGGGAAGAAGTTGAACAGTTGTAAGGAGGAAAGACACTCACAGAGGACAGAAAGAAACTGGTATTTGCCATCAAATGAAAATAACTTAGCCACATGCAGTCAAACTCCTGATGGGAACTGGGAGAGTTTCTGCACTACCACAATACTTGTCACATAAACAAGACAACACACATCCCATGAGCTCCTTTAGTCTCCCCACACCTCCCACTCCCAATAAGCTGCATAGTCCTGAAGCAGTTTTATTTTATTTTTTAATGAAATGTGCAATTGTGTAACTCACTGCAGCACAGTTAACAGTCCTGACATCCACTGGATGTCTTTCTTCAGGAGATGCTGAGGAAACAGTATTCGAAAACTTACAGTTTACCCTAAACAGTCACCACTGGGATCCACCTGATATCAGAGTACTTCTACTACATTGTGATATCCTCAGCAAAGTATTTTTCCAGTTCATTAAACTCTGAAGTATATTAAAATATATGCTGTCAGGCTAGTGTGCTTTAAGTCCAGTGGAAAAAGCCAAAGCCTCCCATATAAGTTACACCCAGCTTCATTGACTCGCTAATGTTTTGTTTGTGGTGTTTTGTTTAGTACTGTTACCATCCTGGCCTAGAAGATAAAAATACTCATTTACTAAACACCTTTTCCATTATCTCTGCTAGCCCTCCCCCAACATTTTTTCCATGAAACTACAATGGAAAAAAAGGAAGCATGAAGTACTTCTTACCCAATGTCAGCGGATCATATAGTCTCCAGAACCAAGATTTCCATGTGCAGATTAACATTTCCTGAGACGTTAAGTCAAGTAATTATGAACACAGCTTGATTACTACATGTAATCAAAGCCAGGCTTGCTGTTTTGGACCAGTTTTTTCCAGCCAGAGTAAGCACTGTTATTACTAAGTCTTGCTTTTCCTGGTTTTCATCTTGTTTACAGGCTGGAAAAACAGAAATGTCATAAGTAACTGAGGGAAAACTAGGCTAAGTAGAAACTTGTCGTGGATTTGGCCTCATTTCACTCACACCCTTTCCCAATACTGCAAATACACTCCTGAGAGCAAGCATCAATGCCATGCAAATCTAATTGGAAAAGTAATAAACAGAAACCTACTTGGATGGTGTTCTTGCTGGTTATAACCTGGGAAGCCACCTTCCCTGAAATTTAATCCATATCACTGAGTCTGTTGACATGTTGACAAATAGGAAATTAGGAAAAAAATATAAGTAAAATCACGTACATCCTGATGCCCCTGGTATTTATATTTCCTGTCATATTCAGTAGTCATTAGAGAACATTAACGGGTATCTGTCTGCAACTTCTCTGCATTTCCTTGTGTCCTATTCCTGAGCTATTTTATTCCTATGAAAGATAAAAAATTAACAGTCTGTAGATCAAGTAATTATAATCGTGAGGCCACAGGTTGATAGGGCCTATGGAGAAATGTCTACCTTTAAAAATGTAAGTATAATTACTACATTATGTCTTGGAATAAATGTGAGAGAGGGGGAGCTGAGGACTTCTGTCATGGCTATTGAATCAAAAGGAGGAGGAAAGGAAACATCACTGACTAGGGCAGAGGTTGGGCAGAAAGGGAAGGTTGAAAATAACTGTGGGGCAGATCCTTGACAGTTTTCATTCATTACCTACCTTCTTTAGTATTCCTGCTAGCATTTCTGGCTTGCAGAGGTCTGTAAGATGCACCAGGCTAACTGATTTTGCATCTCCAAGGCACATTATCTGTTCTGCTTGTGTATTAGTGCAGGGTTTTGATCACAAATAAAAATAAGTATGCACTGGGAGGAAAGCTTGTCTCTCCCAGCCCCTTACTCCACAGCTGTCTGGAACCACTCCAGGCTTCAGAAAGAGGCTTACACTTGATCCCAAGAAGTCCAGTCTGTAAAGATAAGATGGTTGATTTTCTTTCCCCTGTGGACCTAGTTGTCCATCCTAACTTTCCTACTCTGTTTCCTCCAGGAAGGCACTGAGGGAATTTCTCATGAATGTGGTCTTTTGGGAAATCAACACTTGTTTAGTTCTTCTCCTGGGGGGTGACTTCCTTGAATGTAACTGATCCCAAGAGGGGAATGTGCAGACTGCACAAGTAAAACGCATACAGAGGATTTCATCTCTTCCTCATGGATGATGCTGCAGTTAGGATCTTGTTAAAAGGCAGTTGACAATCTCTTGCCATATTTTCAGGCTTTAAATGAACCCTTTGGAAACCTGCACCTTTGCAAAGGTATCCTTACTTGAAAATTACTCCCCTGACCTCTGCAACCTTGGCTGCCAGCTTGGAAGCAAGGAAGTGAGGAAGACAAAGCAGACAGGGAAGAAGGGAGTCAATGGGCAAACGAAGAAAAGAGGAAACCTGGAATAATATCCATAGAAAAGAGTGCAACTCCTACATCATGACAGGAAGATGGTTAACCCATGGGTTATATGTATAAAACCACCATAATTTGGGAAATACAACGGTGCTAGCTATTGGAAGTAAGGAAGAGAATTTTCATGATGTCATGCTAGAAATACTTTCTGCTGCTCTTAATTTCATTACTTCTCTTGCATTTCTTCTAACCTGCTGGGTAACTTAAGACAAGGCTTGTAACATGCCAAGGCCTCTGTTTACTCATTAGTGAAGTGTGTACAGTAGTATTACCTACCTCAAAGGTTAAACGATTGAAGCTTAATTAATGCTTTCTTCCACAATATCTGTTGAAAGTTACTACACTATTGCAATGGTCCTACTCTATTATTACAGTTTTAAAATTCTATTATGCCTTCCCAGCCTTTGTTGTCACTGTGCTCTCTTGGTATTTATTTCACAAAAGCAATTGAGAACTCTTTCAAAATGGGGCAAAGGAAAGGGAAAGTCATGTGGTAATAGGGAGGCAGTAGCACCAAATTAGAAACACATACCTGTGGTGAATTCCAGCCATCTATGGAGCCCTTCAATGTGGGCCCTCTGTGGGATGTGAGCAGTACATAGGTCCCAGAGATAAGGAAGGATTTTTCTCACTGTGCTGCTGTTTTGTGCAAACACCAGGCCACAGAGAGAGCCATAAACTAAAATCACAGCCTTGTCTTGGAGATGTAGATGCTCAAAAGAAATTTTGCTTTTTGGTACCTCCAAAAAACCCCAGTCAGTATTTTGAGACATGCATTCCATTTTTTTCTACATTGCATGGAATAGAGAGCAGACCAACAAATAAATCTATGAAATATTTGAAGGAGAAAACAAAGGATGTAGTAAGTGGCTGAACTTTGTAGCTGGATGAAATTTTGGGCCAGTGTGAGTCTAAGGGACAAACACTGGGCATTTATTTTAAAATCTGAAAAGGAAAAAGGGTTTTTGATCATTTTCCTTCCTGATGGGACTGAGGCTTGCCAGTGCTGGATCAGCTAAATCGGGGCTTGACCAAGCATTTCATTGCCAGAAGCCCTATTCCTGGCATCATCACACCCCTGTGCTTCTGCCCTTGGGCGAAAATGCCCTTTGCTCCAGCAGGAATGGAACCATGGCCTGAATATGGTGAGTGCTGGTGGATGCCAGAGTTGCCTCCTGCAACTGTGTTTGTGGAGAAAAGTGTCCAAAAATCTCACCCCTTTGCCTCACACCTGTGTTGGAGCAGAGCAGTTCTGTGGCCTGTCTGGCACCTGCAGGACAGCACACTGTAAGTTGATGAAAGTTTGCAGCCAGAAGGATTCACCACAAAAAGAGAAAGTGAAATGGGCAAGTGAAATCCTACTTGCTCTGTTTGGATTAATAAAATTAAGTAATTGCTTGAAATCAAGTGTGAAGGAATATTATTGTTCTATTATCACTATTAATATTTATGTATTCTAGAAGGTAACTCTGTCTTAGAAATTAGATAGCTTGAATTGGACAGGAAGATTTTTCTCTTTTATTTCAGGGTAAATTTGAAAGAAATTAGGCCTCCAAATTTTGGACAGCATTCTGCCATCAGCAGGAGTAAGAGAAATTAAACCGGTGGCTCCTTTTCTGGACCTTTGACTTCTGGAGTATGTTTGAAAACTCTTCCTGGCTACTGATGATGTAAGAGTGAAAATTAGAATATGATTTTTCAGTCCTCAGTTGAGTTTGCATTGTGCAAGCATCTTCCTTTAGACTGTGAATTGTGCAAACTTCATAAGAAAATAACTTTTCATATGAAGTTTGCACAATTTATTCCCTTTTTTAAGACAGGGAACCCCACAGTGCCATTTTTCTCATGATCAGAATATAAATTAACCTAAAGATTTCTAGGAATTAGAAGTGCATCACTTCCATTTCTCTCTTTAAAGACCATAGAAATAAAACCCCCTTCCATTTCCACAGACGAGCTAACTATTCAACTTTCTGGTGATTATTTCATGATTAAGACACTGACCTGAGATATGGGAGATCTATGTCAAACTTCTGGCCCTGTAACAGATTCCTGTGTGACCAGGGGCAAAGCAATTGATACATCTGTGATTTCATTCCTTGACTGTAAAACAAAGATGCTATTGCCTTGGCCTGTCTACAGGAGTATATTGCCAAGCACCTTTCTCAGCAGCAAGGAAAAATTTTGGAATTCTCTTCTTTCTACTCTTCATCTTCCAACCCTTTAGCTGTGTTAGTACAAGTGTTTGTAGGATCTGGTGGGTGGGGGGAAAAAAGTCATGGGCATTTAACCTGGATCAGATCATTAGATTGGTGGGTACTGAGCTGAGGAGATGGTGCTGGGGATCTGGGGTGAAGCAAGAAAGCTTCAGCTGAGCATCTCCACTGAGAAAAAACTAAATGGAATAGTACCCTGCCTTCTAGTTGCACATGAGCCCCACCAGCACAGTTGTTGTTTACAGCTCTGTAGCTAGACAGCCAAATTGCTATTGGACTCAAATTGTGATAGACTCTAGAAATGAAAGCATTTGTTAAATGATTATTGTCCTGAACAGCTACTTTAGAATTGGATATGTTGATCAAAGAAAATATCTCTGTTTTCCACTTGGGACAGTGAGTACAGACAGGCTAATGAAGTAATTTGTTGACAGCTGAAACTGCATCAACACTAAGAACTGAATTCAGTTCCCTGCAATCCCTGCTTAGTGTTTTTCTCGGAGGACTCCCTTTCCTCCCCACCAGCTTGAAGATTGTCCACATAAATTAAATGGATTCTAACTGCACCTTTAGTGGAATTAGTAAGTGTTTCTGCCAGGAAAATATTAATCTCCAAGGAGTATGTTTTGGACCAGGCCTTGTAGTATCACACGAAAGCAAATAGTAATGATACCACTCCAAGTATATGAGGTTATTAAGTCAGAGGGATTAAATCTTTCCTGACCCAGAAAACAGAGGCATTCCCATTCTGCAGGCCAGCCCTGCAGCTTCCACAAAGAGAGCAATAACCAGAAGTGGAAGTTCATGGGTAGAGGTTTGTGCATTAAGCAGTCAGTAGCATCCCCTGCACACGGGCCCTGCACTCCAAACCTGGTGCCTCTGCCGGCATCCCTTCACCCCCCAGTCCCTTTTGCTGTCCTGCCTGAGAAAGTTCCAGAGTTTTAGCAAAAAAAGAGATGTCACATCCTCCCCTGGGCTTCCCTTGGTGCTTGGGGCTCCATGTTGGTCCAGGCAGCACTTGTATGATCTTGCAGGGCTGACAAGACCTGCCCTTGTCCCACCTGAGTGTGGCAGGCTGCAGAGCCCTCCCGGACCATGCAGCCAGGAGTCTGAGGAGCTGGCACAGGCATCCCACCCTGGACAGGCAAACAAAGTGTGTGGCTCTGCCTGATGCCATCTGTAGCTGAAGAAATGGCTTTCTCAGTTGATTACCAGCATAATTACAGAGCAAGGGCACGGCTCCTTCTCCTCCAGTGGAACTCTACAACCTACCTGCAGCATTAGTATCTGTATATGGTTGATTGCTCTCTGCTGGTGCAGTCATCTTGCTTTAATTTCGGACACTAATGATATCATAAGATAGTTTGATGACAATGTAATTCTTTTGATGTTTGTTGTTACTGGATATAACAGCTGGTTTTGATACTATAAAACACAACATTTCATGTCCTCCCAGGGAGTGGAAAGGGGAAGAAAGAGGGTGGTAGCAGGGACACAGGCAGAGGATGAGGGAGAGAAGGAAAGGGAAGTCATTCAGTGCTTGCCTGATCTGCTATTTGGAGTGAATGATAATTTTTTAGTGCAGCAAAGCTGGCAGCAGTGCATTTGCTATCAGGCTTTTTACCGTGCTTCTCTGCTTATCTCTCAGCATGACCACTGAAATCTGTGAGATCACACTACGAGCCATGGTATCCTGTCAGGTTTGAAATTATTTCCGACAGGCTACAAAAACAATTGGGCCCTCACTTTGGCTGCTTTTACACTAGTTGAAGTCTAATTTGTAAGATAGATCATTCGCTTCACTGGTTCTGTCCTTGATACTTTTCAAGCTATGGCTGGTGTTGGTGACTTTTGTTTTGTGATTCTTGCATCTTCTGTGGTTTTTTTGACTTGCTTTGTTTTTGTTTTTGTTTCTTTTTCCAGCTCGTATCTCTATTTGATAGGCACAACTTCTTTATCCAGATGCATTATTTCCCTGCAAGTAGCTACTTCACTGTTCATATCAGCTGTGACCTTCACAATACATCACAGCCTGTCTGAGCTGAGATTTATTTAATACTCTCTAGAAAGCTCTCCAGTTATATTTTAATAGTATTTGTTCTACCTTTGTGTATGAAATAAGAGAAAGCTTATTTTCCCTTCAGACCACAGGGCAATGCACAATTACTGCTAGGGACTGCTAAAGCATTAGATAAAAGCCATTTAAAGCTACAGTTTTGCTGAGCTCTGTTGGACCTGTCTAGTTACCAGCCCACTTTTTTTATGTAAAATTGGGTAATTAATTGAATTCATACTTTATTTATAGAGAAATACATAGTGAGACTGGGCTTAAATAAACTAACTGGGCTACTCTGTTCCCACCAAAATGCCTTTGAAAATCTCACCTCTGTGGGATTGACTGTAAGAATTAGATATTCCTTTTGATCCTTTTGTCTCTAGCACAGAACACAGTGAAATAAAATTTCAGTAAAATATGAAAAGTTAAAACTTTCACCTCCTCTATGCTCCTTTGTGAATTGAAACCAGGTTATATTTTTATGACAATTGAAATATACCTATATTTTAAAAATATTGTGTGCAATACTGTTTTCCTGGTGACATCATGAACATTTAGCATGTGTGATAGTCAGGGAATGCCACCCATGCAAGTTAAACAACATTATTCCTCTTCACACCTTTACTCCTCTACTTTCTAAAAATCCAAGGGTTCATTGAAAAGCTATGAATTCTTTGTACTTTACATCTTTCAAATATTGTGCACTCATGGTATCATAAGGGCTTCTGATCCTGCAGCACCAAGCCCCATATTTAAATGAAACATCCCAGCAGACTTCAGGCAGCTCTTGGTATGTGAAAATCTCAGTGAAAGGAGCACTGTGGTCAAACTCAGGAGGTGGAAGTTCCATCCTTCTTCCTATATTTGCCTTGTGGCTTTATGGGACAAAGGACTCAGCTCCACAAAATGCCTTGCTATGTTTGATGGATTACTGCTGTAGCCTGATGCTGTTCCAGAGTTCCTGTTTCACCATCCATTAAGCGAGGTCTGTGTTACCTTGCATTTTAGTGAAGTCCTTGGACAAGTTTTTGATGAAAAACATCACATAGGGTGTAGCTATTACTAAATGCTGGCCAGATCACTGTGCACCTTGTAAAGTGTTTTTAGCCAGGCTCTAAAGTCAACAAGAAGACACAGGAACTGGAATTTCTTCTGTGCTAAAGAACTTTCCCATAACATGGCGATAGTTTTTAGGGCTCCGTGGGAGGAAACCCAAAGCACAGAAGATGCCATGAAGATGCCATTTGTTATTTTTGCAAACACAAATACAGTTATGCCATGCCAAGGCCGTTCCTCTCAACAGCAAGACTGCTCAGCTCAAGAAATGTGAAATTTCTGTTTCTACACTTCTCTTTCTATGATCCTTTTGACTGATTCCAAGGTGACAGATGACTGGGTGGCAGAATGTGTGATGGATAGCTTGATTATTTTAACAATTAAATATGTAATGAAGAGCTGGAAAGGTTCCATGTAAGTCTCATTTTCACCCTGGTTAAATATGGTGTGCATAATTAATTTTCAAATATGAAAGGGCTCCAGCAAGAAAAGAAATGAAAGAAAGTTGAAGAGATGGTGAATATTTTATCAAACGTCACTCATTCAAAACTCATTAATATACATAGTCCAGAGGTAATCATCTCTTATGAAGTTAAATGCAGCAGTGCTTATTTTCTTGGCAGATTATCTGGTTTATTGTTGAACATAATGGTTTAATATCATCTATGGACCAAACCCAAGCTTGTGTGCCTCTCAGAGAGGCCATCAGAAGGTGACAAGTCATGGCTTTCTTGTGGGGAGGTCAGAGGTAGTGCAAATTTAAAAGAAAGGAGACTTTGATTAGGTCAATACACAAGTTCTTTAACAGTAAAGCCATATGAGCCACTTTTCCTCATCCACAAGGGATTAATCTTGTCTACCTAGAGCCATCTCAGAACTCTAACCTAAGAAAAAGCACCTCTTCAGCACTCAGTGAAGTGAAAGAGACACGTTTGGGGAGATTTTGATCTGCCTGTCTGTCATGCATCTTGCACAGATACCACCAGTAAACCTCCATCTCCATCTGGCAAGGTATTTATGTGCATCTGAAGTTTGGGCATCCAAGTCCCAGCACTGGCCTTTCCCTATTTAAGAACATTGCCTTTTCCTTTGTGCTCTTTCTTCAGCTGGAGACAGTGAATTCCCCATTTGCTTTCTGAGATGCTGGTTCCCACAGCAATTGGTTAGAGGTGAGGAAAATGGCACAATGCTCTGTCACAGTTCTGGATTTAATAGAGCTGATGAAAATTTGGACATTCATCCTAAAGGAAAAATCCATTACTTCAAAATTTATGTGTTCTAAATTACAATATTGAAAATGCCTCTCTGTGCTATTCTTGTTTTTCTTTTTTTTTTTTTTTTTTGGCTTTTTTTTTTTTTAAATAAATGATTACAAAAGTGTTTTTAAAAAATAGTCAACTGAATGTTCTATTTTACCTGTTCCTTTTAGGCCCTGTTCAGTATTCCTCTAAGCTGTTTGAATGACACAGATGGACACACTGTGGTCCTTATCTTTTCCCAAAGGAACTAGGCTACTTTGTCAGATTGAAAGTTCCAGACAGTCAGGTTCACATATAAGCTAAAAGGAACTATACCTCTCCACATCACAAAATCAGGACTTTAAAAAACTGTTTTTCTTTCAAAAAATTAGCAGGGAAATCCTGGCTAGTTCTATAACTTAACTTGTGAGCAGCATGATTCATAGCTAGAGAGTGCTTTGAAGATATATACTGCAATGTAAATGCTAAGAAATTATTATTATTATAATTAGAATATTATTAACTAAGGGAGGAGAGCAGATTAAACAATGGGCTTCATTATGAAATGCTTTTGAATGAACTAAGGCTGAGGACATTTATTAAATGCAGTGCCATTCCTCTGCAAAAGAAACATCCTTGTTCCTGCATGCTGCTTTCTGGTCTTAGTGCACATCCTTACTCCTTCAGCATGAATCAGATATGACCAAGAAGCCTAACACAAGGAGGAAAAATGAGTGTAGTAACAGAGACATTATTGTATTCTTACTGCCAAGAAGAGACTGCTTTTATTCTCAATTACTCAATCATGGCTGGCCACCAAACTTCTAGATATGTAATCCAAGACACTTTGAGCTTCTCAGTGAAGCTGGAGGCAACATCCTGGTCCATCTGAAAAGTCAAACTTTTGCTATGTTGAATTTTCCATGTGTTATTTCTTCTCACCTAACACTGTGGACATAAACTTCAGAATGCCTTTCTTCTTTGCTTTTCTGAATAGTCGATCTTTTAAGAGGAACCACTGATTGCTATGATTATTATTCACTAATTGTGTTTGCTGTAGTCCCTAGAAGGGACTCATCAAGTTCAGAACACCACTGTGCTATGTGCTTTTATTTAGCATTTCACCAAAGCCCAGAATAACTCAAAATTATCTTCCAAATTGAAAGGGTCTTTATCACCTTGCTAAAATAAGGATTCAATCTCAAATAAGGAGAAGCAGTAATATCTCATCCCTTTGCAATCACTGTCAGCCTACCAATTACAGACTCCTTTATTTTGGCTGTTAACCACAGTGCTACGAAGCTCCTGGCTGAAACAGGGTTTCCTCTGCATCTCTGGGCACAGCTGCCAGAAGACAGCAACTCCACCAAAAAAGGTGTACTGGAAAATATTCCACTGGCTCCCATCAGCCCCAGTTTACCTCAAAATGCACTGCCGTAGAAGACAGGAGGTCGAAGAGTAAAAGGGTCAATTTAAAAAGCTATTCCATTTTGTGTAGACAATTGTGACTGCCCAAAATATGGCCCCTGTGGTAGTCATTGGCTTTCTCAATGTTGACTTCAACGGGCCCAGACACTCCCTGTCTGTGGCTGATGGACAGAGATCCAGGCTGGGTGTGGCTGGCCCAAAAGAGACAAAAGGGGGACACGATGTGTCATGGCTGGCTGGCCTTTTTAGTGTCTTCTTTATATGAGTGGTTTTAGTTATGGGTAATCTCTCATCCCATACATTGTGAAAATCACGGCATCCAGGAAAGCAAACTGAAGTTTGGGGCACCTTCAGAGCTCTTTGTGTGCTAGTTTAGATGGGTCATTTCCCCGGTGTTTTTGTGACTGGTCAAGCTCACATTTTGTTTCTTCTCTGTCCTCACCAGTTTTATTCTGTTCCTGCCAAGTCAATGGTGAATCTTATGTTGACTTCACAGACTGCACAGGCAAACTCTGTTCTTCTAGAGGAGCATCATATGCTAGAAATTTTGGTTCATGTCCATCGAATTGTGTTATGCAACAAATAGTTGTATCAGCAATGCTTGTTAAGAATCTGAGTTATCACCTTGTATCTCTGCAGATTACTGAGCCACATCTAATGATCAAAGAACTTGTTCATCTTCCACATATTTTTGTTGCATTTCTTATGGGCTTCTCTGTAAAAGATACTATGTTATTTTTGGTATACAGTACATTTTATCTAAAATTGTGGGGTTTAGTTGTTGGTACATTGGTCTTCTATAAGGAAAACAAGTCTTCTAAATGCATTCTTTGTTGTTATTTGCTTTTTATTCCCATTTATGGTTCCTTCAGTTAAGGAAAGTCATCTGTTCTTTACAATATCTTAACACATGCTGAACTCCCTGAGTCAATTGCCCAAACCCACTTATTTATCTACTTTCCCCTGATTCTGTCACTGAACCCACCTCGCTGTCCTAGAGCTATGTGAAATATATTGTAAAGAAAATCTTAATGTTGCCAGTAGATAAAGCAATCTTTAAAAATAACTAACTTCTTGAGAAGTGAGACAGTGCAATTTTTTAAGCAGCACCATGTGCTGTCAATATCAGCAAGAGACTGTGCAGCCACTGGCTGTTGATAAAATGGAGATCAGTGATTCCTTGAGTCAAGGTCACAGACGATAAAATGACAAAGGCCCAGAAGCAGGGACAGAAGGCCTAAATATCAGATCAGCTTTTGTGTCTTTCAATAGCAAAATTATTTCAATATTTAACTTCCTTTGCTGCCTAAGCCTTCGAGGTCCATAGTGGGTAAAAAGTCACTCAAGTTTTCTTCTTCGTCAGTTTTAAATCATTCCAAGAGATGCAAATCACTTCCTAACAGGGACCCCTCCTGAGCTGTGTTTGCATTTTGCAGAATAATAATAAGAGCTTTTTAAAGCTTTCCACTTCATAAAGGGGTTAACTTCTGTTCTCTTTGTTGAGTGGCTCTTGAAAGAATATGTGGTACTGTACCTTTGAAACATTAAAATGAAAGAGATAATCCCTTATTCTGCAGGGAGTTTGAAACCAAGATATTGCAGTTTAAAAAGAGAATCTTGAAGAGATTTGCTGATGTGAGTCTATTATGAAACATAGTTTTTACAGATTTCAGCTCATGTCAGGAACAGTTTCTTTACAATAATTGATCTATTCCAACAATGCTTCTGGTTAGTTTGGTGGTTTATTGTCATTATTTTTAAAATAATCATGTTGTGCCCAGCCCTGACTGGATGCTCTTTTAGAATTCAGTTGGCATTTTTGACTAAATACTCATTTCAGGTCTGTGCCAAGATAACAAAAGGCAAACACTTGTGCAAAGGAAAGGACTGCAGGTAGAGGTATACTGAATGATGTATCTCCTCTAGATTGCATTGAAATAACTATGTGTTCAATCACAATGACAAAATCCCAGCTGTGTACTACTTACATTTCTTCTTAACTGAATCTGGCAGTGGAGGGATAAGGTCTAATTAGCAAGCATGTCCTTGTCTGGTGGAATAACATAAAAATTCCAATAAAGTGTTTATTTTCCAGCAGCATTTATACCAATCTTAATAGATCTCTTCCAACTGCATCCCAAAGACAAGATGGTTTGCTAAGCAGATGGTGGAGAAAAGCTAGGCTGGCCAAATGCCCCAAAAATTCTATTTAATGTCAACTATTGATATTTCAAGACCTGTTTTCACAACAATGCAGAATGAAACCAAAAACCCCAGAAATTATTTACACACACAAGCAATGACTCCACAGTAAACTCTATCTTACCTGTTGGGACTCTCACCTGAGATGTGAGAAATAGAAGAACGAAATGTTGGAGAAAAAAAAAAGAGATAAAACAGTGCAAAAGTACCACGAAGAAGACAGTAGTGCCTCTCAATATCTTCTGAGAGACACTGCTGAGATCATTCTGAGATTTGTAGCATGTGATGGCTTCTGAATGCATTCTGGTCCCCAGCTGTCATGAGGATGAAAGGTAGTTTTCAATAACTTCATTTGGAATTCAATCTGTATGGGTTCTAAGATGTAAGCAAAGATGTCTGGCTTCCTGATCTGGGTCTGTGATGGTATTTTATCACTTTTTCACTTAAGTTAGTATTTTTTAGTTAAAAATTCAATCTTCAGAGTTTGTGGACAAATCTTGATGGCACCTTATAGTACAGTTAATGATCTGTGGTCTGCAGACTAACTGTAATCAGTGAGTTATATTTTTAAACAATCCTGATGATGTGCATCCTTGGGGACTCAAACAAACTCTGAGAGTTGCTGGTACATTTATGAATTACTGACTTCAAGTGCTATTAAATATTTGTGCTTTCTTAATATCAGGTAAGAAAAGAAATATCAACATAGTCTTAGAAAAATGCATCTTCTAAGAAGAAAAAAGTTTTATTCCATCACCTTATCCAGTTATTTTTCCCTCTGTACATTGGAACTACTTTGCATAGAGATTGTTTTTCCTCAGATCTCTATGAAATGCTCAGCACAATATAATCCTCATTAGAGCCTAATGACATAAGTGATATCAAGTGTGTACATGCAGATTTCTACCATGAAAGAAAATTTTGCAGTGAATGTCCTGGTCCCCCAGTTAGTTGTACATATATATAGGGACATACAGATATATGATTAAATATGTACTTCTTTGCATCTGCATGCACATTGGAGATCTTCTGAATATAAATTGAAAAACGATTATGCAAAAAAAAAAAAGAAATGTAGCTACATGCATTTGTCTCTGGCAGAGAAACACTCTGAGAACTTACAGAGGGAAAGGCAGGCACTTGAGTGTCTTGCCTAGTTTAGAAGAAGAGAGAAAAGTTTCAAATTAAACCATTGGCTCTGGGGGACTCAAACCCCTGCTGCAAGTCAGAGGAAGAAAGAGGACTGTAGAACATGCCTGTTTTCATCCAGTCAAAAGGCTCCTTCTGCCTACCTCTAATGCAGACATAACTGATTCTGGAGGAGGGTATCTTTCCATCTCACTGGGCATACCAGAGGCAAAATGCAGTCTGCTTGCTCACCACCACTTCCCCATAAATTAGTAGAGCAGAGGGGTGGGGGAAGGTGAAGGAGAGAGCTTTGCCTGGGCAGAATCAAGGGGGCAAAAAATTAATTGAACCAAGTAGTTGACCAGCTGTTTTCACAGCATCTCGGCTTCTGAAGGCCTTAGTAGAGTTAGGATGCTGCAGTGCTCTACAAAACACTCACCTTGGCTTTAAAAGGCTTCATTGCGCCTTATCACATCAAAGCAAAGCATCTGCATGTTTCAGTTGTGGGGCATCATGTGTCTGGCTCCCCTCTGGCTCTCACTAATCCCCTGGATTATCACAGCTCTCTAAAGCAGCTCTTAAAAACCCTGTGAAAACAGGACTCCAAGTGGGTGTGTGAGAAGTGGGGACTGAAGCAATAAGGCTGCCTGTGCCTATGGAATTCATATAATCACAGCCTACATTATCCAAAAAAGGTGTTGAAAAGTCTGCTTTTGCCCCAGCTGATCCCAGACAATACTGACTCTCAGTGAGACAAAACAAAATTGAGCCCGGTTTATTCATTCGCTGGAGCACATCTGAACTGCTGCTATGAGTTATAGCTCATGCTGAGCACACCTAGGCACTGCACCTCAGTAATCTTCCATCATTCAGGTCTTTTGCTCCCTTTTCCAAAGTCACCATCTGCAAATTGGGGAGTTCTGCAAAGTGATGCTTCCCCTCCCCAGAAGGGGTGTGGTTTACACAGGGCGGTCTTTGGCACAGGCTGCAGAGAGAGGAGACAAGGTGGGGAGCCTTGGCTATGGAGGTGGCATCTGACCTTCTACTGTTGGTGTCTGTCCCTTCAGATCTGTGGGGAGGAGATGGTCTCATAGGGCTGCTATCCCAGCAGTTCAGGTATGAAGAAAAGAGGGCTTCAGCCTGTACTGTCAGTCCAGTGCCTTTCATAATCCTCAAATCCACTTCAGAGAAAAGAAGCCAAGCAATGAACACAAAAGGCAAAGTTTTCACTGTGTAAAGGGACAAGAAGTTTATGCAGACAGTATGGCTCTTGCCCTGTCTTTGGTCTGTTGGCTGCTCATTCCCAAAGGAAAATATAATAATCCCCATGAAAGTCATGGTATTGAGAACTAAATGATAGTAAACCCTAAAATCTTCAGTAGTTCATGAGACATTTTCCCCCTTTTCTCTCATACAAAAATAAAAAAGATTATGCATGTCTGACATTGACACAAAGTCTGGAGAACTGACCCATAAAGTAATTAGAAGAGGAATTCACCCTCTGCTCTGCCCCCCTCCCCAACCTTTCCCATCTCAAAGCCAGATCAGATGAAAGGCAAGCTCTGTTTACTTCCTGATCTGTCTAATTTCAGTAACAAGGACCATCCCGACTTCATCTTCCTGCAGCTGCTAGAAGTGAAACTCAAGAGGCTGCCCCAGGCACTGCAGCACCTTCTCAGAACTGCTTGACCTTAATGGATTAGCGTTTCCCTGAGCAGGTGGCAATTTAACAAGAGGAGACAAACTTTTACACTTAGGAGACCTCTGGTGAACAGCATCAAATTTCAGAAGGTTGAAACAGAGCAAAGAGATTTCTGATGCCTTCCCACCTTAACCCTGTGCCACATTAACCCCCTTGCTATGCACATAAGTTACAGCTTTCCAGCGAGGATCCTAAGTCCATTTATTAAGGAATCAAAGTAAAAATGACCTTATATTCTTAACATGTCCTACCCTCACAAATCCTGTTGAATTAAAGGAGAGCAATGGATGCTTTGATTTCAGTCTGCTTACGTCTGAGTGTCTGAATAGGGTGTTAGGAGTATTACTTTAGTCTCTTCTTTTTCAAGCACGTGCCACAGTAAATACATCATAGTGAAAGTAATAATAACATCTTTTGTTTTGACGTTGCAGTTCTACCAAATAATTCAGGGTTTAAGCTGGCAGTGCCAAATGCATTGTACTGTAGGCTTTCTGTAAGTAGAAGAGCAGAAAAAATTGCTGGTTTATTTTAAAAAAGAAAAAAGTATTTGTTAATTCCTCCTACACACGCCACCCCTAGTAACAGACTAGATTCTAATTTTTCCTAGTTTACTTTCCACTGTCTACTATGATCTGTTTGTTTAAGGATTCATCATAATAATTACAAGTCAAAACTGTCAAACAGATGTCCAAGATCTGATAGCTGGGTGTCAGTTACCATATCAAAACCTAAAGACAGAGATACCTTTACTTAGGCTTCTTTACACCAGCTCTTCATTTGCTCAGCACCTGCAGCTCCCACCATGATGACTTACAAGATCAGATTGTGCATGTTTTCAAACAAGTTAGTTACTAGATTTTCCAATCAGCAGCTAAGAAATGTGAGATGGTTTTGTACCGCAATCCAAAGGAGAGACAGACAAGGCAGTAAGACAAAAGCAAGTAAAATGTAGTGATAAAATGTCTTTTTTTAAATAAGCAAACCTGCTACCTTCTGAATAGTTTGTTCTTGTCAATAATGTGTAGGAATCTTATGAAAATATGAATATGCATAGATTTATAGATTTATTTTTCTATATGCCTTTGCGTCTAGTATGACATATACATGTGCATGTATATGTTTGTGTATTTTTAATTCACATAAGGTGCTACCAGATATTTATTTAGCAGGTATTTATTTCTGGGCTCCAGTATTTTCTTTCTCAGCAGAATATGTTTTGTGCATTTTAAAGTTGTCATGTCAAATGATTTCAGTGACTGACATACTATTCACTTAAAATTTGCAGTCATTCAAGATCAAGGATATTGTCCCTATAAGAAAATAATGTCCTGAGAAGCATGGCTTCTGGGATCACATCATGTGTTTGTCCAGTGCCATCCAACTGTTCTGAACATATCTGGCCCTGTATTGTTCTGTCCCTTAAGACCTGTATAGCCATATACCATTCATGAATATTAAAAACACCATTATACTTTTCACCCCAGCATAGTTCATCTGTCTATCCAGATATGTGTGTCAGGTATTTTAACTGAAACTGTCTCTCTGACCAGTACCTCACATACTCGTACAGTATTTGCATGACTTTATGAATACATCAAAATTGTAAAGCTGCATGTCCCACATACTAATTTTTTGAATTTTTTTAGGAAGGGTGGATTCCCCAGGGCCTGCACAAAGCAGGAGGAGAAGCAACTGTCAGACAGAAAGATCAGTGAAGATGAGATTGGTGGATTTCTCCCCTAGTCTGGTGGGGGCCCCTCAGACAGCACTGGCTGATCCTGTGTCCGTGCCAGTTTTGTGGGCAGTGATTCACAGCTTTGCAGGTATGTCCACCTGAAAAAAAACCCTCCTTGGGCTTGATTTCACTCTCTGCACAGTGGATCTCCATGCCTTCAGACCTCCTCTGTGGACACCCCAACAGGTGCACCCCCTGCCCAACACACTCAGATGCTTTTTCTTCAATAGACTGGAAAAAGGAAGATATTACATGAGTGAAATAAAGGCAGAAGCATTCAAACTAATACACAGCACATATCTTTCAACTTCATCAGATCTCACATATATGTGAGAGTCAGGGAAATCCTGGAAATTTCTGGCACTTCCTTAGATTTGAGGGCCTATAAACTAATTAATGGATGGCATCATCTCTACAACGCAATAGGTAGATTTTTTATTTGTGGCAGATATAATAATGATAGTTCCTTTCATTAAGTTTTAGTAATAATCTTTATTTAATAATTAATACAAGTATAATTTAATACAGTACAAATTAAAAGTATTCTTCATTTCTCTGTAATGTTGCAGAAAGCCCTGTCAAAGGACAAACGATAGTAATTGCTTACAAAATACATCCATTAGTCAGACTATATTTTGACATTTACTTTGCAAAACCTAAGGGCCTTATCCTGAAGACAGTTTACAACACAGATACTCTTCTGAATAGTAAACTTTTGATTTGTTAAAAGAAATCAGTCATATATAGTCAATATCCTTGCATGTTACAGTTATAAAATATGTGCAATCATTTTTCTTTGAACACTGAACTTCGTGGTAACTGTTGGTCAGATTTCTCCCAGAAATCCTTCAGCAGTCACCATTTAAATTATGGTACAAGTCCTGTTGAATAAAATAATATGTCTATTTTCCATAGTTAGATAAAAAAGTAAGACTTTTTGCACGAAGGCCTGCACAGACAACTCCCACCAGCAAAGGCTCTGTTGACTAACAAGTCACGTTAATTAAGTGGGGCACGTGCAGCTCCCCAAGTATCTCCACCACCTAATTACAGTGACAGGTCACAGTCTTGTGGTATTTAAATGAGCAGGGCAGATAAGCCATTATTCTGCTATGAGGTTGCTGCATCTTTCAGAGGTTATCCCCAGGCCAAAAATGAAGCCTCCACCTTCAACCAAAGTCTTCAGTTAAGCCAAAAGCCTACAACAATGAGCAGCATTGACATGATCAAGTAATAAGGCCTATGTACCTTCCCTTAAACTATGGTTTGGTACTAAACTCTTCTTCTAAAATCATAATGTGATAGCCAGTGATGATTTCCCAGTACTTAATGATTTTGGTAGAGGAAGGACAAAGTCATTTCATATGGCTAAAACTCAGTATAAAGAATGTTAAACATCATTTTACACTCATTCCAGAAGTTAAAAGGAAAAAAATATGAGCACTTTTTCAGTCTTTATTTGAAGTTCTCATTGTTCTGCCATAAAAAGTACTGTCAAGAATTGGTTTCTGACTACATATATAATATTAGGATGGGTCTTCCACTGCAAGTGAGTACTTGCAGTCTTTAAAAGAGCTAATAATTAGGCTGCGTGTATACCAAAATATTTGGTTTTCCTCATAACCATTAGAGACCATGGCATTTTCTGTTCAGATGCTTCCTACCCACAGATAGTATCTTAGTTTTGGCTGGCTTTTCAGTCAAAAAACAGGAAAGGAGTGGCAAAGAACACTGAATTTTTAATAAAGCAATAATGGCTTTAATCTTTCTTGCTCAACAGTTGCAAACAACCAAAACATCAAAGAAATATAAGTAAAAAATGAAGAATGTATAGCAAGGGAAAAAAAAAAGACAAAAGTTGTCTCTTAGCTGTTCCCCTATAGGTGTTCTGTTTTCCAGCTTCAGACCCAAATCGGGAAGTGGTCACAGATAAAGAAAAGACTGGGAGCCTTTTACAAAAAAGAATCAATTCTGAAATGGAAAAGAGATTGGTTATTGGTGGGGATCTTTTTCAGGACAAAATTGTGTAAATTTTGCATTATGGAGGCTTCAACTGCTGTAAAACCAGTAGCTAAAATAAGTGTCTGTGGGGAAAAGGCCTGGCTTGGGGAAAAAAATCAGAGTGGATATAAGCTTTGTAAAAGAAACTTCTTTCCTCACCTTGGGAAAGATGCTTATTGTGACACGAGCTGGCATTTGGAGCTCCTGTGTGTTGCACCATATTTGTGCACCTTTCCTGGTGGGAAAACAAGAAAGCCATTTGCATGAAGTTGCTAAGAAACTTGGTGCCAGAATGAAGACAGGAAAATACTTGCTTTGATTACTGTGCATGCAACTGCAGGGTCTTTATGCCGTGTGGAGCAAGACGATCAAACTCATGGATGTAATGAGCTTAAAAAGGAAACATCACTCCTGACACATTTAATCCAAGAGATCTTTATTTATGTTGTCAAGTAGCTGAGTATTTTTATAATGGACTAGGTCTTCAGATGTTGCAAAAGACACATTTTTGGTGGATTTTCGGAACTAGAGATTTTACAAAACTTGATTGTTTTATATTTCTCCAAAGTAAACATAAAAGGACTTGAAATTGGCATGTATGCGAGACTATAGACTACTGCATCTAAAAGTGCCATCTTCTATAAACCTAAGAACATTTTTGTTGCTTTGCATGTTTAGAGATGTGACACTTGTAGGGTTTTTTAATTTTTTTAATTACTTTTCATTGTTTTAGGAAAACATTCCTAAATAACTTCATGACCACCTACCACCCAAAATTCTCTCAAAATTTCCAGTTGGCTGCAATATGCTCTTTTACTTCCTACCCTAAACTACTGTATAATGTCACACCATGGTCTGTCCATCTGTCCTTCAGAACTTGTCTCTGTCTACTGATAATAGACATCAATACTCCATACCTGTCCTGCAGGGTGCCAATCACATCCTCACATGAAGGCATAGGGGTCAGGTTCCTTGTTGCCAAATGTCAGCTGGGAAATTTATACTGCCTAAAGATTGGGGTTTATTTATCACATCTAGCATCCTATTTGGAAAGCTTCCCGGGAAAAAAATCATAAGAGAACCTCTCACCATGCCAATGGACTGAAACACCTTCAGGACTCTTTTATTCCCCCTATTTTCAACATTTCTCTGTTGCTTTAAATTTAAATTGTCTAAGGCTTCTGAGCACACAGTGAAACTTCTTTTAAAGAGATTTTGCTTGCTTTGTGTTTCTCAAACTCTCTACCCATCTCTGACTCATTCCACGTGGGAGTATTTGCAAAACTCTTTGGCTCACCCAGTCTTTGATTGACATCACCATTGTCTCCCTGCTATTTTTATCCACCTTGTCAGGGCTAGTAAGCACAGTGCAGCATGTTGATTCTGAGTCAATTTTTCATCAATGTTATGCAGCTTGAAGGTTTTAGTGATGTCTTTAAAGCTGCTTAGTTGATCTTTATGTGGCAGATTAAATAAATGCTGTTTGCATTTAGGACTAGTAAATCTGGAGGATTTTTGTTCCTCATTCTTTGCCACCTCAGCAGCACTAAGGTGCTTTGCAGAATTTCAGCCAGTGCCTACATGTCACTTATACTTAGTTATGTATTGGTATTCTCATGATTCATCACAGAAGAGGGAGGGTGGCAGGGAATTTGTGAGAAAAGAGGATGAAAAAATACAACTGCACCTTGCCACAGTTTTCACATACAACCTCTGGCAAATCGCTCAGTCTTTCCAGCCCTGCGGTCCGTGTCTGCAGCTGGAGATTCATTTCTCTCTGACTTGCAGAATTCAGTTCATGCCTGATGGAGAGGTGGAAGAAGAGCAAAGTTCAAACAAATCCCGAGGGAGAACCTGAAAAGTGGGGTTAACCTCTATTCTGTTGCTGTCATCAAAAAGGGACCTGTAAATATATAGGTTACTATTATGTTTAATTAACTCTTGAAGGCTCCAGGCACTATGGCCCAAATCCAGCTTCCACCTCTGCAGGCTTTGAAGTGCTGGAGGAAGCGTGTCTATGGTAGCATAATCAATTTCTCCTCACAAGGTGAGAGGACTTTAATGAAGGGAAGAATGATCGATGGATGTTTGCCAGCATGCTTGGCTTTGCTTCACAAATGTTCTCATTGCTGGCATTAAACCAAGCCAGAGGATTCACTTATCCACCCACATGTTACTGACTCGTGGTGGGAGGTAGAAGAAGATGGCAGAATGAGCAAGAGAGATCACATTTCCATAGTTTTCTAGCCCACCAAGTAATCCATTCCTTTCCCAGTTTACAGGTCTCACCAAAATGTGACTTCTTACTTGGGAGACTCTTGTTTATTCTACCTCCAAACCTATTTGCACCATGGTGCTTGTATAGCTTTGCAAGTAGTTGCAAGATTTTGCCCCAAGAGTAGAGCTACTATCAGGTGGGATCAGATGCACGGACTGGTCTGAAACAGCTCAGGAACCACTTGCTGAAATTCCTGCTTGTTCAGCTGGTCTGTGTGCTCAGATAGCCTCGATCAGCTGCTGATTGCTACTTCAGCTCTGCTCCCTGCTCATGTGTGGAGGACTTCCTATTAGACAGTTTTATGCTCTTGGCATGAGAGCCTAATGCTGGAGCAAATCTCTTCCAACCGATCATACTACACTTAACAACTTCCGCTCCTTGATTACTGAGGAAATTATTAGAAGAAGAAAGTGCCTAGATCTTTCATCGTGCCTGCCTTAACTTAAGGGAGGTCAGGAATGGTAAGGGGAGGAGAGATTTGAGCAATCATTTAGCTTTCTCAAAAGCTCTTATTCCACTCTTTTCTCTATTTTGCATCTTGTCTGCTACCTAATTATTTCCATAGCAAGTCCTTTAACTCAGCATGCCACCTCCTGCAGGCTTTTAGAGCTTCGTACAGGTCTGTGTCTGGAAGTGCAGTTGTGAGACCCTGTTTTCTCACAAACATGGAGTCTGTAACTTTCAAAAACAGATGCATTTTTACAGCTGAAACTTTCACCCACACTTGATGTATTGCACTCTTGTCCCCCTGATGGCAATGAAACTGCACAGCATGCTCAGGTTCACTACAAACACTTGTCTTTTCTGAAGCTGGTCCCTAATGCGCTTGTTTGTGATCCTCGGTAAAATATTTGAAACTAGGATAACTGGAAAGGGTTTAGGTAATTTCAGGTACTTATTATTGTGACTTGGGCATTTGTATGGTACGAGGTAAGAATCAGGTTAAAAAAAATATTATTTGATGCAGAATGAAGGAAGCCCTCAAGAAACACAGTCAAAGTGTTTGCTCATACCTGCAATACAACAACATGGTGTTTCTGTTCTTCGGAGCAGATTTCTGAAGCAGAGAAATATGACTTGAAATTGCTATATTTTAATTCATATAGAAGAATGAATTAGTTGGGAAAATGTATGGACAGTAGGAGTTTTGTTACCATGGAAATTACAATGATTTTTAAACTGCTTGTAATGGGAATAAAATCTCTTTGATGAGGACTCAGTCTCTATGTGGTGCTGAATCTAGACATTTTAATGGTTAAAGAAGCAGTTAAAACCAATGCTGTCAGCTAATGGCATTTATTGGGCCAAATAAATAGGAGTTAGACCTATATTTTAAAACATATTTCTCTTCAACTTCCAGTGCCTTTGACTTCAACATTAAGTAGGCAAATTCTCACTTTACTGAAGACCGAGGTATCAGAGCCTGATCTTGTATGAGAGGTTTTGTGCTTAGTATTTAATTTGGGCAACACCAGGAGATCCAATATTTATAGGTTGAAATAATCTTTCTACATGCAAATCAGGTAGTTTGATAGCTAAATGCCAACAACTGTATTTGTAACTGATGACACCTACATTCCTTTAGGCTAAGACTGACAAGTCAAGCCTTTGGGCTACGTTTTTCAAAAGCTTAGGAATTTTTATGCATACTTCCCAGTAAGAGAAAAATAACCCGGGCACTCAGATCCTATAGCCAGCTTCAAAGATGACTTCCCAAATTAACTCAGTCTCTTCCTTTCTCTACCAATACAGAGAATGCTTGGATGCCTTTTGGAAACAATTCCTCTAAGAAAATAATCATTTTAACTGAACTGTGCTTAGATGAATAAACCAGGCTGGACAGCAAAAGAGGCAAAAGTTGTTCTCTGATCTTAAAGTGAGGGAAAAGATTGATCCTGAGGAAGAAGAAGTGACAGGATAAGCTGATGGAGTTCTTTCCAACTCCCACATACAAGCTAAGTACGATGATCTGCCTCACGGCCCTAGAGGACTTCCAGTAGTTTCAGGGAGAATGGATCTTCTGTTTCTTTTCTCCACAGCGAAGTTTTCCAACAGCATAAAAAATGCTCAATAAATGAGGGTTTTTTTTATCTGACTATTGGCTATTGCAATATTCCATTTTATTTCATATTTTCTGTACCATGTAATTTGGGCCTTGTACACAGTGTTAATACATGCAATAATTATAATTCTCCTTGACTGCATCATATTTAAAGGTGTAAGCTTCTCAATTCATCTCCTTGAGGCAGATTACCCAGGAGACAACCCGCACATTACAGATGGAGCTACTCTGATCCCATTAACTGAACAGTGAGGAGAGCATTTGAATCACAGACTCCAGAGCCTAGTGAAACCCTGATCTCATTAAAAGCAAAGCTGGCAAGACTGTACCATTGGGGTGCCACTTTGGGTGTGCCTTTGAACTCAGGACTGCATCCAAGGGGCAAGTGTTGAGCGGAGATGGGACTGAGACATTGGGAAGAGGTCCCTTACATCACATCCACCTGTGCCTGTGAACTTCTGATCCTTTCTACCAGTCACCTCTCAGCAATTTCTGAAGGTGCCAGGGGGCTCAAACCACCAAAGTGAGGCACAGAAGGAAAATAAAAGAGCAGACAACTTAAAACCAAGTGGATTAATTAAATAATCTATATATTTACCACTGATAATTCTACAGTAAAAAGCCTCCGGGGTTAGACATTTTATAGGGATTTTAATTCCTTAATTTGGAAGGTTTGAAGCCCTGAGGATTGTTACTCTTTTTGGTTTTTTAAGTGATTTTGTGGAATTGTCATGGTGCAGGCTTTGTCTTTTGGGTTGTTTGCTGTCAATACAAACATCTTTCAAGGACAAGCTGTAAGACACTCCTACTCTCTTATTACAACACGCAGTTCATTGATTTTTGTAGCGCTTAAGGGTCTAGAGGTACACATAGAGATCTGGAAGATTAGGAAATCAGGACTACATTTGCTGCCTCACCAAAAAAAAATCCTTTTTCTACTAACTGGGATAAGAGACTTGTTTATCAAACTTTGCATTTCATTGTCTGATATACTGCTGTGGTGAAAAATATTCTGTGCAAGAATTAAGTACTGATTATTACTATGGTCATGTATTAATTCTAAATGTGGGTAAATACATTGCATCTATACATTGAGTAACACTAATTTTGAAGATGAACAAAAAAATAAAAAACATATAAATCTCACTTACACTTACTCTCCTTCCTTCTTTGTCCTAAACGATCTCCTTAAAATCTAACTCCTGTCCCAAATTTTATATCTTTATCATTGGGAAACACAAACTCAAATACATTTTTTTCACCTTCTTTTCCCATTCACACCTCTCCTCCCACACCTTTCAACCATCCTAGTCAGAAATGAGAGTCTAATTCTGAAACGAGAACCTAAAGTCTAAATGGTAGGTTTTCCAAAGCATGGCTTACTGAAATTGTAATGACAATGGACACAGAGGCATAAAGCACTTTGTTCTTCTGCAAGGAACCTGAAAAGGTTTAAGATGAAAACATCAGTGAATCAGGTGTTTAAGTAGAAGTGTAAGCTGTGTTCAAACTCCAGATGGACATTTTTGCATTGAATTAAAATGGCAGCAAGGTTAAAAACAGTGCCATTGCAAGTTTATCTTGAGCCTGAGGAAGTTCAGTTTTCCTTGTTATGATACCCTGGTCAGTGTCTGTGTTAGGCTGAGTCTTCCAGAACCACAGAAAGAAATTATGCACAAAAACCAAAAACAAACAAACAAAAACAAAAAACAAAAAACAAGCAAACAAACAAACAAAAAAAACCCCAAAAAACAAAAAACAAAAACAAAAAAAAAAAAACAAAAACAACAAAAAAAAAAAAACCAAAAAAAAAACCAAAAAAAAACAACCGTCCATTTCTTAATTTCTATTCCTCTTTTTGGATAAAAATGCAGAAATCTTTCCACACCAAGAGGGAACAGGAACACAGCATTATGTTTTGCTTTTAGGCACTTTAGGGAGGGAACAATGCAAAGGCAAACTAAATGCCTAAACTAAATGAGAGTTAAACTTACCTTAGGGAAAAAGGGAATCAGAAGCTAGAAACAATATTTGCTCTAAGCAGTGATGTGCTATAGATGAGTCTGTTTTTGTCCCAGCCTCCAATAAGTCCTCTGTCCTTGAGTGCTCCCACAGGAGGGGAGGAGGAGAAATAAGCAAAATAAGTAACATCTCCTGCCATTTAAGTAATAAAAATTTTGCATAGCCAAGGTGGGGTGAAAGCATTTCTTAGAAAGTTAGTAATATTGAATTGCTCTGAAGAGGAGTATCTTTTTGACTTCTCTGTACTAAGTTATATATTCTTGTAAGAATAGGTCAGATGAGCTCAGGGTGGGGGGGGATAATGGCTCCTTTCTGGGGTGAGGTGCTGATGTTGCTCAGAGGAGCAGGAGACCAGGGTGACAGATGGGAGACGTTGATATGGAGGTGATGGGAAGGCTTTCCAAAAGATCAGGTAGGTTTAGCTGCTGGACAGTGGATGACAGCAAGCCAAACAGAAGCTGCAAGGACATAGTGGGTAACACTGGAGCTGGATTTAAACATTTTCCTTTCTTTTCTGGGGGGGAGTTTAGTGGTGGGATATTTTTGTTTTCTTGTTCCAGGTTTGGGAGGGAGTGTTATTATTTATTTATTTAATCTGTTACTCATTTGGCATGTGTTTTTAACAGCTTCTAGTTTTTATTTAAGTTATGAGCTTTTTTGCCTATCTTCTCCATGAATCTCCTTCAAAAAATGGGCAGACCAACTTCAGCTGCAGCTTCAGCTGTAGTCATGTTTCTCTCACTGTTACACTTTCCTGGAAATAGGTAGGTTTCCTTAAAAATATACTCTCTTTTGGCAGGTATTGCTGTATTATTTTGACAATCTTATTATACCGTGAATGTTAAAGACACCAGACTCTGTGGAACATGTCAGTATACTGTAAAAATACCTGCTATTTTAATAAATCCAATTAATTGCAGGGGCAAAAATTATACTTATGGAGAAGTATTGTAGAAAAGGAAGGGATAAGTCATCACTCACAGCAATGTTTTAACCTCTGTCCAGAGAGTCAATGTGTGTGGGAGAGATCTGAGACAAAGAAAACATCTCAAATTTCCCTCTACTCTGGTTGCAAAATTTTAGAGAGATGCTTCCCAGATCCACCCTTAGCACATCAGAAGTCCTGGGGTGGCCATACCTGCATAATGGTTGTTTTATTCATTTTTCCAAGAGAATTACTACAGAACTGGATGACAGCAGCTTATTGCATTGCTTCTCCCCATATCCCAGACAGAAAATCCATTTAGACACTGTCCTAGTGTTTTTCCTGAGGTCTTCAGAGGCCACACAGCAGAGCTTCTGTGGAACTGGCACCTTCTGTGCATGGTAGGGTTGAGTCTTGCAGCAAGAGGCTACTTCCCTTTATGCAGCAGAATGGACAACGCAGGCCAATGAAAACATGTATCCATTGTACAGCATGAAAGAGGCTTCTCTGCAAAGTCTCTTGTTTGTTTTCCTTTGTGTCTTCTCCACTGCCAAACACAGACTTCTTCTGCTCCTTCTCTCTCATCACCAGCTCCCACTCAGTGTGACTCCTTAGCACGCTCTGTGATGGTGACACACACTCCATTGAACCCTGCTGGAGTCTGAAATTCCCCAGCATGGGACAAATAAACAGCCTTTTTTTCTTTTTCTTTTTTTTTCTTTTTTGTCTAACTTCCCAGACTGACATGCTGCAAAATAAAATAAACAAGGATTTTGAAACCTATGTTGATCAACATTGGTGTGGTATGCAGAAAATATGTTGTGAAACAAATGCTTTGAATTAGGACAAATGCAAAGGCTTAGGGCTGATTAATAGCTACTGCAGTCAAAGACTTCTGAGATTTTTTTCCAGTGCTGTGGGCCAGGATAGGATTTCAAACATATTAATTAGCAATAGTGTGCATGTTTGTTGCTGAACCACTACACAAAGGAAAGTAAGTGCTAGAACAAGCCAAGAAATACTCCTGGATACTCTGTCACAAAGAAATCAAAGCAAGAGTACCACTGTCAGCTTCTGCATTAATTGGTCTATAGGAGTGGGTGACTTTGAAGACAGGGAGGAATGAAAGACTGATAGACTAAGGATAGATTTCACTTGCTAGTCATGCACCAATATTTGATTGATGGATGGATTCAGTCTGACTGATGAAAAGTTCTATCAGGCTTCTGCTGCATCAAGATACAAACATGTCCAAACAGGTAAAAATATTCATCTGAATAAAGTAGCCAACCTAGTGGTGTATGAATAGGATCTCTACAACAGCTGGAAAACATCTTCAATTATGTACAAATAATATTTTCCTCTTTGATGAATTTGGTGAAATTTTGGTGAATTTTTGCTTATAGATTTGAGAAATGTGGAATTCTACTTTTTTTTTTTTTAAATTAAACTATCTATTAGGAAAGAGTTGACCAGCCTTCCTTTTTATCTCTTCCTTGGACTGGGATTTCACATGATGAAGAGAGAGGTAACAATAGAAAATTGTTGAGCCTCTATTACCACTTCACCCAGAGTTAGTCAGAGGTGAGAAGCTGGCTACCAATCAGAAAAATCATCTGCCTTCATGAGCTGGTAACTGAGTAACTGATTATCTGACAAATAAATCTGCTGATTACACAGCAAAAGATCTTAAGATCTTCTGTCATCTTGTTTGTTGGGAAGAAGTGTTCTGTCACCTCAGTGGCTGCAGGAATAAGATGTCAGAGTTGTAAAAAACATATCTTCAACCACCTCTGGTAGAAGAGAGCCCAGCAACAAAGATATTGCCAGTTTCAAACCAAACATGGTGAGAAAAGCACATGGTGAGAAGTTAGTACAGATACATCCAGAAATGGCATTTTTAATGCTTCATCTCCTGGAGTCATGCAATTATGCATAACTCTCATGGTTTCATGGTTTGTCCTTTCAACACCTTGCCTCATCATGGTTGAAAGGACAAGCTGGAAATGGCTGTAGAGCACAAGGCAAGCAAAGGGAACCACAGAGTTCTCTGGCTTGTTGGTTTTCAGTCGTGTGATTCAGGTAAAGGGGTCGGCAGATCAGAAAGCTTTTCTTCAGCAGTACTGAGAGCTTCTTCCAGAGGATTCTGTAGCAAGCAGCAACTCTCACGAGCTCTACATCTGACCTCTTCCTGCTGTGACACTATTTTGCTTCACACCAGTACTATGTGAATGATCACACTCTTTGGAGGTGTTCCAAGGCCAGCAGAGCCCTATGGCACAGGACTGTATCGTACCTTATGAAACTGGTTTAAGTGCTAAGTGACCACTGCCTGAGAATCCAGCTCTTCCCTTCTGGTCACTTCTGGAAAAAAAAAAAGTCAAAATATGCTTTAAACCACAATTTGCTCCTGCAAAACCTCAGCCATGCAGCACACAAGTCCATCCCCACCAGCACAACACTCCCCTGCAGGCCAGACCTGGTTCTAAGTCCCAAGAGATGCAGATGCATTTTGCATCTGTTAACACCTGTCAGGAAAGTGGACAATTACCTGTGATTACTCCAGCTTAAAATATTATGTTGGGGCTCCATAACAAGGACTGTAATCAAACTGGTAATGAAATCTATAGAACTTGAGGAGGTTACAGTTTTATCATAACACTAAAGGTTTCTCATATTCTCTGTTTTAACTGGTATGTGCCATACAGTGGCTGATGGCTGTTGTTTTCCCAAAGCTTTCCTTTATAAACAAATAACATGTTAAGTTTTCTGTTGTGAAAACTGATTGTACTAACTGTAATATTTTCTTCCATGAACCTTTGGGCTGTTGCTGAAATTATTATCCAGGTTGATTTTTCCAGTAGCAATTTGTATCAGGGTATTAGAGTCCTAATCACTTCCCAGACACCTATCTTCCACTCCTTTTAAAGTGTGATTGCAAATAACCAGTATTTTGCTTTCTAAGCTATAAAAGCAATTTTTAAAGTTCAAATATACTTAATCCATAAAACTAATTTATGTCTGTGCAAGTAGGAGAAACAAAGGTTACCAATTAATGGCCTGAGTTATTTAAAAATTACTGAGGTAGGCACATTTCCTCCCAATTTTTGATGACTTTTCACATGCAAATGTTGCCCTACATTGTACACGAGCTTACTAAAGGTAGATTCAGGCACATAAGGAAATCCTTGCACAGTACTGAAAACTGAGATTTAATGTGCACTCTGACTAACAATACTGTTGTGGTGGCATACAGTACATCTGTTATGCATGTGCATTACTCTAATCACATGAATGTCTGAGGAAAAGTCTGGAAAAAAATTCTGGGCCAAATAAAGTAAAGGTCAAAACCTCTCATTGACTTGGGATGAAGAACCAGTTTTGACTGCCTTGCAATACTTCATGACAGGCACCATCATCGTAAGATACAGTGAAAACTGTTTTATTTAATCAATAGTGTTACTTTAATCCCCTAAAGTTTCCTACATATTTCTTTTTACTTCCTTAAGCAGTCACTTTCCCCCTGTGATACCCATTGAGTATATTGCTCTTTATGTGACAAAATTTAGTAAAACACCTACATGCATATTTAATATTGAAGACCTCTGAAGCCTATTTACTGAAAGCAGTGTGCTGAATGTTCGGGGTTTTTTAATTAGACACCTATCTAAAATTTAGCTGGATTATGCCCTTACCTATCATAACAGTGATAAGACACAGCAATGTGTTCAATTACATTTTCTTGATGGCTACTGAAACTACTTTAAATAGTGATATTCTACTGAGATGTTACAAAAGTATCATCTCAGGGAGCACATTGAGACAAAAATTCTGTACGGAAGAGAGTGGTGAGAGCTCTGGGTCGCCCATGACCTTCCAGAGGATGTATAACTTATAGAAGTTAGACTGAAGACTAGTCAACAGCAGGGCACATTATGAAATGGGAAAATAAATGCCTTCTTAGAGGTTTTCATAGACACACTCAAGAAGAACATCTGTGGAACCAGAGAGAGGATTAAGCCCTCCCTAAGCACAGTATTTTATGTGAATAATATTGAATAATATTGAAGACTTTAGCCTCGATCTGGTAATACAAGCTTGATTTTATTTATGCAAGTACTCTTGGTTTATTAGGTACCCTTAACTGTAGATCACAGGCTGGGAAAGAGGAGGGAAGCAGTGAAAAACTACTGTTTATTCACAGCTTTAAAGGAAGTCTTTAAGGCATTTTGTTCTGGGAGGTGAAATTATCTATTTCCCAAAAGGTTCAATGCAGAGTAGCTGAGCTTTTTTAATTGGTCAAAACTACACTTAAGCTTTGAGGTTTTTCTTTCCTTCTCTCTCTCCTCTTATCTCTTTCTTTCTCTCTCCTCTTTCCTCTTTCTCTCTCTTTCCTGCCTTCCTTCCTTTCATCTTTTTCTGCCTTTCTTTCTTTCTTCCTTTTTTTCTCTCACAGGTTTGTATTTTTTTCCTTCTACATCCTACTAAAAAGAGTCTCAAAATATTCCTGATAGACTGAGGCTTCACGAGGAGAATAATAGGCATAATAACTATCATACAGTTAGAGTGGAAAAGAGGCATGCTGGGTATATCTGTCTCCCTATAGATGCTGTTCCATTTTTATTCAAGTGGAAATTGCAAGAGTTGTGTAGATGGGTCCTCTGAAGATCTCTGAATCAAACCAGTTTTAATTAATCTTATCCATCATTTCAGAATAATCAAATTAATGAAAAAAATGTGGTTGACTCTTTGATTCCAGCAGCAGCTACATTTTATCATATGAAAAAATGGCTTTTCCCTTTGTATTCTAAATGACTGAAATTTGAAAAATAGATTTGTTAACTTCATAAAGGGCAGTAAATGTTATTACAAAAGTGGTTGGTTAACTTGTCACTGTTCTGTTCTGAGGTTTGGAGTAACACTCACAATGGGATTATTGATATAAATAGCATCTTTTTAGGAGAAGGAAGGCAACATGTTCCTTTGCAGCAGTTCATTTATTGAAACCTCAAGTAATCTTCACCCTTTCAAAAGATGGGAGCTCCCTGAAAATAAAGGGTATATTAATGAGAGGCATATAACTCATCGAGTTTAGAGATATTCTATCACTCTTTAGGACCATAATATGGATTTTTGATAGAGTCAGGTGTATGATGAAGAGCCATGGTAACTGTGTGGCACTCTGAAAAAGCAACGGGAGTACCTAGCCCATCTGCTAACTGCAATTTAATAGCTTGACTTCTGGCACATTGCTGGCAGAAAATGTGACAAGCACTGCTTTATACACTGAGCAATGTTCACTCTACACTAGTACCATTTTATTTAGACAGCAAACTCCTTGGGGCAAGGTATCTTTCTGTGCTGTGTTTGTCAAATACTTTGCACAACGAGGCTCTAAGTTTGGGACAAGATGTTTTTGCACAGTGCAGAGATGCTCAGGCCAGCAGCACCTGAACTCCAGCTGGGAGCAGAAGCAGTCCAGCTACAGCAGTGTAGAGCTGGGCTTGCATGGCTGAAAAAGTGCCAAGGATGGTACCATATCAGCACCACCACGCTGCTCTGGGGTCCATGTTGGTGCAGCTGTGCCCCCCAGATGTGCCAGCTTTGATGTCCCCTAGCTCAGCCACCGTTGTGCCATGACTTGTGTCCCAGGACAAAATGGCACTCAGCCTCCAAGGTGCTACAGTGACACTGCTAAAAAACAGCCCTGCAGACACTGCTCCATGACCTGCATCCCAAGCAAATCTGCACAAGCAGCTCCTTTTGCCAGATACATACAAACCATCCCAGGTCTGCTGCCTGTTTGGGACTCTTGGTTCCACCATGTGCCTGTTCCTGCAAAACTTTTATGCATGGAAGTAGCACCAGGGATTTCACCAGATCGTACTACATGTTTAATCCATTTAAACTTGATTATGATGCTTTCTTGATAGTATATCTGAGCATTCTGTGCTTTATAGGGTGTTGCTGAAATTGGTTTTAATGTGATTAAAGAGCTTTCAGTTGTTTCAATAGAAATTTGACCCAATTTTTTTGATGCCATAAGATCTACTCTGGTCATAGAAATTTATTGATGTCCTGCAGATCCAGGGTGTGCTGGTTCCCCTCTTTGACCTTGTGTTTCGGGGTTGACCTGCATGTTTTCAGTGGCACATTCTGGATTTCATTTCTCTGCTCACCTTTTCTTCTGTACATTGCAACTCATCCCTGCTTTGTGAACATCAGTGCAGTTTGGGCAATGCACTAGTGACAGGTGACAGTGAAGTTCTTTCTTAATTCTGAGTGCTGATGCCAACACTATGATGTGGTAATACTACAGCAACATTCACAGCATTGGTCTCGAGTCCCCCTCTTTCTACAGACATGGTGTTTTCCCATCTCTGGTTCTCACCTCTCACAGTGTCTTTGTGTGTTCCCTTAGAGCTGGGAGGCTGCTACCTGCACTTCTCCAAAATGAGACAAGAAGGGAGAGGCAGGAGACTGGCACATGCTCCTCTCTGCACAGTTCTGCAGCGTGACAAATACTGAGCTGCTAACAGGTTGAGGCAAAAGAGCAGGAGAGGGAAGGAGGACATGCCAGGGAAGGAAAGCCTGTTATCACAAGATATTTGAGTGGAAAAGGGGTCCAGGTACCTCTGGTAACACCTTGTTAATATCTTTTCAAGTGATGGATGCAAGAACTCAATGCCTAAGTTGAACTATTTTTTCTTTTCTAAAGACTCTTTCTTTCTAAACAACTTTTTAAATACAGCTTAGAAATGGAATGTCCCACAAATATCAAGCAAAAGTAAACTAAATATTTTTACCGTTTCAAATCATCCTAATTGAATGAGAAGGCTGTGTATAGAACTGTAATTCTGTCCAGAGGCTGCTTGTCAAGTCATGTTTTTGTTGTAATTACCTGATTTGTTCAGCTTTAATCGTATTTACTTTCGAAGGTCAGCTGTCCTGCTCTGAAATGGTTATTGAAGGCTATGAGAATACTCAACACCCACAGGGAGAAAAGCAAAGACCACATATGCCCTTTTAATTTTGACTTCACAGCAGAAGAGGTAGTATTTTCCTTTACTTATAAGAAGTCCATATTCCTTCATCAATACTATTTATTATTTGGTACATAATAATTCCTAGAAGTCCTGCTTGTGACTGATCTCCAGTGAATGCTTTGATATATATGTCCATAATCAGCATCAACCCATACCTCAGAGATCTTAAAATTTGAAGAGGCAAAACAAAGTCCAAGAAGCACTCATGTAACAGCAAAGGCACAAAATGTTGGTCTACACCCTCCCAACTTCTCTTAACATCATAGTCACAGAGTTGTCAGCCCTCTCTACATCACATGAGTGTGTAGGTGAACAAATTCATGCTCTGTCTTCCTGTCTTGGTGAGACATGTACAGAAAAATACTTAAGTCTACCTTCCCCAAAATAATTCCTACAAATGAGAAGAAGACCAGTAAGTCTTAACAGTGAATTTAGAAACAGTCAAATATATAGCATGAGTTTTCAAAGTTGCTGCAATATTTGGTTTTTATTGTTGTTGTTGTTTACAGTTTGATAATGTTACAAACTTAGCTGTCTAAAAAAGATACAAAGAAGAAAATAAACCTGTTCCCCTAGGAAGATGAGAGGTTTTCATCACTCTGTGCCTCCACCTCAGAAACAGTTTCAGGTTGAAAGCTGAACTTTGAGCCTCTAATAATTGGTGTTGGTAAGGCAGACCTTTGTGATTCAATTACCACATATAACAAAGGAAAAAGAGCAGGTTCAATCTTAGTTTTTAAAATAAAACCTTTTTTTTTTTAAGATAAAAGGCTAGCTCATTATTTCTTTCATTCAGCAGTCCTTGTTTCAGTTCATCAGTTTAGTCCTCAGTTTAGTTTCCAAACTCTGGCCATGCAATGGAACACCACAACTGCAAGGGGGGCTTAGTGGCACCTGACTTGTGTGTTTTTCCATGGAACAACCATTTTGTGTGCAGCCTGCTGATTAACTGTGCTGCAGCATAAATCCAGCAAAGGAAAATCCCCAAATAACAAAATAACCTAACATGTAAAATCAGCAGTGGACTTTTAAATACACTTCATTATTTTTGAGGTCCTTGTGTTCCTTACAATTTGAAAGGAACGTTAATATATTCCTAAGCACTCACTTCAAGTCAGTGCTGCGTGCTCAAGCATAAATTGTATTATCAGTGGATCTACTGCAATTCTTGGAAGAGGGAAAGTTGCTGAGTATTAACATTGTTGGCAGCTTCTTGTTGAATAGAAGAACTTTCTTAGAGCTACCTAAAGAGTAAGACTTCTGTAACTCCTTTCTCACCTTCATCTTCTTGATTAACCTCTCCCCTATTCCTAACCATATTGAATTGTTACTTTCAAGCAAAATTCTTCTTTACTTTTAAGCAGAAATCTTCTAACAAAGTTAAATTTCTGTATTAAATTTATCATTAAGGTATGAGAACAAAAATTTTCCCAAGTAATCTATACTGTTTTTATTTTGTAGAGGACTGGATTTTTCTCCAAAGCATGTTGGACTAGAATAAAATTTCTAGCTGGTTATTCAGCTCAAGTAGTTGGACACTGTGTTACTCAGGGGTATAGTGAAAAAATTGAATTGAAAAACTCACCCACTTGTTCCTCCAAAGTGGGAAACATGGGACTAATCATTCTTCTACCAATCCTAAAAAAAGCTGTATTAAATTTTCATGTGTTTACCTATGAATGCACTATTCAGGTGAGTGCTCCTTTCTGGAAACTTAAAAAAATCCTACTTTAGTATCCCCATTTCTGGGCTCGCATGAGCCTCTTTGACCCTTTGTTCAAAGGAGATACATTTCCAGTTTCTTTTCTAGTGAGATTCTTAGAGGACTGGAATAAGGATTTTGTACATCGTCAGTTCCCATTAGCAAAGCTGGGCAGAGGAAATGACACCACACCCGCTTATGCAAAGCATATTATATATCCATAGGCTCACCTCAACAGCATTAAACCATAATCTAAAGACATCAGAGGAAGTGTGGGACAGGGAGAATTAGGTCCATCACAGGGTTTATCCCAGTTCTCCCAGGTCCTCACAGTAACTCCCTGTGGCAGTTTGAGGTCTATCAGCACGGTGTTTCCTGCAGCACACGCCTCCTCACCTACTGCTGGCTCCAAACATGGCTGGAAGAGCCCTAAAGGAAGCAGAAACAAGGAGAACCATGTAAATAAGGATACCATGGTTCATCTCAGCTGTTGTCTCCTCCTGCACAAGAAAAATGCACCCTGTTGAAACACTGGACTCTTTCACCTACCATTAAATGTTGTCAAAGGACTATTTATACAAAAAGGAGACCAAGTCTGGGCTATTCTATTTACTGGAATATCAAGGGGTTGCATATTGAATTCCTTTGCTTAGTGACATTTTAACATCAGTCCAAGATATACAGGAAGATGCTGCTTCCATAATAAAGCAAGCTAAAATCAAGAAATAAGGGCTTTTCCTTTCATCACTGTGAGATAGTAATGCTGGAACTATAGTTAAAAAAAAAGGCCTTCTAATTAGAACTGAGGTAATTATTTCTTTCAGTAAAATCCCTTCCCTGAAATTGACCTGTATCCAGTAATAGTGCAAATAGTTACAGAACTGCCAACACTCCACTTTCTGACAGACATAATTTCATCCCAAAATCATACCCAATTCTTTACTTTTATATGTGAATAAAGAGTAGCTTTCTTCATGTCAACTGCTCCACAGTTTACCCACCTTCATCCCTGACTGCCTTTTTTATAAAGGATACGCTGTGATGGTATGTTCACATATGGGATTATTGGGTTAAATTAGGCAAACTCTTAAAAAAAAATAATAATTCCATTATACACAATTCCATACTTTGTCACCTTCCTTTCAAACGGTAACCTTATTTTTGTTTTCAAACTTAGAACTCTCACCCTTTGTTATATTGTATGGTTAACAATTTCAAATTGTATCATGTCTCCTCCCTTGCTTAGAAAGCTTTTGTTCACTGCTTCATCACTATCTGCGTGTAGAGACAGGCAACCATAGTCTGTGGGCTACAATAATAATGGCACACAAGATAACATCACCGGATCAACTACATGCTACAAACACAGCTGAAATTTTCCATGCTTCAGAACTACCAGGAGGCTCGGTAATCTTATGAGCATTAAGAAACTTTTATTTATTACGATGAGATCTAGTTATGCCGAGGAAAAAAATATCTTGCACGGCGAACTTGATACCTGAAATATAAAATAAAAGGGGAACTAGAAGTGATAAAAAAGTAAGAGCAGAGATAAAAATGGCAACATGAAATTAGGCCAAAAAAAAAAAAAAAAGAGAGAATTAAGGAATTAAGTACATATTCATACTACTAATCCCTTCAGAAGAGAGAATTTCACCAAACTCTGACTTTGCTAGGTTCAGCATTTCTGCCAGAAACTTCCTTGATTTGAGTTTGAAGGCAGTACTTTGCACTTGTGTGGCACAGGGGATGGAGAATAGGTGATATGGCTTTTTAAAGTAAGGAGTAACCAGTGGCTAATGATGGAGTCATTTCCCTTTTCAGCTTCTTCATGATTGGGTTTTTTAAAAGGCATGAGCTAACTGCTTTACAAAAAGTAAGAATAGAACCAAAATAGAATACAAATTCATAGGAAATTTACAAGAGCTGAAATTCTGGGGACATTAAATTACAAATTTATTGACTGCAAAGTCAGACAAGCCACTAGAAAACTGAGCTTCATTTCTCAATCCATATGTATTACACAGTATGAAGATCAATTATTTGTTTTTTATCAAAATACTTCCTCAAAAATGACATAAGATCTTGATTTGGTGCTTTGTTGTGTCAATTTATCCCTCCTGACCAGTATGTTAAAGATGTGCACCCTAACTACAATCTGAATGGGACTACTGCCTTGTCATAAACTCTGTTTTTCTTCTCAGATAGGACTAATTAGCTGTATTCAAAATAGTTCATTTGAACAAGCTTAGCTACAGCTGATCCAGGTCAGTTTGTGTGCCTGTCTCCATGATACCTTGGTCACCTAGAACCTTCCACAGCTGCAATTCATTATTTCCCAGTAACTGATTCCCAGTACTGAATATGCTGAACAGCAGTGGCCCAGTATTGATCCTGATGGTAACTTCCCAATGTTAGGATACAACTGTTCAACAGCAAGTCAGCGTTACCCATTGACCACTGATGACTGTGATTTTGAAAGCTGTCAGGTGGCCAACTTTTAATCCATTTAACATGTTCTCTATTGGTGTTGCATAGCACTGACTCTATAATCAGAGTATTATGCACCACTGATTCAAAGGTCTTTGAAAAGTCCATTACAGAATATCCCATCAATCAATCCACAAAACTGAGCAGTGAAAATATACTTTCTTCCTCAAGTGTAAAAGAGGCTTATTTTCTATGAGTTGTTTCTGTTATTCCACTGGAAATGAAGAAGGCTGGTAATATACCTCATCATCAGATAGAAGGATACCATCCCTCTCATATCCAAATGAAGGGACAGAAACTTTTATTGAACTTTTCTGTCCTTTTTCGCAACCTGAATAATACTGCCACTTCCCCTCTACCATGTTTTGTTGCCATCTTGATGGAAGAAACCTTCCAAACATTTTAGATCATCCAACATCTATCTGTCCTTTATCCTATGTTTGTCTATTATGACAAATGTAGATTAGTACACTTTTTCTCCTTCTTTTTCATCAATGAATGGTTTATGGCTATGGGGGCTTTTTTAGAGAATTCCAACTTTTCATTATATGTATCTCTATGGATTTTGTTCAGGATTTTACCAACTTTTTCTTCCTTTAATCACCATGTTGAGTGCATATATACATCATTAACAGTCAGTGTCAATGTGAGTGCCAAATAAAAAAATTTGGATAAACCAAATCTCTTTGTGTTGCTTCTTATTAATCTTGTTACCCGATTGACTGAATATTGGAAAAACTGGTATGACAAGAGAACCTAAAATATGGAGCAGGCAGTTAAAATGACAGTCCCACAGAAGGCAGTCACTGAGGATGTATGAAAGGAAAAATAGTTTATGTGGTTCATGCGTATGAACTGGGCAAGGTACACAGAAGAATCAACAGAACTGAGAGCCATTGTGGTTCTTGCTTGCTGCTGTGAAGAGGGAACTTTAAAGGTCTACAGGTTCTTTCCCAGATCCTGCTCTTACCTTTGTAAATGGCTATTCTCCACACAGTTTCTTTCAGCAAAGTGAATTGCTTTTGTTGTTACTTGCTTTCAAGCTGAGCCTTCAGTTTGTAATGAGTCTTGGTTCACAATGAATTATCCAGGTCTGACTTTATCAGGTCTTTTTCTGAAAATCTCATTCATGGAAATTATCTTGAATAAGACTATAAACATAAATGACCTCTTCCACTTACTGAGGATTTAATTCCTGCCAGAACCTTTCATGTAGTACATGCCCTTCCAGAGGTAGAGGTCCCTGTCTCAAGCTTGTAATTCCTCTGTGAATGGGGCAATCAGTATTTTTCCTTAAATTATTAATAAACCTAACATCTCATTTGATTTCAATTTCTAGGATCCCTTCATGGTCATGTGTTAGTACACTAAAGAGATAAAGCAAGAGGAAACCTGCTACTTTATCCCTTTATGGAGTACAAACCACTTTCATAACATTTTTTCACAGTAGCGTGACAATTAAGCATGTAATGTGTCAAGTAAACACGGTGGACATGCCATCTTCAAGTCAAAGCTTTTTTTCTCCTAACCAAACCCTTTACAACCAGCTAAGCAGACATAGAGTAGGCACTAGTATCCCACCACGTGATCTCCTGTGCCCCTTCTTGGTCTGACCAGCATGTGTTTGACAGCTGTTTGTAACTCCCACTTATCTTTGGCCTTTGCCAGCCTTTCTTTTGTAAATACTGAGGGAACTCATGTGCACTCCTCCTAGCTGACTTCCTGAGGCACCAGCTTGTGGAATGATCCTATCTAACAATCTCATTTCACCATATATAATGCAACTGTGCTTTGGATTGAGGCTACCCTATATTCACAGTAATCAAATCAGGTTCACCGGTCCTTAGACAACTACTGGTAGTTCCAGCCAGAAGGGAATTAATTTTTATGCCATGAAGAAGTCTAGTAAGTCTATATATTTGAATTGCAGTTCAAAAGAAAAGCATTTGGAAATATTTGTAATGAGCATCCTTTGATTACAAAGGGACCAAGATTTTTTCTCTGTCCAACTTTTTTGTTTCCATTTTCAAATGCTGAAGAATGGATAATCCATCAGTACTGTCTACACAGTTCAAGAACTATTGTCAGGACATATAAAAAATGTCTAAAATGTGAAGGCCTGACACAATGCACATTTATGTCAATAACAGTGCATTTTTCTACAGAAGTCATGGACTTTGCATCAGATTTCATCACAAAGGAAATGATAAAATGCTTGAGAACTCCACTCCTGTTCTGCTAAATTAAATGAAATTGCTATAGATCAAAGGAAAACCAAAATAGTTAGTATGGAGAAACAATAGGATCGTGCATTCTTAAGAATGGAAAGAAAATAGAAAATAGTAATCATATTCAGAAGAAAAATGCAATAAAGAAAACAATTTGATGTAATATTCTGTTGGCAAAAAAGATATCTCATTTTCAATTTAATATTAAAAAATTGCTCACATTAATTCTCCTCAGTTTTCCAATATACATGTATGAGCTGCAGACTGAGCTGCGCAATTCATCATAAGTGTTATTTGCCAATATAATGTCCAGACTACTGACTCTGACAAGAGGGAATAACTTACTTGATACTTTATATCCTTCATATTCTCAGTTCCTTACTCCCTATGTATGTAACAGTGTAGTAGTGTTATTTAGTTAATTAAAAAATAAAATAAAATAAAATGTATGTAAAATGGTTGATATTGCCTGCCAGTGTCTTTTATAAGCAGTAGTGCAAAGAGTATGTGAAGTCCAAAGCAAGGGAATAGAAAAGACTAGGAGTGCTGCAAATACGTTTTACACTGCCTGAACATCAGTCCATGAAATGTGTACACTATTTATTTTTCATCAGGTGATTTCACTTCTTTACTCAAATAGTTCAGTTGTAAGCATCATGCAGATAGATAGGTGAGAAAAATGGAAATATTACTTTAAAAAAGATTACACAGACATGCCTAGAATGGTTCAGGTAGATCTCTGCCCAAATGGAAGAATATGGACGGAATGATCTTTTCATCAAATTACAGCTGTCCGGGACGTCTTTTATCTCCAGTTTTTCAGGTAATGTCCAGATTCCATAGCCTAGCTCAAGTACTAACTCTGCTGTCTGTGTACTTAAAAATTTTGGGGAAAACTGGAATAGGGCATATTTATTAAAAACCCAATCTGCAGAGTGCCAAAATTAAGTTTCACTGAGACTTCTGCTTGTTGCCACAATACAAACTTATATTATCTTTCAAAATAGTAATGGGAGAGTCAACATAGACCACACTGAAAGAAAAAACTTGTTTTATTTTGGAGTTTATTTTGGAGTGTGTATTTGCTCTTCCATAGCCTGGCAGCATCACAGGTGCCATCACTGGGTGTCCTTCAGGTTAATGTGATCCCACATATTGATGGAAATTTGGCTGTGATACTGTAGATGAACAAAAGAAACTTTTTTTTTTTGGTCTCTAAAGTAGGAAAGATATTCAAGGTCACAACTTTGGTGTAGAACAATGTGCTTTGAGATTTCAGGCTTCATAGAATATCAGGTAAGTGTAGGATTGGTTTTGGGGCTGTTTATCTACTCTAGTGCAATCTCTGTTTGGCAGAACCATGGTTTGAACTTAGCCCTCCCCATATCACAGGCAATATTGTACCAACCCAAATATTGGCCTGTTGCAATGCATACCACAAATACAGCTCTTAACCGGGCTACAAAAATCTGTTCAGTCAAGAAGGAAGACATGTTCCAGACACAGGTAAAAGAAGCAGTTTCCCAGGACAGCAGGCTGCCGTACACACAGAGAAATGACACAGTGTCCATTCCCACCTGTGCCCCTGTGAACGCCAGGATGGCTGCAGCTGACACTTGAGAAGCAGCAACCAAATTTATGATCCGATCATGCTTCTCTCAACCAGGTCCAGGTTTTCCTTTCTTACTGACACAGGGACTGTTCTTACCCCTCCCTTCTGGATCAATAAAACTAATTTTCTGCCTACTCTACTGAGCAGCTCTGAGTTGCCTCTGCCACCAGCTTAGTTTTTACCACTTCAAAACTATTAAGAATAAAT
Organism: Rhipidura dahli; assembly: GCA_013399225.1. Lineage (NCBI taxonomy): Eukaryota > Metazoa > Chordata > Aves > Passeriformes > Rhipiduridae > Rhipidura > Rhipidura dahli. The sequence continues at coordinate 115,787 of VXAC01004460.1, read as the reverse complement.
AGATGGGCATACAACCCAGCCTACAGCCTGAATAGCAATTTGCCTTTCTTTTTTTAGAACTAAATACCAAGGAGATTTTTTTCTGTCCCTGTTTGTACCATATGCTGGCTTCTCATACACAAAGCAATTCACTGGAAAGAGAACTAATCTCGTTTTTTAAGTACTTTCATTCTTTACATTAATCAGAAGTTAATCAGAGTAAGTGGGAGTCTCACATTCCCAGAATGGTCCCAGAAAGCATTCAGGAAGCAGGAGCTACGCTGGCACTCTTCTGCAAAAGGTTTCCATGACAAGAGAACAGTTCCCCCTGTTATTTTTTTTTCCTCATTTTAACCAGCTTGTTTTTGAGGTCATCTTGGGCAGCCAACACTATGTGAGAGAAGAATGAGAAGCTCAAAATCATCATAATATCAAAATAGGCTAATTTTCACATTATGTAACTAAATGGGAAAGGAAGGAAATTAAGATAGCACTGGATGAAATTAATGTAGTTGCAGCCCACTGTAGTCAGAGTAATCATCTTGTGTATGATTTAAAAAGGAGAGGGAGTTTTATTTTTTTTAATGGATCCGTCTGCAAGCAATTTTGAAGAAACTAACTAGAATCAGTAATGATGGTCTAAGAAAGAAGCAAATGTTGTTTGTTTCTTTCTTTCTGGGAGGAAATTAAATAATTAAATGACTCGGAATTTAAGACAGTCAGACTCCACAAACAGAGCATGTGATAAGTCATCACAACCCAAAGGACCAGTTCTCCATGGAATGATCGAAAGGTGGTGCAGAGAAAGATTAACTTCAACCTCAGAATCACCAGTCATCTCCAGCACTCCCCAAGTCAGTGGGAAAAGACATCTTCTTTCAGAACAGGGGTTTTATCTGCCTGCTGGGATTTACATCCTTGGGCATCCCATGTCTCTCCACTTTTGGCATTTCCTCATTAAGTTATCTCTCATGATTATCACTCCTTCACTTTTAACTGCAGTAGAAGTTAATCCTGATGATTATCACATAAACCTTCCAGTTAAATAATAAAACTACTCCTAACTTTTAAAAACTATCAAGTAATAGAATCAGTTAGAAACTAAAAGCAACAGCCACCAAGGCTCAAATTTAGGAACACAAGCAGGTCCTGGTTGTTCACACAACTGGTCTCTGGTATCACTTTCTCACACTGCACTCTCCTTGTGATCCACACACCAGGGAATTATCTCCCATCTTAGCTGTAGTGTACCCAGCCCTTCACAATGTACTGCCACCGAAGGAGGGGGGGAGGTGAGGGGTGAAAGGGGAGGAGTTGATTAATTTTTCCCAAAACTGTAGAACATTACTCCTTTTACCCCTCCAACTGAAATAATTTCAACCTGCCTGGTGTGATTTACCCATCCTTAAGGACTACAGTAATGAAGTTGTCCTTTAGCAACATGTAATTGTCACCTTTCCTCCACTGTCTTGTAATACAGGAAGGACTACATAAAGCCATAAATGCTGGAGAGGATTTAAGGCTGTGAAACAAATCCTGGTGCAGCACCAGATGTCTACCTCTCAGTTAAATAAATAAATGTCTTTTTCATTCCCTCAACAAACTGGTCGCCTCTGAACATTTCTTGATTGTCCCTTGCTGTCCTTGTTGCAAGGCAATGATGTGACTTTCATACTGATTAATCCCACTGATGGCAACAGGACCATTCTACAACTGCTTGTACAGTCTTTGCAGATATGGTCTTGACTTGGCCAAATTCCCACATGATAGAGCTGTCAAATACTGGACGACCATGATTTACTTTCTAAAGTGAAAAAGGAGACAGAGAATGGAAGAGAAAGGAATTATAATGGCAGATTAATTTCCTATCAGAGAAGACAGATTATAAAGGGCAATGTTTCTTGGACCTTTGCAAATGCACCAATTTGTAGCAGTCTGAAATGATATGAGGAAACACAAACTATTGCAGAGAGTGAGGGTCTTTGGCCTGCCTGTTCAATAAGCTCACTTTTTTGTTTGGTTTTGTTTTTTGTTTAAGAAGAGAAATTTAAATGTTTGCCTTGAAGATTATTAATTTTACTCCAAAATTACAAAATCATGTCTGTCAAAAAATACCCGGGGATTTGTAAATATTAGACTGCTTGTATTCAGAGTATTTGTGACTTCTCCAAACTATTCTGCACAAATGAACACTTCTTAGAAGGGAGTATAGAAATGTTTTGTTAATTCTTAGCACTGCTAACAGTTTAAATGTCATCCTGTAATAGCAATTATCAGCAGAGGTATCATTTATTTTTCCCATTTTAAAAATAATTCATCTAAACAAATAAGCCATGTATCTGTTGGGCGTGACCACGCTGAAACTAAATGTGGAGAAAAATGTAAGTTATTCAGCTGGAATGTTGTGGGCAACCAGTTTTCAACTAAACACTTGTTTTCACAAACATGTTCCATCCAGTGGGTAAATCAACTTTTCTCTAAAGGATACTTTATGGATAAAGTATCCATACTTGCATTGTCAATAGGTTGTTCTGCTGTGTTGCTGAGATAAACAGTATAAATTTGACTGTACCAAATTCAGTATCCAAATAAGACAAATAGAACAAAGGACCAGAGAATTTGCAGGTGACTTCTTCCATGAATTGCAGCTGTGAATCGTTAGACACTGGAATGTTGTTTTTCTTCTATTGACTACCTGCTGGAAATATTCTGATATAAAAATCATTCTTAACCACTCTTAGTTTGCCATTTACTCAGGTTTAGTTCCAGTGAAGTGAAATTAATTTTATTGGACTATGGCTAATTTTTCATGTTTATGTACAGTACCATATTGACTTTGAGTTTACTTATGGTTTATAGTACAGATTTTTTTTTTTTTTT